>CM064967.1:38759666-38846797 GCA_032847665.1 Solanum chilense
ACGGTCCGTCCTGCACTTCCGTCACGACGGACAGAGAGTTGCTCCCATCACCAAATTCTCAAGAGTTTAAGTGTTTTGAAACGGGGCTCACGACGGTCCGTCGTGACTGTGACGGTCCGTCCTGCAGGTCCGTCACAGAGTTCAGAGACTCAGTTTCAACACTCACATTCATAATTCCAAGTGTTTTGGAACGGGACACCCTCGACGGTCCGTCGTGCCCACGACGGTCCGTCGTGGTGTCCGTCGTATTCAGCCAGTTTCCCCAAATAAAAATATGTTACTCAAAACGACTAAACAGGTCGTTACAGGCAGCAATCACACTCTATCACTGCTAGAAATTTGACCTAATGCAACACTTATTCGGCAAAAATGTTACAACTGTGGCAATAGAGTATGTGTTTCCACAGTTATGACCGTTGCAATATATCCACAATAATTCTTAATATTAACTGTGGAAAAATGACATCTATAAAATGATTTTTTAAGTGTAAAGTAAAAAATTGCCCAACACAAATTTGTTGTGTAAAATTCTTTTTCCCTCCAGTAATTCGATTGACCCAATCTTTTTATTATTTTAGTGAACAAAACATTTAAAAGATCCATTTCCTTTCTCAAATAACCCAAATCAAAGGATGAGTACTATTGTCTTCTTCTCCAATAACCAAAATCAGAGCCCTAAAATTCCAGAACTTTTGTGATTCCTTCGTCTTCGACAACAATTTTTGAGTTCCGGTGAAGATATCAATTTCAGTAATATGCTACAGTGGTCTCTTCTACCTTGTGAAGTTTTCATTTTAAGCTTCTGCAGATAAATGTGTACTATTTTAAGGTGATTTCTAAGTACTCTTTGTCTCTATTTGTTATATATGCACTATTTTTCAAAATCAAAAATTTTATTTTAGTGCTTTCAAAAAATCTTAAAGAATAACAAATGGGTTTGTGGAAATATATGTTATTTGTTTTGATTTAGGTCTGTTTGACATAATCCATTTTTAGTTTAGAGTTTGTAACTCAAATTTTGTGAATAATCGATAATGAAAAATCTTAGTGAAGTTGGGTTTCGTTTTTACATTATCAGTTTCTTCTATTTATGTGAACTAAATTTTTTCATAGGTCTAAAGTTTGAAGTATTTTGATTTGCATATTATTTTGATTGTTGCCAAAGTATACTGATATAGGTACTGTCATAGATGATACGTTCAGTTGAAAAAAATATGTTTTCAACTGATGTGGAATATATATAAAACAATTGGTAAAATCTCCATTTTACTAGATTTTATATGTTGAAACCTATTGCTCATGTTTTCTCTTTTAATTTTTTATAGTATCTACGTAATTACTGTTCTAGTATGTTTATTTATGTGTCTGAAAAACTTTATGTTCCTAGTCTTCCATGTTCTGGAAAACGACTATGTGTTCATTTGTTTCATCACTTTATGACCATTGTGATTTCTCTTATTTTATGGCTGCTGAGAAGTACGTCTTTGACATCTCTGTCCTCCAAAGTATAAAAAGTTTACATTCCCTTTCAGTGGAACATTTTATTTTTGTTGTTGAATCTTTGCTAGCAGATTATTATGAAAATCCCAAGCATAATACAACTCATTGTCTATACAACATACTACTGTTCAAGATCATTTCTTCCTTTCCTCAACCTAGTGAGTTCACCTAATATTATCGTAGTTGTTGTGAATGAATATGTAGTAGATGTAGTGTGTCCCTTGTTATATCAATATACAAAAACCAACTTCTAAAACAGATAGGAGCAACACCCAAAAAATAAAAAATGACAGGAAATCACGCCCTAACATAATTTTTTCAACCTTCAACAGGTAATGAATTACAGGAAATGTGAATAATATTTAGTGATTGCTAAACTGCCAATACAAAAGATAATTAACTCATCTTATCTAGATAGATTCAACTTCTTCATCAACTACTTTTGGACGAACAAAACTAGAATATTTCATCCCTAGTGTAGAATGTAAAATATATAAATGAAATTATACAATCATGAGCTATACCTTTCGATGAAAAGTAAAAAAGGTGCATAAATGCTTGTCAAATTTGAAGCTAAAGGCGACATAAATAAAATCCTAAATTTGTTCTCACAGCACACTTTATGAAATCAGATTATTGGTTTTGTTTAGAATTAATCTAAATATAGTAAGACTTAAAAAATACCCAACTTGAAGGTCAGCTCAAGTGATCTTGGAAAGAAACAAAGTAGCTTTTAGGTTGTGGAGCCTGATTAATATATATATATAACAAAGTAGCTATACTATTTATTATCCATTTATTCTCTGTAACCAAAAATACTCTGATTTATTAATATATATACCCTACCGCCGTGGAAGTTTAATCACGGGGTGTTACCACAAAACATTGGTTTCTCTCTTTCTCTCTCTAAATCTCTCATCTCTTTCTTTTGAAAATTCTTGTGTCCTTAATTCATCAAGTGTGTGTGTGTGAATTCAATCCTAACAACTGATATCTGAGCTAAGTAGATTCAACATGATCAGTGAAGATGGATAGTTCGATGCTTGGAATTGAGAAGTTTGATGGATCTGATTTCAGTTTCTGGAAGATGCAGATTGAATATTATCTATACCAGAAAGATCTTCACGAACCGTTGAACGGGGTGAAGCTGGAATCCATGACGGAGGAGAAGTAGAAACTCAAGGATCGCCAGGATCTAGGGTTGATTCGGTTGACTTTGTCAAGAAATGTGGCGTTCAACATCGTGAAGGAGAAGACTACGTCCGATCCTTTGAAGGCACTGTCAAACATGTATGAAAAACCATCGGCAATGAATAAGGTATATTTGATGCGTAGATTGTTCAATTTACAGATGTATGAGAATGGATTTGTTTCTGATCACATAAACGAGTTCAATATGATTGTGAGTCAACTTAATTCTGTGGATATTAATTTTGAAGATGAAATAAAGGCGTTGATTTTGATCTCATCTCTGCCCGAGTCTTGGGATACTGTTGTTGCTGCGTATAGCAGTTCCCGTGGATATGATACACTGAAGTTTGATGAAATCCATGATGTTGTTCTTAGCAAAAGTATTCACAAACGAGAAGTGGGAGATTCATCGGGCAGTGCTCTCAGTGTTGACCGAAGGGGGAGAAGTAATACAAAAGGACAAAATAAAAATGTTAGATCAAAATCAAGGAATCGAGGAAAATCTCCGAACAGATCAAACGTGACTTGTTGGAACTATGGAGAAAAAGGGCACTTTCGGACGAACTTTACAAAACCAAAGAAGAAACAGAATCAGAAATCTGGAGATGACAATGATTCTGTAAATTCAGCAGAGGACATTGGGGATGCTCTAATCCTTAGTGTAAACAACCCGGTTGAATCATAGATTTTGGATTTTGGTGCATCTTTCCATTCGTCTCCAATCAAGGAGTTGTTCCAAAATCTCAAATCTAGAAATTTTGGAAAAGTGTATCATGTTGACAATAAAGACTTAGAGATTGAAGGAATGGGAGATGTTTGCATAAAGACCACCTCGGGAAACCAGTGGACATTGGAGGATGTGAGATATATTCCTGGGCTGAAGAAAAATCTGATCTCTGCTGGTCAGTTGGATAGCACGGGATATGCAACAGAGTTTGGGAAAGATTCGTGGAAGATTGTGAAAGATGCTTTGGTAGTAGCTCGTGGGACCAAATCTGGAACCTTGTACAGCACTGCAGGGCGTATTAACATGGCCTTTTTTGCTGAAGGTGCTTCTGATTCATGTATGTGGCACAACAGACTTGGACACATGAGTGCTAAAGGAATGAAGATGTTGGTTGCAAAAGTAGCATTAGAGGGTCTGAAGTCTCTTGATATGGATCCTTGCGAGATCTGTGTTATGGGCAAACAGAAAAGAGTAAGCTTCACAAAGACTCCTAGAGAGCCAAAGAAAGTGTGGTTGGAAATGGTCCATACAGATGTTTGGGGACCATCTCCAGTATCATCACTTGGAGGATCCAGTTTATATGTTACCTTCATTGATAATTTCAGCAGGAAGTTATGAGTTTAATTCTTGAAGCATAAGTCAGATGTGTTTGCAACTATCAAGAAGTGGAAAGCTGAATTTGAGAATTAGACCGGTTTGAAAGTCAAATGCCTAAAGTCTTACAATGGATGAGAGTATGACAAATCAGAATTCAAGGAATTCTGTGCAGCTAAGTGAATCAGATTGATGAGAACAAATCCTGGTAAGGCAAGGAAGAATGGAATTGCTGAGAGGATGAACAGGACATTCAATGAGCGTGCAAGGAGTATGAGCATACACTGTGGGCTGCCCAAAACATTTTGGGCGGATGCTGTGAGCACAGCTGCATACTTGATTAACAGGGGACCATCAGTTCCTTTAGGGTTCAAGATTCCAGAGGAGGTGTAGACAGGAAAATAACTCAAGTACTCACACTTGAGGACTTTTGGTTGCACTACATATGTTCATGTTGATCCAGAAAAGAGAGACAATCTTGATGCCAAGGTTGTGAAGTGTTACTTCATAGGCCATGTTTCTTATTTGTTTGATTACAGGTTTTGGGATGACAAGAACAGAAAGATCCTGAGACATTGTGATGTGACATTTGATGAGTCTGACCTGTACAAGGACAGAGAGCAGAAGGTTCTAGAGATTACAAAGCAAGTCGGAGTTGAGATTGAGTTAGAGAAGAGTAACCTTAGAGATGTCGAAGCAGATACTCAACCAACTCCTACTGAAGAATCTTAAGTGGAGCAAATTACACCTGATCAGGTTTTAAGGAGATCATCCAGAACCATCAGGGCACCAGATAGGTATTCACCTTTATTACACTATCTATTGCTGACTAATGAGGGGGAACCAGAGTCTTTTGATGAGGCCATACAGGGGGAGGATTCGATCAAGTGGGAGCAAGCCATGGATGATGATATGAGGTCAATTGAGAAGAACGACATGGGTGTTGACTGATTTACCTGCAGGGAAGACATCTTTGCTGAACAAGTGGGTGTTCAAAATCAAGACTGAACCAGATGGCAAAACAAGGTTCAAGGATCGGTTAGTATTTAAAGGATATTCACAAAGGAAAGGTATTGATTATGCTAAAATATTTTGTCCTGTTGTGAAGTTAACCTCTATTCGAATTCAGTTGAGTATTGTTGCATCGGAGAATTTACATCTAGAGCAATGAATGTAAAAATAGTGTTTTTACATGGGTATCTGGACAAAGAGATCTATATGCAACAAACAGAAGGATTAGTGGTTCCAGGCAAGGAAAACATGGTGTGCAAGCTCACCAGGAGCTTATATGGACTAAAGCAAGCACCAAGGCAGTGGTACAAGAAGTTTTACTCTTTCATGACCAAGAGTGGATTCTACAAAGCTGAAAAGGATCCTTGGTCTTACTTCAAGAAATACACGAATTAATATGTCTTTCTACTCTTGTATGTGGATGATATGTTGATTGCAGGATCTAGTATGAGGGAGATTAACAATTTGAAGACAATGTTGTCTGCAGCGTTTGAGATGAAAGATTTGGGTCCAGTGAAGCAGATTTTGGGGATGAAAATTTCTCGCGATAGATCTGCTGGAAGTTTAAATCTATCTCAGAAGTTTTACATTAAGAAGGTGCTGAGAAGATTCAGGGTTAATGATGCTAAACCCAGGACTACTCCATTGGAAAATCACTTTAAATTGTCAAAGGAGCAGTCACCCAAGACTGCCGAGGAGCGTGATCATATGGCACTTGTTCAATATGCTTCAACAGTTGGGAGATCTATGTATGTTATGTTCTGCACTAGACCTGATATAGCACATGCAGTGGGAGTTGTTATTAGGTACATGGCGAATTCAGGGAAAGAGCATTGGGAAGCTGTGAAGTTGCTTTTGAGATATTGAGAGGTACATCCAGTACTTCACTTTGTTTTGGTAAAGGCAAGGTGACTCTACAGGGTTTTGTGGATGCTTATCTTGGAGGGGATGTGGACTCGAGCAAGAGTACATCCGGGTAGATTTACACCATAGGTGGAACAACAGTGAGTTGGATGTCCAGGTTTCAGACGTGTGTTTCTCTTTCATCTACTGAAGCTGAGTATGTGGCAATAGCTGAAGCTGGGAAATAGATGACATGGATGGAAGATTATTTGGAGGAATTGGGCAAGAAGTACAGAAAAAAGAATCTTTACTCAGATAGCCAGAGTGACATACAATTGGTAAAAAATCTAGTCTATCATTAGAAGAAAACGCACATCAGAAGGCGATACCATATCACTCGCAGGGCAGTTGAGGATGGTGATATGTGCTTGGAGAATCAAAGAACCCGGCAGACATGTTGACGACATGTGTTGATATTGGGAAACTGGGGTTATGCAAAACCTCGGTTGGTCTTCTGTAGTTGTTGCTACAGATGTTGCGGTGCGGTAAATATGTAGATGGTGAAGAGATTTTTCTTGAGAATGTATTTTTTTTGGACGTACTATCATATATTAATGTTCTCACGGTTCAAGTCGCACGAATGGGGGTTCGGTGCAGCACCCCGACCCAAATATTAGGTTGTACTATTTATTCTCTATTTATTTTCAGCAACCAAAAATACTCTGATCTATTAATATATGTACCCCACCGCCGTGGAAGTTTACTCACGAGGTTTTACCATGAAATATTGGTTTCTCTCTTTCTCTATCTAGATCTCTCATCTCTTTCTCTTGAAAATTATTGTGTTCTTAATTCATCAAGTGTGTGTGTGAATTCGATCCTAACAGTAGCCACCTTAATCTGTCTTTTTTTGGTGTAATAAAGAAGTACCTAAAATGTACTATAGTATAAATTGAGGAATTAAACCATTAAGTAAAATATAGGTTATGTAACTAAATTGCATTTATCTAATGACCTATAGAAGATTATTTACGATCATGAATTTGTCAAAAACAAAAGGTAAAAGAATATTTTGAAACTTTGAAAGGTAAAATTCTTCTGATATTGCTTGTACTCATAAATTGTTTTCTTTTATGTTTTGCTTATGGAACATAAGATATTCAATGGATTTTGGAGATAAAAGTTTGATGGATATCCGAAGATCCATCGATTATTACATCCATGGAGTTAATGATTCCCTAGATAAAGCATTTGAACGAGCTTCCAAAGGAGATAAAATATTGTGTCCTTGTAAGAAGTGTTTTAATTGTTATTGGCATTCTCCAAATGTGGTTGAGGATCACTTGATTTATTATGGGTTTGTTCATGGATACACCAAATGACTTTTCCATGGAGAAGGGTTTTCCTCAAGAAATACGTCACATCAGACCAATGATGATAAAACTTTTGACAGACAAGACGGTATTCATAAACTACTTCAAGATGCTTTTTGAAATGTAGCAGATAACTTGAGGCATGAAGGACTAAGAGAGGGACCATATGAATATGAAAAGAGATTCTTTAAATTAGTTGAAAAGGGGAAACAAGACTTGTACCCGGGGTGTAAGAACTTTTCTATGAATTTCACATTAGGTTATACTTGTTTAAATGCATTCACAAATTGAGTAATGTAGCCTTTTTAGATTTGTTAGACTTGATAAAATAGGCTTTTGCCTTTGCTCAGATACCTGAGTTTCTACAAAGCAAAAAAGGCGATAAAGATTTCGGTCATCATTCTGAAAAAATTCATGCATTTCCTAATGATTGCATGTTATTCTTGAATGACACTGCAAAGTTAGACAAGTGCTTAGTGTGTGGATATTCTAGATGGAAGAATGACCATGATAACTTGACTAATAAGGTCACCAAAGTTCCAGCAAAGGCTTTAAGATACTTCCCTTTAAATCCTAGGCTTCAGAAAAAATTCATGTGTTCAGAAACATCTGTAGCTATGACATCGCATGATTCTGAACGACCTATAGATGGAAATTTAAGACTTCCTGCTGATGGGGAAGCTTGGAATGATTTTGATTCCTTGCATCCTGACTTTGCTAGTGATGCTCGTAATGTTATATTAGGTCTTTCAAGCGTTGGTTTTAATCCATTTCGAACTATGAGCATTTCCCATAGCACATGGCCGGTTATGCTGATGAATTATAACTTATCATCATGGATTTGCATGAAGTCGGAGTACATAATGTTGTCAATGATTATTCCAGTTCTATCGTCTCCTCGAAATGATATAGATGTATACTTACAACCATTGATTAAAGAGTAGAAAGAACTATGGGAAGTGGGAGTGGAAACGTATGATGTTTAAATAATCAAACATTTATGATGTGTGCATCATCATTGTGGACAATTAGTGATTTTCAAACAATGGAAATGCCTTTCAGATGGAGTACAAAGGGGGAATGGGCATGCCCAACATGTAATTATAATACTTGTTCTCGATATCTTAAACAAAGTCATAAGATGTGTTTTATGGCTCATCGAGCGTTTTTGCCTGATGATCATCCATATAGAAGGGAGGAAAAATCATTGAATGGTTAAGAAAAGTATAATGTTGCACAAACTCTCTTATCAGGCGTAAAAGTTCTATAAGAGATTCATGAATTCAATAATATTTTTGTAAAGGGCCAAAAGAAAAGAAAACGGAAGAATGATAGTCCATTGAAAAAATCTATCTTTTTTGAGTTACCATATTTGGCAACCAACAAATTAAGGCACAATCTTTATGTGATGCACATAGATAAGAATATTCGTGACAGTTTACTTGGGACTTTACTGGATATACTTGGAATGTCCAAAGATCATACTAATTCTTGCTATGCCTTGCATGAGATGGGAATAAGCAAAGAGCTCCAACAAGTATAAGATTGTGATAATGGAAACATTTATTTGGCTAAAACTTGTTTCTCCATGATTCAAAGGAGAAGGGTTATTTTGCACTATTTTAAAAGATGCAAAATTACCAAAAGGATTTGCCTCTAATATATCAAATCGTGTGCAAATTGAAGATATTAAAGTATCAGGATACAAAAGTTATGATGCTCATTTAATATTACATTACTTGCTCCAAGTTACTATTAGAAACGTTTCGCCTTAAAATGTGTATTTGGTCTTGCTAAGGTTGGAGAATTATTTTGGAGTCATATGTAGTAAGGTTATATGAATAAGCGATCTTGATAAGATGAAGGCTGAAATCATAGATATAGAATGTGATCTTGAAATTTTTTTTCCTCCATCTTTTTTTGATATAATGACACATTTGCCTATTCATTTAGTGGATGAAATAAGCTTGGAGGCACGACTCATTTGCGTTGGATGTATTCTACTGAAAGAACTATGTGTGACTTCAAGGGGTTGTTCGTAATTGAAAAAATCCAGAAGGGGCAATAAAAGAGGGAATATTCAGCTATATAGTATTTGACCTTTAGTTCGAGATATCTACCTCATATAGTGAAGACAACATTTAGTAGGTATCAAACCGAAGATGATGAGGAGAATCAAACAGGGGACAGTGATGCTTCACCTTTATTTCCTAAGACAGGCAATCCAATCGTATGTGTAAAAAAAAGGAAAGGCAAGACTTTTAACATGGAGCAACATGGGTTGTTTTAAGCACATCGATATGGTTTGTTAAATACTGGATATATAAAAAAGTAGAGACACTAATAAATATACATTGATTAAATTGTATATTATGCTTGTAAGGAACATAAGAATTTAATTGATTATCGTACCAAAGAAAATGCATGGGTAAAAGCATAAATGCATAGTAGAGAATTCGTTGAATGGTTTAGGGATAAAGTTAAAAATGTTGAAGTGCCCAATAATTTAAGATGGCTAGCTAAAGGGATTAATTTTGTGTCTAAAAGATATACTAGATATTTCATTAATGGATATAGATTTCATACAATGACACAGGATGACCCTTGCAAGACTCTGAATAGTGGAGTTACTTTGTCAGCAACAACAGATATTTTTTCTAGCCCTAGGGACCAAAATTCTTGATGGAATGGTTATCTATAATGAAATTATACAGGATATAATTGAGATTGATTATTGGGGCTGTTTTAGTGTTGTACTTTTTAGATGTGATTGGTTTCATAACAATGTTGATGAATATGGATTGACTCGGGTATACTTCAATAAACAATGTAGTATGACTTATCCTTTTGTACTAGCATCTCAAGTGCATCAAGTTTTTTTATGTTGAAGACCCAATTGAGAAAAATGTATGTTATGCAAGAAATACAGTTCCAGTGGGATTGTATGATTTTGAGGAAGAGAATTGTCCTAATATTAAAAACACATTTTGGAGAGAGACTAACGATGACTTGGTTCATCACAAAGAATACTGGATGATGTTAGATGGTCGAGAAAAGATATCCTTGTTGATATAATTGATATGTCTGTCCTTGCACAATATTCAGAAGATTTAACTATGGAAACATTAGAAGAGGGGGATGACTTTGATGATACTGATTGGATTGGATGGAGGCTGATTATTGGCAAAGGATCTTTTGAACTAGTTCAGATGCATTCTATTCTTCATATTTGGTAGTAAGTAATAAATACCATTTTGAGTTTCATCACATAAAGTATGAATGTCGCCTGGACTCTAATTGGATTTCCGTGTATTTTCTACTGCTAATTGCTTGATTCTGCTTATTTGTTCTGAAATATTTTCTTGTTAATGTTGGTACTATTTATGTATTAGATATGTCCAAGAGGATCATTATTCTTGATTTGTTTGTTCTTCTCACTTTCATTTTTTTGTTATTCACATTTGAAAATTCTGCACTAAATGACTTCTTCTGTCTTATTTTTACATAGATTTGGATAGTCATGAGTCAACAAGAGTCATAAAAAAGAAACAAAAAAGCAAAAATTAAGACATATGCTAAACCTGGATCATTATCATTCTTGGAAAATAAAAAAAGAAGGTTATTGATAACAAATGAAATTGCTCAAGCTATGGAGTTAGAGAAAAGACAGATGCTTAAATTAGCTGAACAACCACTAGTAGCACCACAATTTGAAGCTAATGGACAATCTTGGAGAAGCAGCCTCTTCAACAGCCTCTTCAGAAGCAACCTATAGATGATCAATTACAAATGAAATCTGGCACTCCGACAAGTGGTGAACAACCCGAAGAATAAGGTAATAGATAAATCTATAAACTTACTAAATTTATTTATGAATTCTAATTTATTATATTTTGTTATAGCTGAAGGTTTTTTCGAATTAAAACAAAATAGTTCAAATTCAAATGCATGATGTACATGAACGAAAAGAGCATAAACTGATCATATTGAATAGTCTCAATCAACTAGTTTCTCCTACTGAAGATATTGTGACAAAGTTAATAGCTTCCTAGGTACATTGGCATGAAATGTGACTCTTTGCCCATTTGATAGATTTGATTGGAGGAGCATGGATACTAAAAAGGATTTATGGAATCATACTAAGTTTTGGAGTTTCCAGTATTTAATCACTTGTAAAAGTATTTGGCTTCAATTGGAGAACTAAATGACTTCAAATTGCAGGAGAAATACATTATTCCTAAAGCTGCCAAAGATTGGGCTTTGGTAACAATTCGATATGCTTTGAGAAGGCATAGATCTGACTTGAAGATGAATTATTACGATCCATATGACAATATGAAATTTGAACGGCATAAAAGCCTGATCATATTCCAGAATGTGAGTATAGAGAGCTCCTTAAATAATGCAAGTCTGAGAAATTCAAGGTAAAATGTAGTTCAGAATCTCAAACATCAAATTTATTCTTATATTGATCTATTTTGTGATATAGTTGTTGCTACAACTTTATTTTTCTTCAACCTTCTCTTCTCCTTTTATCTTCACTGTTTCATAAGTTCTTGTTATCATCAACATGTAAAACGCAATAATTTCGATTAGTAGTTCAATAAGATGCATATGACAGTAACGTTCGTATTTACAAAGCATGTTCTTCAGTTTTTTTTTTACAAAAGGAAATATTGGGATATGCACTTCTTCTAGTACATTATGTAGCACCCATATTCCTTTGGTTACCATTATTGATTCATTTATTTGCAGAAAATGTCTGAAACAAACACTAAGAATCAAAAAAAGCTGAGGAATCCACATTCAGCAGGTAAAAATAGTTTTGCTTTAATCCGCAGTAATTTGGTGTGTTCTCTTGTTTATTAAATAGACTTAACCTATCATATAAGAAATTCCGATATCTATTTTTTGTGACTAGGAAAAGAAAAGGAATTTGTATCTGTTAAAGAGATCTTTGTGGTCACAAGAACAAGAAAACCTGACCGTTCCTACAATGCATCGAATGAGAACACAACTACTAAAATTGTACGAATAATGTCAATATAATTTATTTATTAAGACCAATTATTTATTTTAATTTTAATTTAAAATAATGCTTGTTGGACATATTTTGTTAGGCTGAAATGGAGGAACTTGAAAAGCAAATGAGCACAAATGGTGTAATGACCCGGAAGGTCATTTTTGGAAATTTTAAATATTAGTGTAACTTGAGTTAATTAATCGATAGTTTATGGGCTAAAGTGATAATTTATTTAAGACCCTATACCATTTAGACTATATTTAATAAAATATGTGGGTAAAACCTATCACTTTTAGTACATAATTAATTTTTTTTAAAAACAATTAATTAGAAGAAGAAATAAGAAAAGAAGAAAAGGTCGAAGCTTGAGGCGGCTGAAGGGTTGTAGGTATCTGATTTCCCATTTTCTATATGCCTGCTACATTAATTTTCTCCACTTAGTTTCAATTCCTAGGTTACATGTTAAATTATTATTTTATCATGAAGTAAGGACATATTGTTATGCATATATATTAGTTATTATTATTATATTAATTTACTGTTAGTATGATTGTTGATTGGTTATGCCATTCATACTTTAAGCATGTTTGATGGCTTGATAATTGAATCATTATTGTAATGTGCAATTTTATTTTAGGATAAAATAGAAGAGATAATACTTGTAGCTAAATTAATTGAAAAAAACAATAATATTGGACTTTGAACTAATATGGCTGCCACAGTATTTTGGTGGTTTCTGGGAATTAAACAAATAAGATTTGATGGAAAATTGTTACAATAGTCATGGAGTAATCATATAACAACGATTAGGTGATGAGGGGAAAGTTGGGAATTTTCAGAATTGACACTTCCTCTTATGCGGACAATAACTAATTTCCAGGCTTAGCGTAAATTTGATGTTTAAGATTCTCTGTACCAATACACTAGGATTCATATTTTGATATATTGAGACTTAACCTTAAGTTTAAAATTTGGAAGAAATTGAATGATTTGACATGTTAATTGGCATTAAGTTTTAAGAACTTGATTATAAATTTGGAGTGAGTTTTTGGGTCAAGGCTAAACACATAGTAATATAAGTGTTGTTAGTTCCGAAATCTTACTGTGGTCATTTACTTGAATAGATTGCTTCACTATATTCACTCTCATTTATGTTATGACTGGTGCGTAGTTCCTCATATTAATAATAGGTGTGTCGTGTATTGGTTGGATGTTAATTAAATGCGGTATTAAGGTGGAGATGATATATTTATGAAAGGAATGTGTGATCATATTTGAAGGGGTTGAGTAAGGTTAGTTACCATAGTAAAAGAAATAGTACTTATGTGGTATAAACAATATCTGGAGTGGTTCAACAATTAGAAGTTAAATGTTCAAAGAGTTGGCTAGATAATGAATAGTGTAACTTGAAAAATACCGTTGATATATTTGTCATAACATTAATGGGTTGCTTAGCAAATGTTGTTGCATCAATTGAGATCAGAATATCTTTTGTGGTTCCATAGATTGAGTGTATACCAAAGAAAGTCATGATATGACTATTACAATGGTACTGATAGGTACTTGGCTAGATATATGGAATGTGTTACTTGTGTTATCGACACGTCCTACGAAAGAATATATATAGCTTGGCTAGATATGGAACGAATTTGATATTATTTTAAAACTATTAGATTGGTAGAAATGTGTAACCTATTTGGATATGATCCTCGGTAGGTATGATATGTTCTATTGGTGGATGTAACAGACTTTCATGATGTGGTACTAGTGGTATATGAAAACACATATGTTAATTGTTAAACATGAATACTAACTACATAAGGAGTTATAAGTTGTATCACATGCTCATATAATGAGATTCGATGTTAAATTCATATTTGGGAAACCAACTAGTTATTATGGACACTTGAGTTAAGCATTTTTATAAGGAAGTTTTTAGTGGTGGATCGTTGATACGATATTAACGTGTTGAGTTGAGAAGTGTATTTCAAAATTTCTAAATATGGACCGATGATTTCATTTTAATATCCAAGGAAATAAATATATATATCAGATTGACAAGCTTATGGGTAAAAGAAGTCTCAAGATATACTTATGTGAAGGTAATTGAAGATTTTTGTAAGGAAGTGCACATGAGATTGAGTTAGTTTGATTTTGATTGGTATAACTAGATTTAAGGTGTCATATTGGGGAAATGATTGACTTCGTGGTGATGAAAAGAGTTAACTAGACATAATGGTAATAAGAGTTTGTGATGGATTGTGAATGAGATGCAACTGTATGATAAGATTTTTAGAAAAAGATATGGTAGGGTCAATGAAGAGGCGATCAATGATAAGCTAAAATACGTTAAGTAATTTTTTTTATATGTATGAGCTAATGTTGTAAGATAATGAGATTGTGTTACATGGTTAGGATCAAAACTTCAAGTTTACATGGCAAGTTTAGATTTGTGATAGTGTATCTTGTCAAGGTATGAATTGGTAAGGTAAGAAATGATCGATCACATTGAGTATGAAGCATTTAGAAGGACTTAAAATTGAGTAGTACATTTGGTTACTTTTGATTGTCATACCTAAGGTTTCCCATATTGTTGGTTAAAAAAATAAATAAGACTGGTAAGTGAGTTAGCAAAAAGGAGAAAAATTATGGTGTATTGAAGAGTTCAAGTTATTTGAAATTTCCGCCGTGGAAAGATTTTAAGAAAGGCAAAGGAACATTAAGACCTCTCGTACAAACATTGGATTCGGAGGTGATGGTTGTAGTGATTTCGCCTTTGAGTTTAGATATTACTATGAGATGTGAACTAGTTCGGCACCTACTTACTATGGGTTTATTATTAACTTTTCTAAATATTAAGTTTTGGTTGGGTTACAATAAATGACGTATGGAAGATTATACATGGTTATGTCGAGCTAGATTGTTCAGAATGTGATGAAGTAACAAATGGATGTTAAATAGTGTGGACCTACAGTTTTACATGGTTAAAGAGGATTGGAGGGGATTAAAAGTATTTTGTTGACGAAACAAAATAAATTGTTATAATGTGTTACATAGGCATTTTATGGTGAGTAGGGGTTATGAGGTTATAGTATACAGAAATATTGGAGTGATCAAGGGTCTCTTTGAGTTATTGCATGAGGTAAATGATGGTACAGATGGTGGTTGAAAATGGTATGTGAAAGTTTAGGTGAAGTTGACACTAAGTGTGACTTAATTATTTTACCCTAAAGGAGAAATATAGATTTGAAATTAGTGTTATCGGTCTTGAATGTGACTTATATCTATCATGGGACGCTTAAATGAAAAGATAAGAAACCATAGTTCAAAGTCTTGAAGACTACAATGTGCTTGCTAAGAAGAATGTGATACTACTGACGGTGTGAAAGTAAGGTAAATGCTTGGTGTGGTTATTATATTTGTTAATGTTAAGAGTGTTGGCTTTGATGGAGTACTGTGAGAAGTATATGGAGTTTGGCAAATCCAGCATGTGTAAAATTGTAATGGAGATCAGACTGATTGATTTTGGGTGGAAAAAAAAAATTAAAATTGAGGGATGTAGTCAGATGAATGAAAATATTGATATGGGATTATGGAGAAAGTATCTAGTGTTATTCGACCTTGATTCCATATATTCTTAAGTTGACCACCTACTTCATTTCGGACATGATTTGGAGTATGATTCATTGCATATGACCACGTTTTTTTTTTTTTTTTTTACATCTATGGGTGAATTCCTAGTGGTGGATCGGATGCACCGATCCTCTTATGTCCTCTTGATAGAGTAGGAACCTTTGACAGACTTGGTCATTTCATTTATGATAAATTTGGCGTTGTTGAAATAGTTAAAGTATCTCAATATGTCTACAGATACAACCTTGCTTATGCGAACTTACAGAAGAGCTTTCGTGAATAGTTACAGTTATTTGATAATGTTGTTAGAGGTTCTATACACATTAGTTTATCATTTTCTAGGTGTTTACTGGATAATTTTCTTCTTTGGGTTAGGTAAGTTTGATTTTTCCTCAATAGGTACCCGATGCTAAAGATTAAATTTTTATAACTTAGGCTCGTGAAAATATTGTGTTGTGAAAAGGGAATCATGATAAAATATGTGATGGTATGTGCATTATGAGTGTGTGGTCCCTAATTCAGGCTCACTTCTAGTTGTATCCATTATTTATTCAAAAGGATATCTTAGTTTTGAAAGAAAAGATTCATCAAAATAGTTGTGTTAAGGTCAAATAAGGTAGAGTTGAGATGAAGTCCATGGGTTAGTCTCTGACTTGAAAATCACTCCCAATTTGTAGATATTCCAAAGTTTGATTCAAAATTTTATTTATCGTTAGTTGATCTTGATGGAATGGACTTAAGGAGAAGTCACTCAAAGATGAATACCGACTAATAGGTCATAACTGAGATTTTTTATAACATTGATTATTTTTACTTCTTTTACTTTATGTTCGAGGACGAACATGATTTTTAGTGGTGGATAATGTAATGACCCAGAAGGTCATTTTTGGAAATTTTAAATATTAGTGTAACTTGAGTTAATTAATCGATAGTTTATGGGCTAAAGTGATAATTTATTTAAGACCCTATACCATTTAGACTATATTTAATAAAATATGTGGGTAAAACCTATCACTTTTAGTACATAATTAATTTTTTAAAAAAACAATTAATTAGAAGAAGAAATAAGAAAAGATGAAAAGGTCGAAGCTTGAGGCGGATGAAGGGTTGCAGGTATCTGATTTCCCATTTTCTATATGCCTGCTACATTAATTTTCTCCACTTAGTTTCAATTCCTAGGTTACATGTTAAATTATTATTTTATCATGAAGTAAGGACATATTGTTATGCATATATATTAGTTATTATTATTATATTAATTTACTGTTAGTATGATTGTTGATTGGTTATGCCATTCATACTTTAAGCATGTTTGATGGCTTGATAATTGAATCATTATTGTAATGTGCAATTTTATTTTAGGATAAAATAGAAGAGATAATACTTGTAGCTAAATTAATTGAAAAAAACAATAATATTGGACTTTGAACTAATATGGCTGCCACAGTATTTTGGTGGTTTCTGGGAATTAAACAAATAAGATTTGATGGAAAATTGTTACAATAGTCATGGAGTAATCATATAACAACGATTAGGTGATGAGGGGAAAGTTGGGAATTTTCAGAATTGACACTTCCTCTTATGCGGACAATAACTAATTTCCAGGCTTAGCGTGAATTTGATGTTTAAGATTCTCTGTACCAATACACTAGGATTCATATTTTGATATATTGAGACTTAACCTTAAGTTTAAAATTTGGAACAAATTGAATGATTTGACATGTTAATTGGCATTAAGTTTTAAGAACTTGATTATAAATTTGGAGTGAGTTTTTGGGTCAAGGCTAAACACATAGTAATATAAGTGTTGTTAGTTCCGAAATCTTACTGTGGTCATTTACTTGAATAGATTGCTTTGAGTTGGAAATTCAACGAAAGGGAAAGAATCAAGTTTCAAAGTGAATAGATTGAACGAGACAAGTGGATTTCTAAACTCTTGTTAAGTGTATGGAATGCGTGTATTTCCTTCTGATATATGTTTGGGAGTAACGGGATTGGTGATGGGTTGACTTGTCCACATTGATTAATTCTAATGATGAAATAAAAGGGATAACAAAAGGCGATGTGATTAATTACTTATGTGTGATGTGTTGAGAAAAGTTTGATGGCTTGTTGAATCATTATTGATGTAACTTCATGTTTGTGTGGTTGTGAACTGTGCGATGTTATGAAAATGGTCATCTCCTCATTATTTGTGTGAACTTGTCATCTGCATTATTCTGAGGCATTGGTTGTGACAAGTGTTATGTGCATCGAGAAAGAATGGGTACTTAAGAGGATGTACCATTTCGAGGGACGTATCGCGCGCCGCGATGGATACTATATTTCGAGGGACGTATCGCGCGCCGTGATGGTTACTATTATCGAGGGTCGTGTCGTGCGCCGCGACATATGCATGGACAGATATGTCCCCCATGGGTCCTGGACTGAGAGACAGCGGGTGTGTATCACTAGGTCAGACATGCATCATTATACTTGACATTGCATTCCATTACATTGCACATACTTATCATTAGTGAACTTGATATTGTGTTTTGTTGATCTAGTGATTGCCTTTTTGCGAAACTTGTGATTGTTGAATACTGAGCTTGTTATTGAGGATATATAATTTGTTGAAGTGTTGTTGTTGAGGATATGTAATTTGTTGAAGTGTGTTATTGAGGATATGTAAATTTTTGGAAGTGCTGCTATTGAGGATATCTAATTTATTTAAGTGTTGATGTTGAGGATATATAATTTGTTAAAGTGTTGTTGTGGAGGATATGTAATTTGTTAAAGTGTTGTTGTGGAGGATATGTAATTTGTCTAAATGTTTTTGTTGAGTTACGTTATATGTAAACTGTGAGTTGTTAGGTTGGGCTGATGTTTATGCAGGTTGTAGTTGTGGAGGTTCGGTTGGGGTGGTAGGAGTACCCGTATTTCATCCCCTTAGCTTGTGTTTAGAGGTTTACTTGCTGAGTACCGTGTGGATTGGTACTCACCCCTTGCTTCTACAAATTTTTTTGTAGGTTATGAGCCTGGATTTTTGTTGTACTTGTCATTCTCTTCTTTTTCGAGGCTTCTTGGAGATTTGTGAGGTAGCTGTTTCCATCTCAGCAGACTTTCTTCTCCATAATTATGATCTTGTTCTATTCTAGAAACAAGTTCATTTGAGACTTGAGTTTTTTTTTTTTGAATCAATTGTAATACTTTAGAGGCTTGTACACGTGACTACCAGGTTTTGGGGGTATAATGTAAGTTGATAGTAAATTTTCCGCATTTTTATAATAATGGTTGAGTTTTAGGCTGACTTGTCTTGATGGGATAAAACGAGCGCCATCACGCCCATTTTTGGGTCGTGACAAATGGTCAGTCCGTTGATGCTTTTTTAGTAGTCATTGGTCCTGAACGTATGGGATGTCTAACACTATATGGAGCGGGGATTACAAAGACAACTCTGAAAAATAAAGTTACAATTTTGAACAAAGTTTAAATGCAATAAATGATGTAGTGCAACAAATGCAAGAAAGAATGCAAAAAATGGAGAAACAGATGGAGGAACAAAGGAGAACTATGCAACAACAAGTCATTGCTGATGTAGTTACCCAAATTCAGCATGAAGAATTAATTGATCCTAAAATATTAGCAGCATGGTCCGTTCCTTCACCAAGAGAAGCTACTTATGCTCAAATAGCTGAGCAAGATTAGTGTCGCTAAATATTTATTTAGACTATTTCTTCTTCTTCTTCTTCTTCTTCTTCTTCTTCTTCTTCTTCTTTTCTTCTTCTTCTACTTCTTCTTCTTCTTCTTCTTCTTCTTCTTCTTCTTCTTCTTCTTCTTCTTCTTCTTCTTCTTCTTCTTCTTCTACTTCTTCTTCTTCTTCTTCTTCTTCTTCTTCTTCTTCTTCTTCTTCTTCTTCTTCTTCTTCTTCTTCTTCTTCTTCTTCTTCTTCTTCTTCTTCTACTACTACTACTACTAGTACTACTACTACTACTTTATCTTTCTCTTGAAACTCAATCTCTTCTGAGTTGAGAGGGTTTATTTTTTTCACTAGTAATCTTTGCATGGTAGTAAATATAGGCAGTTGTAATATATATAGGATTTTCACTTTGGGATAGATTTGTCTTAATTTGGCTGAAAAGAATTAGATAACAGTAAATGGGGAAGGTTGTGTTATATCTCTTCTTTTTTGGTATTAGTTTTGTGATTCTTAAAAGGTTGAGGTATTTGATCATTGGGAATTTGGGGTTCTACACTGCAATTTTGTTTTTGTTGTGTGTAGAGATGTGTTTTTGGAAGTTATTTGAGATTCTTGAGAAATTAGATAGAGGAATATAGAGATGATCCTATTTATTTGCATGTATATTACTCTCCAGAATCTCCTTGGTGTTTTTGTTTGTATCCGGCATAAGATATTTCCCAAGAGCTCTAGTTTAATCATTTGTAAGCTTTGTGAATGCATCATCTGATTTACAAAACATGTCTTTTTTATGACTGTTCTTGAGACTCACTTATATTCGTATGAATCCGTTCATACTTTGTTGTTGGCTCGGATATTTTGTATTTAGGAAATTTTTTGTCATTTGAGAGTGTATGTGTTTCTTTCCTCCAAATTGTTGTGAGATGTTCTTCTAGTTTAGGGGGAAAATCCCCAGTGAAACAGGTCATCACTATCACTACTCTGTTTAGACTAGTTGAGAGGGTTGATTTTGTCTTCCGTATTTCCTTCCATTTTTCCTAACCATACTTCTTCCCCTGCTTTTACTGTCTGGCTAATCTCAATCTGATTAGCCAGTATCTTCAGTGTTGTAACAATTATCATGCCAATGAAGATTGTTTCTCCTCTCTGTGGAATGTTTTGAGTGCTCTTGCAGTTGAAGTTCCACCCACAATTGTATACTTGCATTCTTCTGTCACCATAACTTAGTAGTTTTTTGTTATGAAGATTATTGTGGACTGTTTTTCTGCATTAGGAATCTTCTTACTCTCCATGTGGCCTTAATCCTTACTACTTACGTGTGACATTAGCTAAAATTTGGCAGATCCTTTTTATATACTTAAATCCCTAGTGATTCACTGTGTAGAAGGAACAAAGATTGTTGATAAGCTTGAAAGATGTTATATTCAGTTGATACTGGAGAAAAGATAACAAATTCAGATCCAATGAGAAAGGAAATGGTCTTGGACACTTAACCATGTCGTACAAATAACTGGTTGATTTCCTTATAGTTTAAGCATTCCGTGTCTTTGGACTCTTTTTCTGCATTTGGAATCTTCGTACTCTCCTTTGATAGCTGTTGAAAATTTTACCATCTTGATATGTCTTGTCTTTCATCTGCCTCATTAACTATGAAATCTGCTTGTTGATTTGCCTACCTAAAAATATGTGGTTCGCTTAACTGCAGAGTTTTTGTAATGTGTTGTATTTCTTCCATTTCCTCTGTATGTTGCCATGGCACTTCACATTCCCCCCCCCCCTCTACATACATGATATTCATAGTAAATCTGTCTCCACATCCAGCTTTGTGATGTTGTTAGTTTGACAATGTTGTAACGCTCATAGAATTTCTCATGTTCTGTAGTTAAATGGAGAATCTAGCTGATATTATTCCCAAAAGTAGTAGCAACTATCTCTGTAACTATGCTATTTTTTAATTTCATTTGAAGTTTATTGAATATATATGCCAATTCTAGAGATAGAGTAATAACTTTAAAATATATCACTGAAGTCATTGAACTTTTGCAACAAAACTGCTAAATTATTTTGTATTTTCATTAATTGTACCTAGACGATAATATTGAAGAACGAGATGAAAGAAGTACTGAAGACTTGACATAGGAGATGAATTTAGTCGATGTTAAATTTACCTATGTTTTGGAAGTCTGTTATTTTTTAAGATTGTGTGGTGTATCTGTACATTTCACCCTTTTTGAATGGCTGAAAATATTTATCTTGTTTGCTTTTATTTTTATTATTTACCCAATTGCAACCATTGATCTTGGATTATAATTTTGGTAATGAAATATAACTTATTTCCATTATCTTTTTTATGTGTATTTTATGCTACAAGAGTATTGGAGTGGCTCAATTAACAATATATGAGAAACCCATGTGTGTATATATATATACATGTATATTTATATATATATATATATATATATATATATATATATATATATATATATATATATATATATATATATATATATATATATATATATATATATATATATATATATATATATATATATATATATATATATATATATATATATATATATATATATATATATATATATATATATATATACATATATATATATGTATATATATATATATATGTACATATATATATATATATATATATATATATATGTGTATATATCTATATATATATATGTTGGAATACCCTAATATTAATCGGTGCAATAGGTTGATACTAATTGTTGCAAAAAATAAAGACTTGTTGCAATACGTTGTAATAACTATAGCAATAGACATTGAGCAACAATTATAGTCTATTATTTATTATTATATGGTTAATTCATGCTTTTACGAATGAAATTTTACAATTTAAAGCCTACGCTAATAAATTTGTGGTCCCTACTAAGCCTAAATAAATGATCAAGTTTGGAAAAGAAAAGGATTATTAGTATTTTTCAGTTTAGAAATAAATCATTTTTTACTTTTATTAGTTTAAAAGAGAAAAAATTTAGTTATTTCATTAAAATAAGAGAGAAGAAAATAATATGTTTCGTTGTTTCCTAAGAAGATGAAAAAAGTGAACAATAGTGTTCAATGGTTACTAGAGATTACTGATGGTGTTTATTGGTGTTGATTAACCTTTATGTTTAATGATTGTCTAAATACACTTAATAATCTTTAGTGGTTGTTGATAACTACAGATAATGGTTGTTAATTTTCTTTTCAACTTTTGTTATTTTTGGTTTGCTAATTTGAATAGAGGAGATGAATACTTAAGAACTTTATTATTGATGGTATTTTATGTCCTAAAGAAACTACTTTTATTTTTTGTGTTCTTTTTGTTCTAAAAAAAGTGAAGAAAAAGATGTTTGTATTTATTTTCTGTAAGATGTTTACCTTCGATTAGTAAGATTATTTTTATTTTCTTCAAAAGTGCGCTGAAGCATTAAACTACTTTAGTTTTCTTTTCAGTTAGAAATGTTCTTTTATGCATATAGGTTAAGATATGCACTTTAATTTTTATTTGTTTTTCCCTATATTCTTTGTTCTATATAACTATGAGAAAAAGTAAATGAATATATATTGTCTCCTAACAATATTTGAATACTAGTTTAGTTTCTCATTGAAATTCAATGTCTTTTAAGGAAATTTCAAATATGATGGAAACTAGGAAAGAAGAAAAAAAATTTGAGTGCAATAAATCTAAATGTCAAATTTGTTTTGAATTTAAGTATGCTAAGCATTCTTATAAATCTGTTGAAAGGAATTCAAATCCTTTAGAATTGATTCACACTGATATTTGTGACATGAAGTCAACACCATCACGTGGTGGGAAAAAGTATTTCATAACTTTTATTGACGATTGCATTAGATATTGTTATGTCTATTTGTTAAATAGTAAGGATGAAGCAATAGATGCATTTAGGCAATATAAAACTGAAGTTGAAAATCAGTTAGATAAAAAGATCAAAATGATCAGAAGTGATAGAGGTGGAGAATATGCATCTCCTTTTGCAGAAATATGTTTAGAAAATGGAATAATCCATCAAACTACTGCTCCCTACACTCCTCACTCTAATGGAATTGCAGAAAGAAAAAACCAAACTTTAAAAGAAATGATGAATGCATTACTTATAAGTTCAGGTTTACCACAGAACTTGTGGGGGGAAGCTATCCTTACAGCAAATCAGATACTTAACAGAGTGCCTCATTCAAAGACAAATGTAATTCCATATGAGAAATGGAAAGGTAGAAAACCCAATTTAAAATATTTCAAAGTGTGGGGGTGTCTAGCCAAAGTCCAAGTTCCTATACCTAAGAGGGTAAAAATAGGACCTAAGATTGTGGATTGTGTATTCATTCGATATGCCACAAACAGTAAGGCATGTCGATTTTTGGTTCATAAGTCCGAACATACGGATATTCATGATAATATGGTAATGGAATCAGATAGTGCTGAATTTTTTGAACATATCTATCCGTATAAAACTAGACTTGAGTCATCTAGTGGGGGATCTAAACAACCCAGAGAAGAACCAAAAGAGAATGAAAAAAAATGAAGAAAGTCCAAGATGCAGTAAACTTCTAAAGATATCTACTTCATTTGGATCAGATTTTGTAACATTTCTTCTTGAAAGTGAGCCTCAATCATTCAAGGAAGCAATGTTATCTAGCGACTCAACCTCTTGGAAGGAGCCTGTTAATAGTGAAGTTGAATCAATCTTAAGCAATCATACTTGGGAGTTGGTTGATCTTCCTCCTGGGAACAAACCCTTGGGTTCAAAATGGATCTTTAAAAGGAAGATGAAAGACGATGGAACTATTGACAAATATAAAGCAAGACTTGTTGTCAAAGGTTTTAGACAAAAAGAAGGTCTTGATTTTTTTGACACATACTCGCCACTGATTAGGATTACATCAATTCGGATGTAAATTGCACTAGCTGCAGTATACGGTCTTGAAATTCATCAAATGGATGTGAAAACAGCCTTCTTAAATGGAGAGCTTGAAGAGGAAATTTACATAGAACAGCCTGAGGGTTTTGTAGTTCCTTGTAAAGAAAAGATAGTGTGCAAACTTATTAAGTCACTTTATGGGATAAAACAAGCACCAAAACAATGGCATGCAAAATTTGATCAAACCGTGTTGTCAAATGGATTTAAGATCAATAAATGTGATAAATGTGTTTACATTAAAGATACTCCAAATCAAGAAATTATTTTATGCCTACATGTAGATGATATGCTTATATTGAGCAAAGGCATTGCTAATATAAAAGCTAGAAAGCGTATGCTTGCTATTAAGTTTGATATGAATGATTTAGGAGTTGCTGATGTGATATCAGGAATTAAAATTCTTAAAACTCCGAACAGTCTAGCATTGTCTCAAACTTATTATATTCAAAAGATAATTGGAAAATTCAAATTTTTGAATTTTAAAAGGGCAAAAACTCCAATTGATGTAAACCTTCATGTTTCAAAGAATATAGGTGAAAGTCAGTCTCAATTGGACTATGCTAGAGTATTGGGAAACTTAATGTATGTCATGAATTGTACACGACCAGACATAGCTAGCGCTATCAGTAAACTGAGTCGATACACAAGTAATCCTAATCATAATCATTGGTTGGCAATAAAGAGAGTTTTGGGATACTTAGATGACACACAAAACTATGCTTTTCATTACAAGAAATATTCAGCTTATCTTGAAGCATATAGTGATGCAAATTGGATTACTGGGTCAACGGAAACAAAATCCACAAGTGGATACGTTTTTACTATTGGTGGAGGAGCAATATCTTGGAAATCATCCAAACAAACATGTATAGCTCGCTCTACAATGGAGTCTGAATTCATTGCTTTAGACAAGGCAGGTAAAGAAGCTGAATGGCTCCGGAATTTCTTAGAAGATATTCCATTTTGGCCCAAACCAATGGCCCCTATATGCATACATTGTGAAATTCAAGCTGCAATAGGAAGGGCTGGAAGCATTATGTATAACGACAAGTCTCGTCACATAAGACGAAGACATACTCTGTGAGACAACTACTCTCTAGTGGAATTATCACAATTGATTATGTCAAGTCAAAAGATAATGTGGCGGATCCACTTACAAAAGGCCTAAATAGAGAGGGAGTTGAGAAATCATCGACGGGAATGGGACTATGGTCGAGAATAAGTCATCGTGGCGGTAACTCTACCTAGAAGACTGGACATCCCAAGATCTAGGTTCAAGGAGATAAAACAAAGTCATTGATAACGGTTTAACATTGTTAAAGGAAAAGAAAAATTATAATTATTTTATGGTCCATTCTCATGATGAGACATTGTTTAGTAACCAGGAAAAAGACATAAGGACTTTTTAATGGTTTCTAAGTTTGATACAGGGAATATCAAATGGTGTATCTACGGGATAACACATTTAGAAATCACCTATGTAAGTGTGAAGTATAAGCCGCTTCAAGGAGAATCCGGTAAGGCCAGTTCTTTAAGAACTTACTATCTAAGATGTGTTCATGGCTGAAACGAACAAAACAATGAGAACTAAGAACAGTTCAAGGGTTGATTGTGTGACATATGTTGTCTAGGTATACACCTAAGCTCGACGGTTCGAAGATATCAAATCTACCGATTGACCGAGTATATCCGATATATGTTCACTATGGAAAGTTTAAAGGGAAACCTACTTATTCAGATACGATTAACCTTTACCTACAAGAAACACAAGCTTTTTCATGCATATGTTTTAACAATAGTCTTCCCCATTCATGTGGGGGATTGTTGGGTTTTAGCAAGTGTGAATGGGAAAACAAAAGAGAGAATATGAAAAGTGAGGGAATTACTTTGGAGGGAAAATGAAAAGTCATTCGCAAAGTGAAAATGAAAAGTCATTTCTCCCATATCGGCAAAAGAAAGGGAAATTGTTGTCCTTATTGAAGGAAACACTTTCATTACTTCTTAAAGAGCTAAGAAGATAATGCACCCTCGCGCCGTCGTTGTCGTCGCTCGCTAGGCCTCGGCCTCGGCCTTGGATTTGGATTTGGATTTGGATTTGGCAAATGATGTGATTGATTGATAAATTTTTTGGAAAAAATTTAATCAGTTTTTGTTAAATCAAATAAATCCTGTTAAAATTATCTCTTATAAATTTGCGGGTAATGGTAATATTCCGAAAAGTTGTTACTCTTTCCGAAAAGTCATTACTTTCTGAAAAGTCGTTACTTTCCAAAAAGTCGTTATTTTCCTAACAGACACAATTTTTTTGAAAAGTTGTTATTTTTTCCAAAAGACACAACTTTCTGGATAAAATGGGTCTGAACAGATTTCACTGAACAGACAAGTTCCTTGCTGAAAATGGCTATAAAAGGAAGTCAATTTTTGATTTTTTAAAATACTGAAAAATTTTCCTTCTCTGCATTTATTTTTCCCTCAAATAAAATAAAAGTGTAGATCGACTGAGTCTGTGTGACTTGTTGCAGTTATTAAGTTCGTTGAAGTTAAAGAAGTTTGAGGTACCACTATTTCTTTAACAGGTTTAATCCGTTTTATCTTGGGAGAAATTAATCCATAACCTTAGGTACAGTGAGGGGATTAAATTTCTTAAGGACACACAGTAGTTTCTGTGGACTCGGATTAATTCTTGTATTTTATGTATTTTCTGCTTCATCTTATTTCTTTTTTTGTTCATTGGTTAACCTTATAAATACAGGTTACTATAGGAATAACTGTACTTACTCTTGGTGGAGGAGTAGTCTCTTCGAAATCATCCAAACACAAATGTATCGCTCATTAAACTATGAAATCTTAGTTGATCACTTTAAATAGCGCAGTTGAAGAAGTTAAATGACTCCGAAAATTCTTGAATGATTTTTGACCCAAACCTTTAGCTCTAATATGCATACAATGTGAGAGTTAATTTGCAATAGGTAGAGCTTGAAACATGATAGATGACAGAAAGTCTCGTCATATATGACTTATACGTAATATCTTCAGAGAACTAATCTCTAGTTGAATTGTCCAAATTTGTATGTAAGGTTAGAGGATAATGAGTCGCATCGACTTAGAGAAGGCCTAACTATAAAGGGAGTTGATCTATTGTCCAAGGAATGAGACTTTGGCTGATGACAAGTTATTGTGCGTATAAGTCTACCTAGAATATAGGAGATCCAAAGATCTAGTCTCTAGGAGATCAAACAAAGTCATTAATGATGGTGCAACATTGTAAATATATTTTTTATGGTCCATTCTGATGATATGACACTGTTAAGTAACAAGGATAATCCATAACTACCATTTATTGGTTTCTAAGTTTGATACAGGGTATGTAAAATGGTGAATCTACGAGATAACACATTCATAAATCACCTATTTATGTTTGAAGAATAAGTTTCTTCAAGGAGAATCTCGGTAAGACTAGTTCTCTACTCACTTATAAACCAAGACATGTTCATTGATGAAATGAAAAATTAATCAGAACCAAAAATAGTTCAAAGTTTGAGTGTGTGACTTATATTGTCTAGGTATACACCAAAGCTCGACGCTGAAAAGATATCAAATCTATTGATTGATCAAGTATATCCGATATATGTTCACTATGAAAAGTTCAAAGGAAAACCAACTTATCTAGATGCAATCAATCCTTACTTATCAAGATGCAACCATTCTTTATTCATGTGGGAGATACATGGGTATTGAAGGTGTGAACAGGAAATGAAGGGTTGTGACTCTTTAAAAGGGTTGGGATTTAAATGAACAGTTGTAACTTTTCTAAGGGTGTGTAACGTTTACCCTTTGTTGTCTATTAATCGAGTGACTTTCTCTCGTTTTTGGATATAATTCTTACTTTCTATTTCATACGTTTATAAAAAAATAAAATTGATCGATCATGTCCGTGTATGTGATCTGTTGCTGTCATTTTGAGTTTGTCGAAATTATTTAAGTTTGAGGTTTCACTACTTCTTTAATAGTTAATCCGTTTAATCTTGGGAGGAATTAATCAACAACCTGAGGGTCTTGAGGGCATTAATAGTCTTAAGGATACACAATAAGTTCTAAGAACTCGGATAGTTCTTTTATTTTTCTGTTTATCTTTTATTATTTCAGATTTTGTAATCTTAATAAAAGAGATATCAATGGTTGGAATGGTGTTTTGGAGGGCATTATCTATATATTTTTTGAATCATTATACAAGCTTGAGTAAGGATACATGAACAAAATTCTTGCTAGGATTAGGGTAAATTTACAGCTTATTGGAATGCATCCTTGAATCAACTTTCCACTATTGTTGAGATAAAATAAGGTGTCTTCTCAATGAATTTAGATGAGGCGTCAGGTCCATATGCGATGAATTTGAGTTTTATAAGAGTTTTTGGGCTATAATTGGTAAATATGTAACGAATGTGATACTTAGTTTTTTCAATTACAATGGAGTCATAACTGGATATAATTTTCACAAAAAATATTTTGATTCCAAAAAAAGAAGCAACGTGAGCACGCTTCTGATCTAAGACAAATTTCTGTATGTATTGATACTGATCATACAGTTTGCATGATGTTGGAAAAGCGTATGATATTTTGCTTGGAGGATTGTGTTGCTAAAGCCCAATGTGCATTTATTCCTGGAATATTTATTCTTGATAATGTCACGATCGCTTCTGAGTTTGATCTCCATTTAAAATGTAAAGCACATGGAAAGACAAGATTTGATACTTTGGAAATGTATATTATCAAAGCTTACGATAAAGTGGAGTGAAACTTTTTAAGAAAGATGATGATAAAGATTAGATTTTCATCGGATTTGATTACAAAGATTATGCAAATGGTTTCAATCTCATTTTGGTAACCATTTTTGTGCGAAATGTAAATATCTATATAAACAGTTCTCAAAGCAAAAAAGAAAAAAAAAATGTATATATTGTTTGCGAAGTGGGTACCGATAGAAAGCGGTTCTTATAGTACTCAACCATTTTCTCCCATTCCAAGACTTCTGTTTGCTTGTATCTGTCAAGATTGTTCATTTCCTAAGACATGATTAATTCAGCACAATTAAAGTAGTAGAATGATGTAGGAATCATCCCACTTTAACGCTATAGAATTAGGATAATACTCCACAACAAAGGGTTGTAATGTATGCAGTCTACCCTAACACAAATATCAGTGGTTGATTCCACGGTTTGAACTTGTTATATGTAACATGTTATGTTGATTGGACTCTTAGAAAATGTCAATGGGCGCATCAGATTGAAGAGTCTGCGCAACTCAGGACTTACTAGTAACACAAAGACAGCTTTATCGTTGTTCCAAGGATTACCTTTGTTATAAAGAACATGTGTTATACATGAAAAATGAACCAACCAACTAGTCTTGAAGTTTAGGCTATCACCAAAAGAAACAAATACAATTTTAACAAGCCTTAGTCTCAATCCATTTGGCTATTGTGATGAACATTCTACGATACTACATTTAATATAACTAAATTATTCTTAAGATACTAAAATTTGTTATATAAGATAAAAATAACAATCATTATTTACACTCCTAATCGAATATAAGTCATACCTCAATCCATTTGGCTAGCTTAGGTCTCCCAGTTGTGATGTCATAGTAAAACCCCTCTGGCATAAAAATATGGAACCTTTCTATAAATGGAGCATATATTATGTCAACCTAGCACAACAAAATTTTCATATTGGCAGCAACTATGTATGAAGTTTTATATTCTAGGAAAAAAGTGCACCCACACTACTTTGTAATACTTGTCGAGTATCTTTTTTCCAATGCTACCATCTCAAATCAAACATCATCGAAGAGGAAAATAAAATGAAAGATAGTAATGACCTGACTGAATTGACCGAGGAAGAAAGGCCCATCGTCAAATTTGTGAAGAGGTTTTTGTAGGTAATCAAATTGTGTACCTGGTACAAGTGTGAATAACGTTAACTTATATAAGAAACATCAAACAAAAGAAATAATGAGTTTCAACAAACAAAAGCTCAAATCTCACCAGCTAGTGTTCGTGCATCTTTTGCGAAAGATATATATACTACCTCTAAACTAGCTGAAATAGAGGGAGAGAGAAGCAATACCTACTATTAAACACTGAGGACTAAGTTTCTTACTTGATAAAGTTCCAAGAACATGAAAATACAATTAAAATGAAAGTACAAACTGAGGGAACATGATTCTAAGGTTGTACTCACGCATGAATGACTCAAAAACTGAATAAGAACTATTCCCTCATGCTGGAGTGGAATCGGAAGAAAACAGGTGAGGATACTTGGCATTCATGGCTGCTTCTGCTTCCCAAGTATCTCCCCCTACGGACTGACTCCTCCACAAAACCTTGAGTGAAGCAACTTCTTTGTTCCTCAGTCTTCTAGCCTGACAGTCAAAAAACTTAACTGGTACATCCTCATAATAAAAAATATTTTTCACCGCCACACTCTCTAATTGAACTATAGAGGCTAGATCACCCACGCACTTTTTCAAGAGTGAGATGTGGAAGACTGGATGCACAACTGCTACGTCTGCTGGTTATTCTAACTTATATGCTACCTTGCCAATCCTTTTTAAGATCTTGTAAGGGCCTACATATCTAGGACTGAGCTTCCCTTTCTATCCAAATATCATCACTCCTTCATAGGTGACACTTTCAAGAAATCCCAATCATCAACTTTAAACTCTAGTTCCCCTATCCTTACATATGCGTAAGATTTTTGATGACTCTGGTCCGTCTTAAGTCTCTCTCTACTGAGTTGAACTCTCTCCATAACATAAAGGACTGAATCTTCCTGTTTTAAAGGTACTTCACCTACTTTTAACTAACCAACGTGAGATCTATATCTACTTCCATATGAAGCCTCATAAGGGGCCATATGCTGGAATGGTAGTTATTTGTAACACCTTGAAAATTAAAGACGTGTCGTAAATCATAACATAGGTGCCATGGGGTATAAGTACTGTATTTAAGTCCATTTTATTGAATATGGGTCATTTAGAATGCTTAAGAACCAAAACGTCGAAGAACTTCCAAGACGTCCAAGAAGTTGGTTCAAAGGGTGTTAGTGTGCCTTAGCCTATTTGAAAAAATTTTAGGAGTCGAAAATGTTCAAAAATGGGTGTAATTGTATCTAATAGGTGTTTGAGTTGATTCATTGTTGAAACTTAAGGGTACGACTCCCCAAGGACCAACCAAGGGCCCTTGAAAAGGACCTTAGCATTTGAAGCAACACTGCCTGGCAGTGTGCATCGACAGGATAGACGAAGGCCCGTGTGTGGACCAATGGGGTGTCAATGCCACCGTCGTCCCACACTTAGGCTGGTTGAGAAGTTCCCTTCACCTGCATAGCCTCTGAACTCATCGAAGGAGTACAAAGATGTAGGCCACGGTCTGTTTGTGTATCGACGAGGCATCGATGATACCGTCGTCCCACAATTAGCAAATGCATGGAAGCCCCTCACCTGCACAGTCGTTGAACAAATTGACGGAATGTAGGACGGAGGGGTGAGGGACCGTCGACTCACAGACAGCCCGTTGATTGAGGTGTCGTCTGTGAGGGCCGAGTTTTCTGAATTAGTTAAGTTAGTTTCATTTAATTAGTTAGGGGGTTAGGCAATTAATTAGGGGTTCAAGGAAGTTTTATTATGTTGTTTAACTCCAAATATAAATACCCCCAACCCTCATTAGTCTAAACACAACTCACAAATAAGCTCTCTCCCTTGTCTCTTATTTCTCTCTCTACTTGATCTCACTATTAAAGACTAGAAAGGATTACGGTTTGGGGGATGGAAAGGAACAAATTCACCATCAAATTGTTTTCAAACGTTGAGGTATGGGATATAATTCACCTTTTAGACTATTTCCTCAAAGGGTTTCTTCAAAATAGATTTGAAAAGTTGACTTTTCTTATAGGTTTCATCCAATATCGAAATTGAAGTTATGAATTGAGTTGTTGATGATTTCTTTAGATTATATTTGATATATTTAAATGAATTTCAACTTGATTATAGTAATTGTTAGTGGTTTGGTCTAAATTGAAGAATATGATCCTCCATCCCTAGCCCTAGGTTGTGATCTTGACCTATATTGTATTGTGATCATTAAATTTATTTTTTTATTGATTAGATTACTATCCTATGGTGTTATTATGATTATATTAAGAAGAAATTATAGGCCTATCATTCTAATTCTTGAGTTTTTATTTAGGTTATGAATTGTCATGTGAAATTAGCCTATGTATCTTGTCTTAAGTTGCGATTTAGTGTTGAATTATGTAATAGAGATGCAATTGTACTTGTTATCTTATTTGTTATCATTGTGTGATGATGTTACTCCCAAAATCGGGTTGAGTTATGGGTTGATGGTAAGACCTTGATGATATATTATGAGGAAGACTTGGTAAGTTTTAGAATATCTATATTTATTTGCAATTGTGATTAATTATTGTTAATGTTAGGTTGTGGAGACTGATTAATATTTGATGTACTATCACATATTAATGTTCTCCATTAATTCTCTACAACCAAAAATACTCTGAATAATTAATATATATACCCCACCGTCGTGGAAGTTTATTCATGGGGTGTTACTACAAAATATTGCTTTCTCTCTTTCTCTCTCTAGATCTCTCATCTCTTTCTCTCTAAAGTTCTTGTGTTCTTCATTCATCAAGTGTGTGTGTGTGTGTGGATTCTATCCTAACAAGTGGTATCAGAGTTAAGGAGATTCAATACGATCACTGAAAATGGATAGTTCGAAGCTTGGAATCAAGAAGTTTGATGGATCCGATTTCAGTTTCTGGAAGATGCAGATCGAAGATTATATGTACCTGAAAGATCTTCACGAATTGTTGATCGGGGTGAAGCCAAAATCCATGACATAGGAGAAGTGGAAGCTCAAGGATCGTCAGGCTCTAGGGTTGATGCGGTTGACTTTGTCAAGAAACGTGGCGTTCAACATCGTGAATGAGAAGACTACATCCGATCTGTTGAAGGCACTATCAAACATATATGGAAAAACCATCGGCGATGAACAAGGTATATTTGACGCATGGATTGTTCAATTTATAGATGTCTGAGAATGGATGTATTTCTGATCATATAAACTAGTTCAATATTATTGTGAGTCACTTTGATTCCATAGATATTAATTTCGATGATGAAATTAACTCATTGATTTTGATGTCATCTCTGCCCGAGTCTTCGGATATTATTGTTGCTGCCATTAGCAGTTTCCGTGGATTTTAGAAATTGAAGTTTGATGAAATTAGTGATGTTGTTTTTAGAGAAAGTATTCACAAACGAGAGGTGGGAGATTCACCGGGCAGTGCTCTCAGCGTTGACCGAAGGGGGAACAGTAAGACGAAAGGCCAAAATCAACATGGTCTAACAAAATCAAAGAATCGAGGAAAATCCCTGAACAGATCAAACGTGACTTGTTTGAACTGTGGAGAAAAAGGGCACTTTAAGACGAGTTGTACAAAGCCAAAGAAGAAACAGAACCAGAAATCTGGAGATGACAATGATTCTGTAAATTCCGCAAAGGACATTGGAGATGCTCTAATCCTTAGTGTGAACAGCCCGGTTGAATCATGGATTTTGGATTCACGTGCATCTTACCATTCGTCTCCAAGTAAGGAGTTGTTCCAAAATTTCAAATCTTGAAATTTTGGAAAGGTGTGTCTTGCTGAAAATAAATCCTTAGAGATTGGAGGAAATGGGGATGTTTGCATAAAGAACACCTCGGGAAACCAGTGGATATTTGAGGATGTCATATATATTCCTGGGCTCAAGAAAAATCTCATCTCTATTGATAAATTGGATAGCATGGATATGCAGCAAAGTTTAGGAAAGGTTCGTGGAAGATTGTGAAAGGTCGTATGGTAGTAGCTCGTGGCACCAAATCTGCAACCTTGTACACCACTACAGGGTGTATTAACATGGCCGCTGTTGCTAAAGGTGCTTCCGATTCATGTCTATGGCACAACAGACTTGGACACATGAGTGTTAAAGGAATGAAGATGTTGTTTGCAAAAGGAGCATTAGAGGGCCTTAAGTCTGTTGATATGGGTCTTTGCAAGAGTTGTGTTATGGGCAAACATAAAAGAGTAAGTTTCACAAAGATTCCTAGAGAGCCAAAGAAAGTGCGGTTGGAAATGGTCCATACAGATGTTTGGGGACCATCTCCAGTATCATCGCTTGGAGGATCCAGATTCTATGTTACCTTATTGATGATTCATGTAGGAATGTATGTGTTTACTTCTTGAAGCATAAGTCTGATGTGTTTGCATTTTTCAAGAAGTGGAAAGCTGAAGTTGAGAATCAGACAGGTTAGAAAGTCAAATGCCTAAGGTCTGATAATGGAGGAGAGTATGACAAATCAGAGTTCAAGGCATTCTATGCAGCTGAGGGAATCAGATTGATGAGAATAATTCCTGGTAAGGCAAGGAAAAATGGAATTGCTTAGAGGATTAACAGAACATTGAATGAGCGTGCAAGGATTATGAGGATACAGTGTGGGCTGTCCAAAACATTTTGGGTGGATGCTGTGAACACAACTGCATACTTGATCGACAGGGGACCATCATTTTCTTTAGGGTTCAAGATTCCAGAGGAGGTGTGGACAGGAAAAGAACTCCAGTACTCACACTTGAGGACTTTTGGTTGCACTACTTATGTTCATGTTGATGCAGAAAAAAGAGACAATCTTGATGCCAAGGCTGTGAAGTGTTACTTCATAGGCTATAGTTCTGATTTGTTTGGTTCCAGGTTTTTGGATGACTAAAACAGAAATATCCTTAGACACTGTGACATGACATTTGATGAGTCTGTCCTGTACAAGGACAAAGAGCAGAAGGTTCTAGAGATTACAAAGCAAGTGGGAGTTGAGGTTGAGTTGGAGAAGAGTAACCCCAGAGATGTCGAAGCAGATACTCAACTAACTCCTACTGAAGAATCTGAAGTGGATCAAGTTACACCTGATCAGGTGTTAAGGAGATTATCTAGAACTATCAGGGCACCAGTAGGTATTCACCTTCATTATATTATCTATTGTGACTGATGAGGGGGAACTAGAGACTTTTTATTAGGCCCTACAAGTGGAGGATTTGATCAAGTGGGAGCAAGCCATGGATGATGAGATGAGTTCACTTGAGAAGAACGACATATGGGTGTTGATTGAGTTACTTACAGGGAAGAGATCTTTGCTGAACAAGTGGATGTTCAGAATCAAGACTGAACCAGATGGCAAAAGAAGGTTCAAGGCTCGTTTAGTGGTTAAAGGATATTCACAAAGAAAAGGTATTGATTATGCTGAAATATTTTCTCCTGTTGTGAAATTAACCTCTATTCGAATTCTGTTGAGTATTGTTGCATCTAGTAATTTGCATCTAGAGAAAATGGATGTAAAAATAGCATTTTCACATTGAGATCTGGACAAAGAGATCTATATCCAGCAACCGGAAGGATTTGTGTTTCAAGGCAAGGAACACATGGTATCCTAGATCACCAGGAGCTTGTATGGGGTAAAGCAAGCACCAAGGTAGTGGTACAAGAAGTTTGACTCTTTCATGACCAAGAGTGGATTCTGCAAAGCTTAAAAGGATCCGTGTTGTTACTTCAAGAAATACACTGAATCATATGTCTTTGTACTCTTGTACATGGATGATATGTTGATTGCAGGATCTAGTATGATGGAGATTAATACTCTGAAGACAAGGTTGTCTGTAGCGTTTGAGATGAAAAATTTTAGTACACCGAAGTAGATTTTTGGGATGAGGATTTCTCGGGATAGATCTGCTGGCACTTTAAATCTATCTCAGGAGTTGTACATTGATAAGGTGTTGAGCAGATTCAGGGTTAATATTAAATACAAGACTACTCCATTGGCAAATCACTTTAAATTGTCAAAGGAGCAGTCACCCAAGACAGCCGAGGAGCATGAGCATATGGCACTTGTTCTATATGCTTCAGCAATTGGGAGTTTGATGTATGCTATGCCCTGCACTAGACTTGATATAGCACATGCAGTGGGAGTTGTTAGCAGGTACATGGCGAACCTAGGGAAAGAGCATTGGGATGCAGGAAAGTGTCTTCTGATATATATGAGAGGTACATCCAGTAGTTCACTTTTTTATGGCAAAGGCAAGGTGACTCTACAGGGTTTTGTTGATGCTAATCTTGGTGGGGGTGCGGACTCAAGTAAGAGTACATCCGGGTACATTTACATCATAGGGGGAACAACAGTGAGTTATATGTCCAGGCTTCAGAAGTGTGTTTATCTTTCATCTACTAAAGCTGAGTATGTGGCAATAGCTGAAGCTAGGAAAGAGATGATATGGCGGGCAGATTATGTGGAGGAATTGGCAAGAAGCAAATCGAGAAGATTCTTTACTAAGATAGCCAGAGTTCCATAAAGTTTGTGAAAAATCCACTCTATTATTCGGAGACAAAGCACATCAAAAGGCGGTACCATTTCGCTCGCAGGGCACTGGAGAATGGTGATATGTGTTTGGAGAAGATAGAGGGTGCAAAGAACCCGGCAGACATGTTGACAAAATGTGTTGATGTTGGGAAACTGGGATTATGCAAAACCTCTGTTGGTCTTCTGTAGTTGTTGTTGCAGATGTTGCAGTGCGGTAAATATGTTGATGATGAAGAGATTTGTCTTGAGAATGTATTTTTTGGATGTACTGTCATATATTAGTGTTCTCACTGTTCAAGTCGCACGAAGGGGGGGTTCAGTGCAGCGCCCTGACCCAAATTTTAGGCTGTACTATTTATTCTCCATTTATTCTTTCTAACCAAAAATACTCTGAATAATTAATATATATACCGCACCGCCGTGGAAGTTTACTCACAGGGTGTTACCACGAAATATTGCTTTCTCTCTTTGTCTCTCTACATCTCTCATCTCTTTCTCTTTAAAGTTCTTGTGTACTTCATTAATGAAGTGTGTGTGTGTGGATTCGATCCTAACAGTTTGGTCATGATATTACATTGGAGTATGCCTTATACTAGTATTATAGGGTGTTATGATGTTAAATTGAAATGTCTTGACTATGTTGTGAGGTTTATTAAGGTGTATGTAATATAAGGATGGTGAAAACTGTTAAGGTGTCTTGATATGCTATGAAATGCTATTGTGTTAAACCTCACTTATATGAATTGTGATGAAAGGACTTATACTCATACAATTCTTATTGAGCTATTGATGATGATTATTATACAAGGGGTAGACCCTATGACTTAAACAAAGATATGATCGTTAATTAAAGGCTTAAAGACATTTCAATGAAGGGACTTAGCTTAGCACCAAGTGAACTTGACAATGGGAGGTGATGACTTCCGAAAGAGAAAGATTATCCCTATAGTTCTATATGAGATGTTGACTTCCCAAATAGGAATACTCATCCAATGGATTCTCATGAGAGGAGGCCCAAACTACCAATTCGTATAAAGAGGGAATATACTATGTCTTAGTTCTTGAACTATGTTGCCCCCATAGAAATACTAGCTAGTGGATCCACCTAGAAAGATATGTTTGTGTTTGGTTCTACTTTGGCCGGTAGACCACCTTTCATCTGTGTAAGGGTTTAAAACACCTGATTCCACACTTAGCTCATGTGGTCTATGTCGGTTAAGGCAAGTGTTCTCTAAAGTAAAATAAATGAATGGATTATAAACTAACTAAGGTTACTTGAGAGGTTTAACTTCGCCTAGGTAGGGGTATGGGACTCTACCTACGCCTTGCACTAGTTGACTTTGATGGAAGCTTTAGGATGTTGATATTATGTAAGCATATGATAATGCTGTATATGATGATAATATGTTGATGCTACAATGTAAATGTCTATATATGATGATTCTTATCCTCTTGATATATGTAGTTGGACTATATTGTTAAAGTTGGACATTGGTTATGTTTTCTTGTTAAGTTTACTTGGTTGGGATAGGTTATGGGGATTTGCTTGGTCATTGTACTTGTTGACTTGATAAGGATTCATGAGTAGTTTTCTTGATTATTAAGATATGATTTACTCTCATTCATTCTTGTGATATTATTCCTTAATGATAGGTTTGTAGTAAATCATGGTTTAACATATGTTGCGATAAGTATTACTTGTGAGATAGTAAGCATGTTTGGTTAGTTTATATGACTTGCTATACTTTGCATTAAATTCCTAAAAGGGTAAAATGGCATGTTTCAACTACAAGTCTCTTTTTATCATGTTTTGATTGTATATGTGCGTGCATAAGGTCTCATACTTAGTACATGTGGAGTACTAACCCCATTTTCTTCTCTTTTTCCAAACATTTTCGGTTTCGATCGTTCAAGAGTTTGGAAGGCGACATTGTTGAAGGCTAGGGTTCTTGCTTTCATCCAAGTGGGGTAGGTCCTCAACTTACGGACTTGCTATGAGATAATTGTCTCTTTCATTTCTTTCCATTTTAATTGTGTACTATACTTCTGTATGACCTATATGTGGTCTTGTTGGATTGATGTAAGGTATGCGCATATTGTTAGAATCGTTTAGATGGTATTATATGAGATAATCGTTGAGACCATTTCAATATTTTACATATATGTATGTGCAATAAAATTATAAGGCTATGTAACCTTCCTATACGAAGGGTCTATGTAACTCGATATGAATATATGTTATGTATAAGTTTAGGTCTATGTAAACCTCCAAGTAGTGATAATGAAAGTTCTAAATTTTTCCACCATTGTGAACCTATGAATGTAATGACATGAGACTAAGAGGATAGTCTTAGTCCTTGAAACGGACGTCGACACCAGTTTTGTCTAGGGGGTAAACCCGGATGTGACATCATTGCTGTAGAAGAACTCAATAAGAGAAAGTTGATCATCCCAACTACCCTTGAAATTGATCACACAAGCTCTCAATATATCCTCGAGGGTCTGAGTGGTACGCTCTGCCTGTCCATCCGTCTGCGGATGAAATATTGCGGTAGGGTTAACTTGAGTACCAAGACCCTTCTGAAATGACTTCCAGAAATAAGAGGTAAATCGACAACCTCTATCTGAGATGATAGACAAAGGAATTCCATGTAACCTCACAATTTCATTAATGTAAAGCTTGGCAATGTCTTCTGTCGAATATGTAGTCTTGATCGCTAAAAATCGAGAGGACTTAGTAATCCAATCGACTATCACCAAACGTAGTCATGTCGTCTGCGAGTACGAGGTAACCGTGTGAATATATCCATGTAAATCACATCCCACTTACAAGTGGGAATATCGATCTCTTGAGTCATACCTCCTGGTTGATGGCAATTGGGACACTTGCTCAAAAAATCTTCTATTTCCCTCTTCATGCAATTCCACCAATAGACTCCCATCATATCGAGGTACATCTTAGTGCCACCTGGATGAATAAAATACATTGAGTTATGGGCTTCTGCAAGAATATGTTTTCTCAACTCACCCACATCAGGAACACACAATCTACCCTCTTAGAGAAGTACATCATCTCCCCCTTGGGAAAAAACCTCCACTCTCTGACTATAGATTGGACCCTTAAGTTCAAGCATGATTGGATTACCATCTTGCTTTTCCTTAACCTCCACTACCAAAGAAGATCCTGCCGTATTATGTACTGTTACACCATTGTCTTATATTCTCATAAGGTGATCTCCAAAGTGAGCGAGCATGTGAATATCCTTTACTAGTTCCTTCCTTTCAGTCTTAACATGAGATACACTACCCATAGATAATCTGCTAAGAGCATATGCTACTACATTCGCCTTACAATGATGGTAATGCAGACTCATATCATAATCCTTAAGGAACTCAAGTCATCTCCTCTGGAAAAGATTCAAATCTTTTTGGGTGAACACATAGTGAAGGCTCTATAATCAGTGAACACATCTACATGAACACAATATAACTAGTGTCTCCATATCCTAAGTGCAAACACCACTGCTGCAAGCTCGAGGTCATGGGTTGGATAGTCTTTTCATGAACCTTAAGTTGTCTAGAGAATTAAACTACAACTTTATCTCGTTGCATCAACACACAACGTAGGCCAACTTATAACTTTATCTCGTTGCATCAACACACAACCTAGGCCAACTCTGGATGCATCATAGTAGATCACATATCCATCTAAAACCTCTAGTAGAGTCAAGACATGAGTTATAGTTAATCTAGTTTTCGATTCGGCAAATATTTTCTCACAATCATCAGACCATTGTACCTTGACCATATTTTGAGTCAACCTAGTCAATGATGATGATATGGATGATAATCCTTCAGCAGAACTTTTGTAATAACCTGCTAGACCTAAGAAACTTCTGCTATATATAGTAGAGGTAGGTCTGGGTCATTGTCTCACTGCTTCTATCTTCTGGGAATCCAGTCTAATACTTTCGCTAGATATAATGTGCCCAGGTAAAGCAATAAATAGCAACCAAAACTCATGTTTTCTAAACTTAGCAAATAACTGGTGATCATTGTGAGTCTGTAGAACAATTCTAAAATGACTCTCCTGTTCTTCCTCATTCCTAGAGTAATTGAGGATGTCATTAATAAAGACGATAATGAACAAGTCTAAGTACTGCTTGAATACTTTGTTCATGAAATCAATGGAAGTTGCAGGACCATTTGTTAGTCCAAATGACATAACTACAAATTCATAATGACCATTCCGAGTTCTGAAGGCTTTCTTCAAAATATCACTATCTCTTACTCTAAGCTGATGATAACCCGATCTAAGATTTATCTTTGAGAAACTACTAGAACCGTGAAGTTGGTTAAACAAGTCGTCAATCCTAGGTATGGGATACTTATTGTTGATTGTGACCTTTTTCAACTGTCTATATTCAATGCACATTCTGAAAGAGCCATCTTTCTTCTTTAAGAACAACAGTAGTCCACCCCATAGTGAAATACTAGGTCTAATGAAGCCCTTATCTAGAAGGTATCTCATCTACTATTTCAATTTCTAAAGATCTGTTAGAGCTATTTTGTGAGGAGGAATAGAAATAGGCTGGGTATCTGGAAGGAGGTCAATCAAAGTTAATTTTGTTTATCGGAGGAACAACAGGAACATCTTCTGGAAATACTTTTTAAAACTCATAGACTACTGGAACTGACACAATAGTTGGGGTTTCAGAGCTAGAATACTTAACCCGAACTAGATAATAGAGATAACCCTTGGAGATCATCTTTCTAGCCTTAAGGTAAGAAATAAAGGCACCCATAGGCGCTAAGCTACTACCTTTCCCCTCTAAGATTGGTTCATCTTGAAACTCAAAACGAACAATCCTAGTTCTATAATCGACTGAGGCATAAAAGGAATGTAACCAATCCATGCCTAAAATGACATCAAAGTCTACCATTTCTAACTCTACAAGATCTGCTAAGGTGACTTTCTGAGAGATTGTGACATGGAAATTTTTGTATACCCGTCTAGCTATAACTAAGTCACCAACTAGAGTAGTGACTGAGAAAGGTTTTGAGAGATTTTTGGTCTAATATTGAATTGGGTTTCTATTAAGGAGTTACAAAGGAAAGAGTAGCCCCTAGATCTAACAATGCATAAACATCAAGGTCAAAAACTCTTAACATATCAGTGACTACATCAGGGGAACTTTCCTGATCCTGGCAAGCTTGAAGAGCATACAACCTGTTCTGGCACTGACCACCACTAGTACCACATCAGTTACCCTATTGAGTCGGGTGACTTGCTGGTGATGCTGAATTTGTAGACTGAGATCTACCATTTCCAACTCCTTGAACCTATCTAGAAAGGCAATCCCTCAACCTATGACCAGATTTTCTGTACCCAAAATATCTTTCCTTTTCTATGATGCACTCACGTAGATGGTTGTTGCTACACTTTGGGCTAGTGAGGTAAGTCTTGATGCCTGAAACACTACCTTGAGACTTAGAGCTTAGTTCTCTAACCTTCTGGTCATACTTGTTCTTGGAGTATGGACCACTAGATGATGAAGAGGCTGGGGTTGAAAATTTCTATTGACTCTGCGAGCGATTTCCACCACCCAATTTCTGCTAAGAATAGTCATAGTTCCAAGTCCTAGAGTTCTTATTCCCCTTGGCTTTGTCCCTAAGCTTATCACCCTCAACTTGCTGAGCATGAGTCATAAGCCTAGGACATTCATATCTCCTAGTAATATAGCATTTCTGCACTCAGTTTTCACCAATTCTGACAATCCATACAAGAACTTATTCATCTGAGCCCTGGAGTCAGCAACCATGTGAGGAGCATACATGAAGAGTTGGTTAAACTTGAGCCCACAATCTTCGACCGTCATGTTTCCTTGCTTGAAATTCATTAATTCCTGAGACTTTGCTTCTGTAATCTCTATTGGGAAAAACCTTTCCAAAAAGGTATCATTAAAGCACTCCCATGTAATAGGAGTTGCATCTGTACCCCTATTTTACTTCCATTGAGTGTAGCAGATATTAGACATATCATTCAACTAGTATCGTACCAACTCAACTCGATCATTCCGAGTGACCTCCATCACCTCAAAGATCTTCCTCATCTCATCTAAGAAATTATAAGGGTCCTCACTAGATTGTGTCCGAATAACTCTGGAGGATTCATCCTAACAAAGTCACGGACCCTGGCTACTTCTGATCTACCATTAACATTCATAGGAGCTTAACCCCGTTGATTATTCTTGTTGGCGACACTATGAGCAAAAATCTGTTGGCATTTCTGAATTCACCATTAGGAACTTCCTGATCTGGGATTGGAGGAGATGTATTTGCATTCCTTGCATTCAGATTCCTGGCATTATCTCTACGAGGAGGCATCATCTGAAACATAGAACGTTGAGTTATAATGGAATTAGATCATACCTCACGCACGATGAGAGTAACAAGAAAGTGATTTTTTTCCTAAAACACTTTACAGACTCCCTCTTATTATATGTGGTGCACTTCATACCCATGAAAAGAACTCTACTTAGTGCGGCTTTTCAGTAATCCTAGGACACTTCAACCTAGTTCTCTATTACCAAGTTTGTAGCACCCCGATCTAACCCGGAGATGCGTACACGGGACCTGGGACTATAAGTGATCCCAAGCTAACCCTGCTGGCATGATGATGAGCATACTAAAGAAAAAACTGATGCGGAAGCTAAAACATACTTAAAATGAAAAGATGGGGCATGCCCATATGCTAAAACTGAGATATATGAAAATAGATAAGTTTAATACAAAGAAGTTATTAACTCAACTCTATGCTGAAACTATCCATGTCTTAAATAAGCCTCTAAACTGACTAGAAATGCTAGGACAAGCCCCAACTATGTCTAGCAAAAACTTAAACTGAATGATAAAGACTGACATGAACTCATGACTATTGTCCTCATAGAATGTGGACTCACCAATAAGTCTGCTGAACTTGACATCGAAAATCAATCTAAGTGTGATCTGGATGTTGAGAACCTGAACCTACATCACAAAAAGATGTAGCACATGTATGCATAAGTACTTGAAATGTATTGAGCATGTAAGATAGAGTAAAGCTGAAATAAAATACAACTGAACAAGCACAAAAGCAAGTATCATATTCTGAAGATGATATACTGAATTATGAGCTAAATGGATGCAATAACTAAATTTATAACATGTTGAGAATGACTACTAACAGAAATTTATATATGGTCAATGCAATAGAGTATGTGTAAATTGTGGGAGCTACTAATAACCGATAATAATACCACATGAGGCAAATGTGGAGTCTAAAGTATACGCCCTATTAAGAGGACCCAATATATCTTGTAGAAGGAATAAAGGTAATATTTGTGTGATCACTAAACTACTGCCCACAGAGGGGACTTACAACCTACTTGGATAGAAGTTCTAGGACTATTTTGGTATGCTAAGCCCTAGTCCAACTTGGTATTATGCTACTCCCAATGAAGAAAGTGATAAAGACATTATGATTGTATTTCTAAATACTAGATAGATCAAACCTGAACATGCAAACTGAGAATCCAACAATTAATCTGATAATTATGTTTTAATAACTGAGGCATGTATATCTCAAGTAACTGAAATATATGACCTAGCATGTGTAATACAAGAACTAAAGAAATACATAGATAGAATTCTGAAATCCATGTGAAAAATTGAAAAATAACTTTTCAATCTAATTTGGAACATATATTCAACTAATATATGATGATCTACTGTAATTCTCATGATAAGAGAATCAAGAATTGACTGAAACCTAGTGATCTAATCGGTGAAAGGAACGCACTAGTGAAATCGCATAAACCTTGTGATGAAATCCACATAGAAATATTTAGGTTTTGGAGTTGGAACTGATGAAACCTTGTTTCATTATTGAACTAGGGTTCTTGACCTTTTTTCTCCTTTCTTGCTTCTAATTTCTAAGTTTTGATATAAATATTTGACTTAGGAAAGTTTTAGTAATGTTTCCAGGCTTAAACTGACTAAAATATGATGATTTAGGGTCCAAACGATGAATCTTACGGTTTAAACGAAGTGGGGAAAGACCAAAAGACCCCTGATTTACTTGTTGTCGGACCAAATGATGAACTATACTGACGGGCCATCATTGAATCAATGGTCCATCGTTTGGGTCCGTAGGTTGAGTATGTTCGACATGCCTTTACTAAAATGAGCATAACTTTTTACTCAGAGGTCTGATTTTAGCTAACTCAGTGGCTATTGAAATCTAATTCAATTATCTATCATTTTATAGGTTATGGGAACCTAATTAATTTTGTGAAAATATTTATGATCAATTGAAGTTGACCCAATAGCACTTTCCCCCTAATTGTGTGCTAATTTTCACCTACGGTCTGGTCAATCGTGGTTCATGTAAGAGGCTGGGTAAATGGGGTTTTGATCGATAGACATAGACTACGAATCATATTCTGACTTACAGACCGTAGCTCAATCCGACTATAGACACTTAGTCTTTTTTTTTTTAGTTGCATCATGGGAGAGTTTCAATCACAAACAACGGATGTGCACTACGTGCCGTAGGTCAGGCTACGGTCTGTCGATAGTTATCATCGACTGCACCTACAGATTTCTAAAAAACTAATCTTTTGTCTGTTCTTCATACAGCGTGTTACAAACCCAATATACAAAATCATCAGTTGAAAGGTCTGGTTCCAAACCCTCTGTCTCGAGCAAGCTAAGAAAACACAATTAAAACTCCATTAGAAACTATAATTCACAAATTAAAACACAAGTATCAATCCAAACCACTTCAATTAAGCATTTAAATTAGTAATTATTCAAACCCATAAGCTAATTAAACCCATAATTACTTAATAACATCCATAGAATTGGGATTATAGTCAAACAACATGAATGATCAAAACAATTACCAACTCGATTATCCTTCAGCTGGGTAATAGTCTCCAAGCCTTAACACTGTTCCAAAAATTGTTAAGTTCTAAAATACAAATTGAAATACTAAAGAATTCAACGATAAGCACTAAAATTTTTAGAGTAAAGTTATACTCTAGAAAGGGAACTACAATATCAAGGTGAGAACTCCCTAAAATTCCTTTTCAAATCAAATTTAAATTTTCCCAAATTTTAGCGTGAAAGTCCACTAGACGAATTAAGTCGGGCTCACTGAGTGGATCAGTTATATTCCCTTAGGTATCTTCCATCACATTTTTCCATTGGTTCTCAGCATCCCAAGTCCTGTAACTTTCTATTGCGGAGTTGGTTTTCCCCCACGTCTGTACACTGGAACATTAAGCGAGGTTAATACCCACTCGGCAGTTTGCCAAGTTCTATTAGCGTTTACCTCGTTCTCCTTTTCTCCACTTCTTCAGCTTGTTTTGCTACTTTTTACCTAATAGTTTCCTTGCCTTGGTCCTTAGCTCATATACCAAAAAATAAACGTTTTAACATCAATTTAAACAACAAATTAGGCATTTGAGGGCATTAAAACTATCAAAACAAAGCCCTAAGTGATCCCAAATCTTGGACCCATCTACACCACAAACTTATAATTTTCCTTTCCCTCAAGTAAAACTCTAGATCAACATTTCAATAAAGATACCTGAAATAATGTTGCATAAGACTCAACATGAATGCACACAAAAGGTTCAAACTAATCATACAACATTCAGTTGTGCACTCAAATATTCAAATTTTGGTTCGCCATTATCAAGGATACTCAACACAACACTTGATTGAATTTCAAGCTCAATATCAAAAAAGTTACTCAAATACCCTCACAACAAAAATCTATGATTCCACCTTAACACAAAACATTTCAAAAATTTAAACACTCGTATCACATACAACTCCCACACTCAAACAGATGTACACATGCATGACTCTACCCATAGGCTTGCCCTTATTTCCCAATCAAAATTCTCTTTAGCTCACTAAAGATTACAAAGGTCTTCTTAAGTCTTGTAACGGGGTTGAGTGTAAAAATATGGTACTTTAGGTTTAGTGACTTCTACCTTCATGAAGTATGACCTATATATCACTCTTTCTCCTTATCCTTCACATTCAAATATTTTAAAAGTCACCCCATTATTCGACTAAACATGAATCACTAGATACCCCATTTCTATTATATGTTCACCATTTTATTTTACAATTTGTGCTCTTTTTTAGTCTCTTCTCTTTCTTTTCTTCTTCTTCTTCTTCTCTTTTTATTTTCCTCTTTTATTATTGAGGGTGAATGGATAAAGAGGTCAAATTAGCTCAAGTCTTTTCCAAGAAAAGGATAGTCTCAATGGGTGACAAAACAAAATTCACCCTTCTTACAAGGATGGCCACAAAAGAGGTATATTTTAGAATTTGTTCAATCTTTAAATCTTTCCTAAGATCATTTCAATCTTTTACTTTACTCAATCAACCGGACGAACGAGTCAGGTTCTAGGTGTCATCAAATACGATGTTTAAGACGACCTCACCATACAATACATTGGTACAAATATAGAACAAGACTCCCCAATTTCTAGCTAGCATGCAATGTTCATTACAAGAGACTCATTATACAACTAGCTAGTCACAAGGAGATGCTAAAAGTTCACATATTGCATATGTAACTAAGTTTGCCTCATTGTAGTCAAACATTCATTTCTTTCAATCAAACGCACCATTCAATTTATTAGTATAAATCAAAATCAACTCCCAAATTTGCATAGGAGCAACCACAATATTACACAAAAGCGGTGGTAAGATTTTAAATTTGTACAAAAACCACGGTCGATAGTCCAATTTAGTTGATAAATTGATATTAAATTTTTTATTAATCCATAAATTCATGATATATTAACCAAGTCAAATTACAAGTTAATATAGTCGGATTAATATTTAAGTAAAAATATGACTTAAATAAAGTTAAAATCTCTTATCTGTAATTCCATTAAAATTTGTAAGATGAGTCAAACTCATGTTCTTCAAGCCCAAGTACAAAACTTGGATGGGCAAAAATAACCCTAATACCCTAGCTTAAACCAATATTAAGAGATATTTCATAAGACCAAAGGAAGAAGAAAAGGAATAAAACACTTAGAAGAAAGTTCTTGCTCTTCGGTGGTGATCAGCATGTCTTCTACATACATATAAACCTTCGCTCTAAATGTTGAGCCACAAGTACAAAGAATTATTCGCTCCAAAAGTTGAGTAAAAAGTATTCCATAAAATCAAGAACATCATTAAACAGAAGAATCAGAGGATTGCGTATGTTTTCTTAAATATTTTCTAAAGATTGTGACTTCCTCATAAATTTAAATACATATTGTTGTGTGCTTGTTATTTTCCTTTCCTGTTTGTTGTATCTTGGGATTGAAACTTTAGATTCTTACAAATTGGCATGGCTAGTGAGACCATATTTACCTCTCATATTTTGTTTTCGAATGTCAAAGTTCAATGAGATGGATTACATAAAGATCAACTCAAAATATGCATCTGCATTCAAATCTTAATGTACATCTGTATGAGTCTGCATCCAATTCTGGATCTAAATTTGTATTTGCATCTACATCCTAACCTTGATCTGCATCTTCATTTACATCTGCATTTGGATTTCAAAAAAATGATGGATCCACATTATGCATTGTTGTAGAATTCATCCTTGATTTTACTACAATAAACATAAGACCTATCACAAGGAGCCAAGACAAATTTTCGAGTACAACAAGCCTCAAGAGTGCCGATGATATGAGACTCCTATTATTGGTCACTATAGTAAGCACCCCTATTATTTATTATTTCTAATAGTGTGTGTCAAATAAATAGTGGACAACTATTGTTAGTCAGATGGAATATTTCATAGGTTTAATTTTTATCTAGATAATATATAAGACAAATACATCCTGAAATTTGTATAAAAATTATTATTACTTATAATTCTTACCAAACAATAAACTCAATCGTTTTTTCTGTAAATCTAAAAGCAGACCAATTTTAGCATACTTTCTCTAGTTTTTTGGTATGTATTTAGATTTTCTATAGTTTACTATTTTAGTTAAAATAATTTATTATATTTAGGAATTTGTTTTTTTAAAAAAAAAAAAAAGCTAGGTATCATTATTTAACGGACAAAAGAGTAAATCTACTTTTACCGAGACACAGTAATTTTGGCTACCAATTAACAAAATTACAAGAAAATGAAGGAAATTTTTAATGTATGTATAAGTTCAATAGTAAAAAATGGAAATAAACTTCATCGACCACGTGCAATTTATGAATTCCATACAATAAGTTGTCTATTTCTTTGCATTCAAAACAAAAAAAATTTTTACAACATGATGCAATTATAACACCTCATGAACCTAGAATACTAAATAATATGAAATTTGGTGAACCAGGGAGGGGTTCATAGACCGTGAAAAGGACTATGGTCTGTCGACTTGCCCGTGGTTCACTCCATCCAGCGTGGTAGACCATTGTCCAAACCACTGGAGAATGTCCCATTGATGAGTCGTGGATTGGCTTGTCTAGTCAAGCCAGCAGACCCCTAATCTAAGTGAAGAACCATGGTGTCCTACACGGTCTGTGGTCCTTCACACGGTCAATGAAGTTTTCCGTATAGGTGAGTACTCATAACTACTAAGAACTGGTGAGCAATCACGAGCCCCTCGATGGACCGTATTTCCATCGACGGTCCGTTAGTGGCTCCGTGGATAGGTCTCATTAGCTTTTAAGTCAAAGGAATTTTGGTCTTTCTCCGTTTGCATAGAGTCTCTAAAATATGTTGTTTAATACCTAAACTACGTTATTATACTATGTATAAGACTAATAATATAGTCAAAACCTACTCAAAACTTTCATTCTAAAAAAATTATCCAAGTTTTGATCTTAATGAGGAGAAGTAGGTGACAATTTCTTCCTAGAACAAGCAGCGGTGCTCTTCAAGCTTCAACACTGATTCCATAGTTTTCATCACTTGGTATGCGGCATTTCACTATTCTATATAGCTTGTTTAGACCCACGGTTTCTAAAATATTGTAGATTTTTCGTTATGTAGATATTATGGTATTCTTAACACAAATATAATGTTTTCTTGTGAAGGTTGTTTAATTCCTCGTATAAAACTCAGAACCCAAGTTTGAGTAGATACCTTTAGTTCTTGAATTAAACTTGTTAGGTTCATTACGTAAATAATCATGGTACAAATTCCGAATGTCACATTATCAGTATATTAATATTGCATTGTAAGATTGCATGTCAATATTTTGAGCGATTTAGTATTTCAGTTACATTGGAGCCATTATCATATTTAGTTGGGAGTATATTTAATACCGAGTTGGAATATGGTTTAGCGTACCCTCATTGTCAAGGAACTACATTCTGTCTAGGAGTATAAGTCTCCTCGTTAGGAAACATATTTAGTGACCATTTTAGTCATGCCTTTACACCACTAACAAGGTATATTGGGTCCTTTTTATGGGGAATTTACATCGAACTCCACATTTAGCTAACGTGGTTTATGTCGGTTAGTAGTAGCTCCCACAATTAGACTATTTAGGCATTTTACTAGGTTTGCATTATATACATTTGCATTTCCGTCCAGTATAAACTTGGTAATTGCATTCAATATATCTTTTAAATTATGTTTCAGTAGTTACATTATTGCTCAATTTACTTCAACAACTCAGTTATGTTTTGTTCAACCTATGTATATGTGTTAAGGTTAGTATCTATATCACACTTTGATTAATACTCCATCTACATTCAAAATCATAAGTGTTGAGTCCTCATATTTTGAGGACAATAAACATGCTTTCATTTTAGTCTTCCCTTTCAGTTTTTAATTTTTTTTGAGTTTGTTAGGGGCATGTCCCAACACTCAATAAATTTAGAGGACTTACAAACATAGTAGTCGTTTCGGCATGAGTTTTTAAGTGGTGTTTCGGTTATCCAATATTTTAGCTTCCACATTGTACATGTCTTGTGATGCTTTCCTCAATATGCTTGATATATGTTAGACACAGTGTGAACTTTGGAAAAATAGTGATAATAGGTCCTATGTTACATCAAGGGGGTACCCTTGGGGTGCGACAAAATTTTGTTAGAGTTAGGTTCAAGTGTATTAGGATGTATTAAAGCCTAGCTTAGTAGAGTATACGTCATGAATGTGAAGCGCGCCATAACTTGAGCGGGAGGATACAAAGTGTTTATGAAAAGCTCCACTTTGTTTTCAAATTTTTTCGTGTGTGAGGTATGATTCAACTTCTCCTTTCTTATTCGTCGTTATGTGATTCAGATCATGCCTTCTTGTAGAGCCAATAGACTAAATCTTAATGCATGCAATGCTAACATAGTTTCTCTTGTCCCGAACAATGAGGTTATGAATGTAAAGTTTCAGAATGCGATCCAACTCTTGGCTCAGTGTGTGGCCAATAAGTACATTAAGCAGGCCATAGTTTCTTGCAAAAACTAATGATGGATCATCTGCAGCTAGGGTTGGAGACTTTGTTTAGATGAATCTCCCATAGTTTCTAGGGTCAAAGGCTGGCGAGGACGCACAAAACTTCATTAATTAATTCAAAAACATTCTAGATGTGACGTAGGTAACTAGAAATGGCAGGGTGGAGTAGGAATCCTTCCAACTTAAGGATGTGGCTCGTATTCATTTCACTTAGTGGAAAGACAACAAGGGTGTAGATGGAGCTTCTATGACTTAGAGATTTTCTACACAGGTTCTTTCCAAGAGAGTTGAGAGAAGCTTAAGTGCAAGATCTTATGAACTTGAAGCAACGTTCAATGTATATCCAAGAGTGCGGGATGAAGTTTACCCAACTCTCCAAGTATGCTCAACATATGGTTGCCTATCCAAGATCACACCTAAGTAAATTCTTGTAAAGGGTATTCGATCTGGTGAGACTGAGTGCAGGACTTCTTGCTCTTATGGATATGGATATCTCTAGACTAATAACTCATGATTAGTAAGTTGAGGGAGATATGCATTGGGAATCGTATAAGGATGAAAAAAAGACCATAACTGGAAATTATGAATACTCAAAGCAAAAGTTGGACGGTGGAAATTGCTGACAAATTGAGCAAAGGTCTACTATCCAAGCACCTTCATCAGCTAGTACTTCATCCCCCATTTTTTTAAAGGACCACAAAGGGTGGAGATCATGCTCTATCTCTATGAGGAGTGGTTCAAGTAACAACACTTTCCCAACATGTCAAAAGTGTGGTACCATACGGGTAAGGGGCTTGCAGGAAGGGAAGGGTTCTTTCTATGTGGTCACTCTAGACATAGGTTGTATGCTAGGTAGAGAAAGGAGGTAAGAACAATAGGGATCAATCTATAGCTACAGAACGCCAGCAGCTCACCCAATCCATCAAGGTTCTTCATATGGTACAGCTGGTAGTTAATGGATGCTACTGATAAGGAGATCAAGCCTTATGATAAATGGGTCAAAGATGATGATCTACATTCTAGTCTTAATAGAAAATGAATTTCAACATCAACATCAGTCTATGACATATACTTACGATATGCTCGAATATTTGATAGTGATGTTTGGAGAGTAGAATTATGCTACCAATCAGACTGCCATGAAGGCTCTCTTGAACATAAAAATAGTAGAAGGATCACTTTTCAAGGATCATGTGCTTAACATGACAAGTAATCTAAATGAGCTGCAGATACTTGACACTGCTATTTATAAGGAATCTCAAGTGGGAGATTATCCTATAGACTCTTCCAGGCTGTTTTTTATACTGTTTCTCTTGAATTATAATATGAATAACATGGATTTGTCTCTAGCAAAATTTTTGAATGTACTGACAATGGAGGAATCCATTATCAAGCAGAAAAATTCTCCCTTTGTGGCATAAATGTGGGACAAACATGTCGCTTCTTAATCTAAGCCGGCTAAAACCCAAAACATTATGGAGAAGTGGTGCAAGGTTGTGGCAAATGGAGGTTCTAGAGGTGGTGTGGGTATGACTAACGGAAAGTCCTACCATTACAAGAATCATGGTCACCACAAGAGGAAATGCCCTGACTATCAAGACAAAATAAAGAACAAAGGTGATTCTTGATTAAATATGGTTAAAACTTGTTTAGTGGCTGTTTCAACCTAATTATAAGCTCTATATCAAACGGAGGGTTGTCCATGTTGCAATTCTTTGCAGGGTTTCAGGAAACGCGACGGCTAAGCGAGAATGAAGTTTGCATCTCTCAGCCGAATGAGGAACCAGAACCATTCCTAGCAATTTGAAATATCTCTTTTTTTTCCTTTATTAGTTCTTGAATTTTGTTTTAAAATATCTTTTTATATACCCTCGATAGAAGGAATTTTCTGTTTTCGTTTAAAAAATAATGGATGCTGGTTATGAAGTTTTATTAGTAAATAAGTATGTTTTTATTAAGTACAATAAGTTATTCATTCACACTGCTCCTTAAATACATCATTTATTTGTATTTGAAGTCTCCCATGACATGCTACAAAATTAAGTTAAATAATATTGATATTTCTCATAAGGAAAAATGTATTTGTGAATTGAGCCAAACATACATATGGAACTTAGGTCTATATGATATCAATTTAAATAGGATTTCACCTTTTATATATAATGGATATTTTATGTATTTTGAAAGTTGAGGTTCAACAAACTTGTGAATCTTGTTTAGAAGGTAAAATGACAAAGAGACATTTCCTTTCAAAAGGAATTAGAGCAAGTCACAAATTAGAATCAATTCATTCTGATTTGTGCGGTCGTATGAATAGACGAGACAGAGGGGGTGCAATAAATCTTAATGCTTTGAAAAAGTTCAATGAATTTAGCATAGAACAGACATTTTATCTGAATATTCTACCCGAGGAACACCAAAAAAAAATGGAGTGGCAGAATGAAGGAATAAAAATGTTTTTGAAATGGTTAGATCAATGTCAAGTTATCCTAATTTGTCTTTTAGTTTTCGGGGTATGACTTAGAAACTGCAAATTACATTCTGAATTTTGTTCCTTCAAAATTTTCTTCCTTAACCTCATCTGATTTGTTAAATGCATGCAATACTAGTTTATTCTATATTCGAGTTTGGCGATGCCTATCATATGTATTAAATGGGAAAATAAAAAGCTGGAATCAAGGACAAAAGTGTGTGTTTTCATTGGATATCACAAAGAAACAAAAGGATGTGTCACATGAACTAAGCCATGTTTCTGCAACATGAATATTTAACTAACCATTTTATTAAAAGTAAACATGTGTCACATGAACTAAGCAAAGGAATAACTACAAATGAAATGTCAACAGAACTACCTCAAACAATTATTGACATACCATTGCATCCACGTAGTGGTAAGAATTTCGATCGAAAGAATGTTTCTGAAGAGGTTGCTCCAAAGATTTCTCAAAAGTAGACTCAAGACGTCTCGCTACTATAAAGTAGTGGAAGTAATGTCGCGCAACCTGAAATTGTGGAGGAGGTAGTTCAAAATGTTCATAATTTAGTTCAAAATGTAAGAAATCCTAAGATACTAGTCGTCCTAGTTAGAGAGTTACTAGAACACCACAATGATTTAGGCTCTCGGGAGAATAATATGATAGAATCCCTGAAGGCACTACTACATAAAAATAAAATTATGCTGAAACACTACACGATAAAGATGCTCAAGGGTGAGTTGTTTCTATGAAATTTGAACTTGAATCTATGTGCTGAAACCAAGTCTAGTATCTTCCAGAACCACCACTAAGCGTTAAGGTTATTAGTATAAGTGGATATACAATATAAATAGAGGAGTGCATTGAAAAATGAAAACTTTTAAGGCTCTTCTTGTTGCACAGCGGTTTACACAAAAAGAAGGAATCGATTATGAGGAAACCTTTTCACCAGTAGCCATGCTTAAGTCCAATAGGAATTTCTTATCCACTGTTGCTCATTATAAGTATGAGATTTGATAAATGGATGTCAAGACCGTATTTTTGAACGAAAGTCTTGATGAGTACATTTACATTACACAACTAGAAGATTTTGTTGTAAATGGCAACGAAAGTATCTTCTATAAACTTTTGTAACGACTCGCAAAATAATAGGTTGAACTATAGCCTAATGTATGAACCTTATAAGTCTATGTATAAATTAGAGATATAAAAATGTCCAAGAATTTGGCTAAGTATAACTTTAAGGGAGGGTTCAAGGCTAGTTAAGAACTTCAAGGACCTTAAATGCTTTCTTAAAGATTCCCTTACATTTTTTAGGCTAAGTCCATATATGCAGGAGTGTTTTCGTAAGATTTATTTTTAAGTTAAATTAGAAAGTGGGTATATTTTATTTTATTTCAAAATAACTATATAAGGGATCTTATATTGAAATATCCCCAAAATTAATCACTTTTACACAGACACACTTCCAATCAAAAAGTTCACCATCCTCCAATATTTCTCTCTCTAAGCTCAATGAAGAAGAAGAAGCCATGGAAGCTTGGATTTGGGGATTTCAAAAGAGTTTCATCATATATTTTCTTTAGGGTTTATTCATATAGGAATGGTGATCTTTCATACTTGATCAATATTTCTTTCAAGGAATCCAATCAAAAAGAATTTCGAAATCTTTCAAACATCAAAACCCTATTTTCTAATCAAAGGAGGGTTTCAATGCTAATATGTTTTCAAAGCATTTATATAGATGTGTTCAATGATAAAAAAATTTTAAAGAATTTATATTTATGAATTAAGGTTTAATTGATGTAATAAGTTGATTTTACATTGAATTCCTTCATGAACCCATGATTTTTCCTTAACTCCTTTATTTTTTAAATTGCTTGGAAGTTGGTTAATTATGAAAGTATAATGGATAGTAATTGTATATATGAGATTAGTTTATGAAGGCATGTCATTAGTTATATATAATTGTGGTGATATTATTGATTTATTGGTGAGATCAGGATCATGCGAGTTTATGTCAAATTTCTTATGTGGATGATGGAGGATGTTATTTATCTTACCTCTTGTAGTATCTTGAATCTATGGGTTGATATTGATCCTTAATGCTATATAATTCTGATAGATTGATGTGTAATCCAATTATGGTTGAGGTGTTTAGTTATTTAGTATGAATAAATGATAAACTTATGGTGGAGGTGCTTACATTATGGTATATGTTTAATTGCATATAGTGCTATTGTGGAAGGGTTTTACCCGCATGACTTGCAATATGATTATATGAGTATACACATGCAATGACTGAATGAATTAATTAAATAACGATTATGCACATGTCTAGTATAATGAATATGGATGTTTTGAGTTGCATGGTCCAAAAATCCTTGAATGCAATATATTAAGATTAAGCATGACTATTATAGTATGTACATGCGTATGAACAATTTGAGATGGAAGTGTCTATGATGATAATGTTGTTGTTGTTTTGTCATAATAGGGACAATTAAACACACACTCCATGCATAAATATGATTATGGTGATACTATGGTGTCGATTGAAATAATAGTTCTGCACCTTTACACATTATGAAATATGAAATTTAAATGTCCATGATGATACTATTGTGTTGATTGAAAGGTAGTTCTCATGAAAACACTATGAATGTATGTAAAAGGAATTCTCACATGTATATTAGGATTCTAAAGGTGAAAGGTAGTTCTCACCATATTGAATTAATGAGCTATGTTATGAATTGTATTGAATGAAGGTTAAAGTATTCCTTCACACATGTATATACAATCCAAAAACAATTAATGTATAAGTTTGGAAATAATGCTTAGCACCGAGTGGATAGAGAAACGAGGTAGATACTCTTCCGCTAGTTAGGTCAGGGCTTTTACATATGCTCTCATGAGAAGGAAACTCTCCCTCTAGTCAGCCCTACTTTTTAGAAGCAATCTCCCTATCCCATGACTATGTGCCAACATAGGTATTATCTAGTGGATCCACACTAAAGCTAAATATGTTAATTCTACCTTAGGCAAGTAGGACGCCTATGTAGGGTCATGTGACACCGGATTCCATGTAGCTCACATGGTCTATGTCGGTTAAGGATATATTTCCTCTAATAAACAAGAATTTGAATTATGAATACTAAAGTGAGTTATATGCTATGATTCCTCAAAAGGGTCTACTTAGTATGAGTGCAAGTATGGGATGTCATTCATACATGTACTATAAATATGTATTATGTTTATGTTCTATGAATATGCAGTATGTTATGTGTTGTGAATATTAAGTATGTTTATGTATGAATATTGATATACCTTGGTTTCACGGTATTTTTAGTGCTTTTTTTTTTAAGTTTAGTGTGTGTCCAAAAGCCTTTTCATATTTGTTTTTATGTAAGTTTTTCTTTATTTGCAAGAAATCTGTCTAAAGATGAACGCGGAAGTTTTTGAGCAAGAAATGCAGAAAAGTTACCACCTACCGGGCGTGTGACGATCCGTCGAGCTTGTGACAGCCCGTAGGTGGCATCGTAGTGAAGCTGCTGAAGGAAGATGGGGAAGTCTGACCTAAGTCTGGGATTACAATGTTCATGACGGATCGTCATAGCCACGATGGTCCATCCTGCTGGTTCGTCGTGATTATCAGAGAAGTAGTCCAGTACCCAAATTTCAAAAAGTTTAAGTGTTATGGAAAGGAGACCCTCGATGGACCGTCGTGCGTGGAACGGTCTGTCATACCTGGTCATCGAGGGTAATAAAGAAAGCACTAGAAGAATTTGTAAAGAGGATGACGGAGTCCATGAAAGCTCATCGTAACCACGATGGCCCGTCACAAGGTCCGTCGACTCAGCACGCGTTTTGCCACATTTTCAGCAATTAGAGTCCTTCTTTTATAAGATTTTTTTTATAAATAGTTGGAAAAACCTCGTGTTTGGGGTTAAACTCTCTTATTGTTTTAGACTCTCTTATACTTAGACTCTCTTATAGTTAGATTCTCTTATTTTAGACTCGTTGTTAGTAGACTTTGTGATTATTATAATTTTTGAGAATCTTTAGTCCTCTATTAATATGAGTAATTGATCCACTTTTTCTGTAATTGATTCTTGGTGTGTTTGTTGATGAATCAAGTGAACTTCTAGATTTTATTCTTTCTCATTGAAGTAAGAGTATGAATTCTTATATTAAGTATATGAATATTGTGATTATGACTATGGGTAACTAAACTCCATAACTAGGGTTGTGGGAACCATGGTGAATAATAAGGTAAAATCTAACTAAAATAACAATTCTAGAATAGTGTCTTGCATGTATTGATAATTCTTTAGTTTAGAAGTCTTTTTAACAGATGGCCAACATTAGAATTGGCCTTAATTCTGCTTGTCGGACCAAGGAGGTAGATAATAGGAAAAGAATTATCAACATAGATTTAGAGTATACTATCTAATAGGCTAGTATTGCATGCAAGATACTAGGAAAGAATTGTTATAGTTAGAATTATCAAGTTAGGAACCTGTGGGGAACACTTAAACGCTAGTTACTTTTATTAATTGATTAAACTCCAAGGTTTGATTCTGTTAGTTGGTTACTTTAATTTAGTTAGTTATCTTTATTAATTTAGAAATAACCCCCCCCCCTTTTATTGTCTTTTGTTTTCTAAGGAAATAATTGACTAAATAATAGTAATAATAGATTCAAGTTAAGTCTGAACTATTTTCCTCGTGGGAACGACCCCAACCTCATTAGTTGGGTTCTTTACTTGATACGACCGCTTTACTTCTTTTTTGAGAAGTATGTTTGAACGTATCAAATATTGGCGCCGCTGCCCGAGAAAGTAGCTTTTACATTAACATAAACTTATTACTAAAGTTTAGTCGATATTTTCTTAGTTTTATTTTTTTATTGTTTTTTATTCTTGCAGAACTATCTTCCTTGTATGCCAAATACACGGAGAGGAAGAGAACCCTTGTTTCCCTACGATCACGAATTAGAGCATACACTACGCAACATGTATCGAAACTTGGGTATTAAGGATGATAATCCAAACCAGAACATCCCAGCTCCGGTTGATGGTCATGGTAAGTTATTACCCAATACTCTGGGTGAAAATCAACAGAGTGGGCAAAATCCCGCTCCACGTCCTCAAGAATACTACAGAGGCTATGACAATATAGCAGACTCCGATGGCCACTTGTCTTGCCCCCTCTACCACCAGGCCACACTTTTGTGGTAACTATTAGCCTGATGCAAATGCTCACTGCCAGAGGTTTTTTTTCAGGGCTACTTTATGAGGATCTACATGCCCATATAGCGAAGGTAAGGGCAGTGTGTAAAAGCTGTGTAGGGAGGCCTGATTTGAGTTTGGATGTAATAGCGCTAAGAGTCTTTCATCTCTCACTGACGGGAGACGCTGCTATTTGGTTCACTGAGCTCCCTTATAACTCAATTTTCACTTGGACCAAGTAAAGGACGTTTTCTTAGCGCGTTATTACTCGGTCTCCAAGAAACTAAACCACAAGGATATAGTGAACAACTTTGTGGCACTACCAGGAGAGTCAGTTAGTAGTTCTTGGGATAGATTCACCTCATTTTTGAGAAGCGTCCCCAATCACCGCATAGATGATGAGTCACTGAAGGAATACTTCTATCGGCGAAAGGATGTACTAATAAAGAGGTGTTGGATACTATAGGGGGTGGTTCTTATGGGGAGTGTCCTTGTGCTAAGATTGCCAAAAAGTTAGAGAAAATCTCCCAGAACAATAAAGTGTGGAGTACTAGGAAGTCAGATACTGAGAGAAATCCCTTCGCACTGCAATCCACTCACAACCCAGCCACAGATGAGATTCGTGAAGAGATGGCTCAGATAAGAACTGAGCTTGGGTTAATATTAAAATATATCACTGGGGGTGCAGAAAAGATAAATGCAGTTAACTACTTGTCTAAACCACCACCACCAAATGATGAATGTTATTATGAGTAGAATTCCTATGCGGTAAATGAACAGATAAGGGGTTTCAAACCGAGTGCCTCAGGCGCAAATCAGGAGAATTGGTGCCAAGGTCAAGGAAACAAAGGTCTAATCTATGGTAACTATAACCATGAGGGTCATTATGTCCGAGATGGAAAATACAATCGTGATAACAACTTCAACAGGGGTAACTATTGTAACAGAAATGATAGGAATGGGCCCTATGTCCCTCCTCAAAATCGTGAAGTTACTCCTAGGGATGGTGGAGATAGTATGGCGCGAGGTGAGGATATGTTGCACAAAATGATAAGGAGGTTCAAGCTAATGATGAGCACATTAAAGAGATAAAGAGTGATTTAGCGAGTATTGGGCAGAAAGTCGATACACATGTAATATCTATTAGGCCAATTGAGTTGAAAATGGCCCAATTATCTGCGACTGTGAACACACGGCAACCGCGCACTCTTCCTAGAGACACTATCCAAAATCCGAAAAACGATGGACATTGTATGGCAATCACTACTCGGGGTGGTAAACAGACCATTGACCCACCTATGCCGTCTAAGGAGAAAAAGGTGATAAAAGATAATGATAAAGTGATAGAGGGTAGTGGTGAAGTAGAAGATAACATTGGAAAAGATGCTGAAGTGCCTACAAAGGTAATTCCCATGCCTAGACCACAACCCCCTTTTCCTCAAAGATTAGTTAAAAAGATTGAGGATGGTAAATATCAGTGTTTTATAACAATGTTGAAGCAACTTTCTATCAATGTCCCTTTGGTAGAAGCTCCAAGACAAATGTCCGGTTATGCCAAGTGTATGAAAGATCTGGTTACAAAGAAAAGATCGGTCACTTTAGAGGATGATGATGGAATGCAGCATTGTAGTGCTATTGCTACAAGATCTCTCATACAAAAGAAAGAAGATCTGGGTGCGTTCACTATTCCTTGTACAGTCGGGTCATTACATTTTGCGAAAGCATTGTGTGATCTGGGGGCAAGCATAAATCTCATGCCCCTCTGGATTTACGAGAAGTTGGGTTTGGGTGACCTAAAGCCCACTGCGATGCGGCTACTGATGGTTGATCGAACAGTGAAACGGCCTATAGGGATACTCCACGATGTGCTAGTAAAAGTGGAGTCATTCATATTTCCGATAGATTTTGTTATTCTTGATTGTGTCGATTTTGAAGTGCCTATTATTCTTGGGAGGCCATTCCTTGCAACGGGTAGAGCCTTAGTTGATATAGAAAAGGGAAAGATGATATTTCGGTTGAACAATAAAGAAGTGACCTTCAACATTTGTAGGTCCATGAGGCAGAGTGGTGAGCTCCAATAGGTATCTACTATATCCTACAAAGAAAAGATGAAGAAGCACCATGACCTAATAATTCAAAAACGAGAGTTTATGGTTGGGGATTTAGTGCTTTTATACAATTCTAGGTTCTGTTGGTTTCCTGGAAAGCTCAAGTCCAAATGGACTGGCCCTTACTTGATTACCCCAACTATTCCCTCATGAGCAGTTGAGTTAGAAACCAAGGAGGGTGTACGGTTTAAGGTAAATGGACAACAAATAAAACCCTAATTTGGGCTTGCTGAATCGGTGAATGAAGTGATCGAGGCATACCATCCTGATGAAGGCTGAGTAATCAAGTGTCCTCAGTCGTGCCGCGACATTAAATCAGGTGATGGTTGGGAGGCAACCCAATACCTACAGTTTTTCTTTCTAGTAATGGTAGCATTTTCTACTAATGGTTTTAAATTTGCAGGCACCTCACGCAGGAAATTCTACAGAAAATTACACTGCAACAGTCACTGACAGACACATGGACGAACCGTAACGCACGCGACGGACAATCGCATGAATCCATCGTGCCAGGTACGTCTTTCAGTTATTTTCAAAACTAGGGCACATGTGACAAAACCAATAACGTACCATCGCATCTGCGACTGACCATCGTCGGGAACTCGTTGCGTCATTAATGAGCATACCCGACCCGATCCGGTTGGGGGTAATTTGAAAAATTGGTAACATTTAATAACCCCACCCCTTCATTTCACCCATTTCCTTCCCTCTTTCTCCCATTTCCCTCCCTTTTCAACTTCCAACTTCCTACCTCCCTTCTCTATCAACCGATCGCTTCACCAAATTCCGGATTCCGGATATCTCCTTTCAACTGGTCGGTTGTTGTGGTTCTGTTCTTGATCACCAAGTACCTCTCTTGCTTGATTTTCTCAAATTCTCAGGTATGTGTCTCTGATCTCTACCCATTTACATTGCATTTTTGTTTTTTTCAATTCATATTAGCCTATTTCTTTTTGGTGGGTCTTCATGCTTTGACCCGATTCTGTCTGACCTAGGTTAAGAACCCTTAAATTTCATTATTATAACTCTAGAAATAGGTGCTTTAGAATTGGTAGTTTGCTAGGTATTTGGGTTAGAAAAATATAGTTATCACTAAGTATTCCATGTGAGTCACAGAGGATGAATGTGGCATCCTCAGTTCTGCCACTGCATGACAGAACGAGATTCCAATGACGGACTGGCGTACCCACGACAGACCATCATAAGTTCCGTTCCAACACCCCCAACACCTTGCTGTCCAATTTTCTCCAAGTGTCCACCGACGAACACATGCGACGAACAATCATTCCCAGGACGGTCCGTCCTGCACAACCGTTCAGGTTGTTGCAGACCGTATTCCTAAGGGTCTCCCACCTTTTTCTAATTGTCCTCTTACGGACATCTACGACAGACCGGCATACCCTCGACGGTTCGTCCTGCACAACCTTCATGACAATTAGAGACCCATCTCCTAAGGGTCTCCATGCTTTTTCTAAGTGTCCTCTGATGGACATCTATGACGAACCGTCATACTCCCAACGGTCCATCCTGCACAACCGTCATGACGGTCAGAGACCCTTGTCCTAAGGGTCTCCTTTTTTCCAAATGTCCTCTGAGGGACATCTACAATGGACCATCATACCCTAGATGATCCATCCTGCATAACCGTCATGACGGTCAAAGACCCCTCTCCTAAGGGTCTCCATATTTTTTTAAGTACCCCACGACGGACATCGACGACGGACCGTCATTGTCACGACGGTCCTTCCTGCTTAGCCATCATACTTGTTAGAGACTTTACTTCTGGGGTATCCACATCAACATAGCTGAAGTAAGACACGAAGGACCCCATGATGGTCCGTCATACTCACGAGAGCCATCACCTGGTCCATCGTGTTTCACTGTTACTGCAGAAAAGTCATTACAACTTAGCTATTATATTTATTTTGTGTCAGTTTTGTTCATCTTGTTTGCTCCTTCTCGTACTAATATTGATTCTTTACAGGTAGTATCTTTAATGGCACAAAACATGATTGAGTTTACGCACGTGGGCGTTCAAAGTCTGTCGCCCCGTCTGCCCGCCTTGTCATAGGCTCTGATGATTAGCATGATCCTGAGTACGTGCCCCCAAGAACTTCCACTCCATAACGAGCTGCATGTTCTACCAGAGCTACGCCCATAAAAGTGGCATTCGGCATAGTCACTGCCTCCCAGTCTGATGAGGAGCACACACTAACTGGCACACCTTCTGGGTAAGCTACACATAAAGAAGGATCATCTGGATCATTAGGAGTTCCGTGGTCGAAGGAAGCCTCCGGGTCTGCAGAAGTCCCTGCACCTGCCACAGCTGCACATTCTTCCTCGTCTGATGAGGTTGACAGTTTTGATTCCACGCCAGGCTCACCGACTCGTTCTCTCACCCCGGTTGTCGACCAGCCCAACCAATGGTTTTTCGATGGGCAATATCAAGTTTATTCAGATGCCAAGTTGCTTATTGATAAAGGAGTCATGACACGGACTTTTACACTGGAGAGGCGGGTCCTTACAGGTAGTCTCCCCACCATGCCAGAGATCCACAATCTCTTCACCAGAAACCGACTGGAGTGGACAGTGCGTTCTTTGGGCCGTTCCAGTGAGGAGTTGGTTCGAGAGTTCTACGCCTCTTACGTGGAAAATCAAAGATCACAGATAGACAGGCGGGCTACCCCCGCCAAACAAGCCCCACTTGAGCATGTCTGAGTATGTGGAAATCAGGTCGATATCTCCCTGCCTTCCATCCGCCGGTATCTATACGGCGAGGATGTTGATGCCAACTAAACCCCTCACACCGCCGAGTTCGACTACCAGTGGCAAATTGTAAAAGATGGCCAATTCTTGCGTGAGACATCGCTGAGAGAAACCACCTAGAGGTGGATGGCCCTGCACTTGTCTGTTGATGGAGAGGGTACCCACTGGGTAACGGAGCCGAAGGGAGCCATCAAGAAGGCTAACTTGACCTTCACGACTAAGTTCTTATGGTTAATTGTCCGCCACTGCCTTTCCCCCACGGCCGCTGATATTATAGTCACATGGGATCGTGTAGTTTTGATGGCGGTGATGATAGCCGGGTTTGAGGTGGACTTCGCTTGGATTCTACAGGCGGTCATGCACGAGAGAGATTTCAAGGTCACAACTACTTACCCTTTTCCATGCATGATATTTTCCTTATGCAGGTCCGCAGGTGTGCCCATCTGGAACATTTATCAGCTCAAGACTCCGCTGGGCACTGTTGATATCGTCCTTATCAGGGATGAGGCCAATGAGTTGGATCCACGTAGAGGGCCCCGTCAAGAGTTGCCTCCACTTGGTGAAACTTTGGCTAATACGGTAGCACATGCTCGCATGGCTACACAGGCTGCTTCTGAAATCACTGACACTACCCCGATCGAGTCTATCCCGGGTAGTAGCATTTCCCCGAGCTCCTCTCTCACAACCCATTTCCCCGCTCGGAGGCCTGGTTTTATTTTACCTGGGCCAAAGACTGTCCCCTCTGCTCTTCCGGGAAAAGTCGCTTCCTTTTTTCGGGGTCTGGTCCCTCTTGCTAGGATGCAGAAACTACAGGCATAGATGGCTACACTTCTGCATCACATCCAGCCTTGGATGCAGAGGTCTATTGCCGAAGCTGAAGATCGCTTGGAGTGTAAAATGGTCTAGCACACAAAGCGAAAGATCGTTGAGGTTCATCAACACTTGGACGCTTTTTAGTTACGGGTGCTAGGCCAGCCCCTCAGGGGGATGTGTCGACCCTTCAGTCTGCGGTCGAGAGTCTTCGAGCGAACATTAATATGATCCTAGAGGCTAGGGTGCCTAAGTCTGAGGCCCCTTCTACAGAGCTTGCTGAGGACACAGTAATGGCGGCCTTATTCGCCACTTCTAAGATTCCACCACCTCCCCCTCGAGAGCACACCAAGAGGCGTAAGAGTCGAGAGGAGGATGAGGCTAGAGCATGGAACAAGGAGTGTCGTGAGATGGAGGCTGCGAGGTGAGCCTCGCTTGCTGATTAGGTGGTGCGTCGGATCAGGGCTGTAGAGTCAGCTGTTGGGGAATATAGCTCCAGAGATGTGGCGATAGCAGGAGGCATTGCTGATAGTGTTGTTGCTAATGAAGACACTACTGAGGTTGTCCAGACTACAGAGTTAGTGGGTTCCGGGGAACCGAACCTATCAACTTGCTCATCGTCGGCGCTTTGCGCCCCAGGTTTGCTTCACCTACCACTCTCATATTTAAATTTTTTTTATGCATTGGGGACAATTGCATATCTTTTTGTTGGGGTGGGGTAAATGTAAAGTGAGTTCTATGATGAAGTCTGAGTAGCCCAACTCACTATCCTCTTTTGGGGTTTTATTGTCTGTGTTCTTTTTCCCCAAGAGACTGATTATTTTTATTGTTGAACCAGCATGTCTATATCTTGTGTACATAGTTAAAACTCTAAAGCATGATGGCTAAAATGATATCCTGATGAAATGAAAATGATTCATGACTAGGCATAGTAAGTGATAAATGTGTGGCTATAAGCATGACATAGAGATACACCACTGCCTGACCATAAGTCTAAAATTCGAACTAGGTGTCTGATAATCTGGTAGAGTAATGAGATGTCAAGTGAGTGTGAGGAAGATTTGAATAGTCCACTTTTTGTACTGAGCTAGAACTTGCCTGGTTAGTCCTGCTAAAAGTAATTTGTAATAGACAATTAGGAAAGGATCATAGGCCCTTTTTCAATATAACCAATTTTTAGCCTAAATAAAAAAAACGAATGAAATTAATCCCTCTTTGATCCAAATGATTTGAGCTTAAAATAGACCTTTCTTTTTCACCCCAACTGATCTTTTCTGGGAATAATGTGTTGGCCCTAGTCCCTCCTTGGACATGTGCACCTCGGCTTATGCCAAAAGCATAAGTTAAGGGTGGCTAATGCAGTAAACAACCTTTTCATGTCCCTGACCCTACTTTGGGTATTGTGTACTTTGACTCATGGCAAATCCATGAGTTAAGGGTGGCTATTTACGAGGAATGCTCTGGAAAGTGGGGTTGAAAGACCAAAGAGAGAGAAAGAACAAAAGTAAAGTGACTCAAGAACCAGTTGAAAGAAACGGGAAATAAAAAAAAGTACAATAAATAAAAGCAAGAAAAGAAGCGAGTCACTTACACAAATGAAGAAAGAAGGGAAAATAAGGAGGGCAAAAAGTCACTAAAGTATACCAAAATATACCCTACCTGACCCTGAGCCTATGTTACAAGCTAAGAAAGTCCTATCATGATCCTAAGAGTTGTATAGCGAACTTAAAGTAGTGAAAATAAGGGCAAGCTTATAGTAATATGTATGAATGAGTTGTGAATTTTTTCTGAGAGTGAGTGTTGAAAAGTAATCCTTATACTCAAACTGAAATCATTGTGTGAAAAATGAGTTTGTTCTTTTGAAGTGAGGACAGTAGTTGCAATACCGGAAATATTAGCACCTCGGTGAGAAATTGAAGAGGATAGGTGTCAGTGCATGATGAGTCTGTGTCATGGTCTTATTCCACATAATTCAAGCCTAATAGTGATAACATTCATAAACATGATAAGACTGATATGGATTGATAGCCAAATTATTGCGAAAGCTAAAACATGGATACTATTGTACAAAGATTTTGTAGTGAGTCATAGTGCGTCGCTTGAGGACAAACAACGAATTTAAGTTGAGGGTGTTGATATACCGTGGTTTCACGGTACTTTCAATGCTTTTTCCTTAAGTTTATTGTGTGTCCAAAAGCCTTTTTGTATTGATTTTTATGTAAGTTTCTGTTTATTTGCAAGAAATCTGTCTAAAGATGAACGCGGAAATCTTTGAGCAAGAAATGCAGAAAAGTTACCACCTACGGGGCCTGTGACAGTCCGTCGAGCTTGTGACGGCCCGTACGTGGCATCACAGTGAAGTTGCTGAAGGAAGATGGGGAAGTCTGACCTATGTGTGGGATTACGAAGTTCATAACAGACCGTCATAGCCACGACGGTCCGTCCTGCTGGTTCTTTATGATAATCAGAGAAGTAGTCCAGTAACCAAATTCCAAGAAGTTCAAGTGTTATGGAATGGAGACCCTCGACGGACCGTCATGCTTGGAACGGTCCGTCATACCTGGTCGTCGAGGGTAATGAAGAAAGCAGCAAAAGGATTTGTAATGTATAGGCTGACGGAGGCCATGACGGCCCGTCACAAGGTCCGTCGATCCAGCCGCGTTTTGACAAATTTTCAGCAATTAGAGTCCTCTTTTATTAGGCTTTTGTTTTTTTTTAAATAGTTGGAAAAACCTCGTTTTTGGGGTTAGACTCTCTTATAGTTAGATTCTCTTATGTTAGACTCGTTGGTAGTAGACTTTGTGATTGTTATATCTTTGGAGAATCTTTAGTCTTCGATTAATTTCAGTAATTGATCCACTTTTTCTGTAATTGATTGTTGGTGCATTTGTTGATTAATCAAGTGAACTTCTGGATTTTATTCTTTCTCATTGAAGTAAGTGCATGGATTCTTATATTACGTATATGAATATTGTGATTATGACTATGGGTAACTTAACTCCATAACTAGGGTTGTGGGAACCATGGGTGATTAATAAGGTAACATCTAACTAAAATAACAATTCTAGAATAGTGTCTTGCATGTATTGATAATTCTTTCATTTAGAAGTCTTTTTAACGGATGGACAACGTTAGAACTCGTCTTAATGTTGCTTGCCGGACCAAGGAGGTAGATAATAGGAAAAGAATTATCAACATAGATTTAGTGTATACTATCTAATAGGCTAGTATTGATTGGTACGAGGGTAAGTATAGCAACACACGTAGCCGGACCAAGGTGCGGAGTGAAATTTTCTAGATGCCGGACCAAGGATTTAGAAATACATAAATTATCACTTTGAATGCAAGATACTAGGAAAGAATTGTTATAGTTAGAATTATCAAGTTAGGAACCTGTGGGGAACACTTAAACCCTAGTTAATTTTATTAATTGATTAAACTCCAAGGTTTGATTCTGTTAGTTGGTTAGTTTAATTTAGTTAGTTATCTTTATTAATTTAAAAATAAACCCCCTCCCCCCTTTTATTGTCTTTTGTTTTCTAAGGAAATAATTGACTAAATAATAGTAATAATATATTGAAGTTAAGTCTGAACTATTTTTCCTTGTGGGAACGACTCGAACCTCATTAATTGGGTTCTTTACTTGATACGACCGCTTTACTACTTATTTGAGAAATATGTTTGAGGGTATCAAATATGCATCATGTTATGTGTGTTGACACCCAACTTTGACCCTCCACGATTTGATTAATTTTTAAGCTACTTAAATCTTAAATAATTGAAAATAATTGATTTTATCTAAAAAAAAAATGTTTTCGGGCTTGATTTTGTTTTTAGAAGCAATCATATGTTTCTATACATTTAAGTTTTGTGTACGACTTTAGATTTTTATAAATATTTTGAGTATTCGTCTCAAAAATAATGTTTGACATAATATTTATCTTATTTTCTTTAAACTAATCAAATTTTAATTAGTGGTACAATTAGCCTTATTTTCGACAATTAGTTAATTATTTCACAAATGTAAAATCATGAAACTTATTAATTGATTAAATACATAATCTAATATATTTCAAATATTATCATCTTATTATTTTCAAGACTCAAGAACCTATCTTCTTTGAAATCAAATAGGCTCTCATCATTTAGATCCAATTGAAAGAGAAGACACAATTTTTCCTAAGCCCAAATCACCTATTCCCGGCCCTTTTCCCTTCAGAAAACCCACTCCAACAAATGCAATTCAGTAGCCCACCAAGTCGACCTAGCTCCCAACCCGGCCCAAATAACCCTTTTACTCTTCTCTCCCTCTTTAATCCTCTAAGCAGTATGCTCAATTACAACAACATTGACCCAGAAAAGAGGGAACCGCCTCAAACTTCCCTGTTGTCTACTTCATAATTCCTTTAATTTGCGTGCTTAGCACGAGCCTTACGGCATTTCATTCCATCTTTCCCTTTTTCTTTTCAATTTTGTTTCAAATTCGTAAACTCTCCAGCACAAACTTTATCCACTGCGAAAATTGGGAGTTTTGCCTTTTCCACATTGTTTCTCAAACGATTTTCAATTTGCAACAGTCCCACATTGAGATTTCATCCGATTTTTAGATTTTTGGATTTCTATATAAACCCATCCTATTTACTGTTCAAAGGCGACATTCTTTGGAGTACTGATATTACCCCTTAAAAGTTTTGGGAAAGATAAAAAATTTATTTATATAGTAGAAACTGATACAATTGAAAAGAGTTATGGAGGACTATTGAAATATAAATATAATAATACTAATATAGAATATCATTATAGATATTCAGACACATATACAAATACAGAAATAAAATGGAAATAAATAGGAAAGAATTATTTTCTGTATATAAATGTTTATTCGCAAATTTTTACATCTGGCTGTAAATATTTTACTTCCACGTGCTAGCTCTATTCCTTACATTTTCCAATATAATACTAATGATTTATCTATGTTGCTGTCATTAATTGCTAATGAGTAATTAGCACTTATTATAAATTTAAATTTTTGGTATATTAAATATCTTTTACTGCACTTATTATATTTTTTTCTATAGGTTGTATAATTCTGTCATCTGCTTAATATATTTCTATAGGTGTATCTATTTCTTCTCTAAAACATGCTTTTATTAATATTTCAGTTCCTCCTAAATGTACATATTTAAATTTTTCGGTTGTTCGAGTTGTGAAATTGCCTCCATTCAAACTCGTTGTCCAGTTCGCTGCCTGGAAAGAGGTAAATTCTTTCTTTAATTTTGTTTCCTTTTAACTTCTAGTCTGTTTTGTTTATGTACTCTTAGCCCTGTATGTGCTTTAGCTGTGTTTTAGTTACTATTTGTTAGAATTTGGTTGATAGTTAACTTCCCCTTCATTATTTTTTTAGTTCTTTGTTTTTCCTAACTAGTTTCTTCATGTTGTATTAAACTCTGCCTAAGCGATGATTTATTTTGTATCTTGCTTCACCAATTAAAATTTCCATATTGTGGGAAAACTAATTAATATGATTGATGCTCTAGTATTGGCTGGATTGGTATTAGCTTCATTTATATGTCCGATATTTCCTTTAATTTTTGTGTCATATCGGTAAATTCCTAATTCTTTGAGCAACCAATTTAGTCAAAATATGAATGTATAGTAGCCTTTTATTCTCTTAAAGCTTGTGGTTATGCATGAAATATATGCTCCTTTGTTTTAACATATCTTTTTTACTCGTTTTATTAATTTTTCTTTTTACCCATGTTATACAACTATTTGTTTCCTCCTTTCCATCTACCCTCTTCGAAATCATATTATTAGAAATTTAAGTTGCGTATTCTTTAACATTGGGTTTCTTGGTATGAGAATACTATTTTGAGCCTTGTTGGTTTTAATGTTACTCGTTTGTCGTGTTGCGAAAGTTGTTCTGTTTTTGCCAAAAGTTGTTTATCTTGTTCTTTGTCTTGATTGAAGTATAAATATGGATAGAAATCGATATAGGTTTTCCTTTAAAGTTTGGTTTAGTTGTATTCCTTTAATATCTTGGTGTATGTATTTTTATGTTTGATGTCTTATTTCGGACAATAGTTTGTACAAGAAAGCTTGTGTTGCAATGTTATTTTTTTCAGTTTCTTTAAAGATCACAGAAAAAGTGGTCATTAGATTTTAAGCCCTTTTGACTTCTCTCGATATTCTAGAGTAAACAATTTTTTTAGAGTAGAAATTTTTTATTTCTTCTTTAAATTGCAATGCTTTCCATTTATTATTTGTGGCTGATTGAAATAAGGTTTAGTTTAATGTCTAAACACCAGTGCGTTTCCAAACCTTAATCAGGTGGATGATTTGCTTTTAATGTGTTCACATTCATGTGTGTAATAGTTTCCTCGTTTTATTTTTTTTCTATTTCACTTTGTATTAGATTCTGTACATTGCTAATAAATTTGCATGATTTCTTTTCGTCTAATTATTAAATTTCAGTTTCTGCGTTTTGTCATTTATTTTATTTAATTCTTATGTTGGTTTAGCAATTATGGGCTTTTGAAATATTTTGATATGTTAGATCAGAATATTAATCTCCCTTTCTTTCTTTTCTTTCGCATGAATTCTCATCCGAATGACTTCGACGGACTCCCCTCTCTTGCATTTTTCTCTTCTTCAAGTCGACTTCATCTTAGTCATGAAAGGGAAGTAAATATTATTGGGTTGAAAATTCAAGAAATAGAGCAAGGTGACAGTAGTCTAAAGGGCTGAAATTCAAGTTCCTTTTTTGGACTGTAAATTCCACTAAATACAACAGCAGCAGCAGCCTCTATATGACTGAAAGACAAAGAGCGAAGTTGGGTTAAAAACCTGACAAACCAGCAGCAGTAGCAGCAGTCCCAGATGACTGAAATCGGGAATTTTTAGACTTGAAAGGTCCAATTTATATGGCAGCAGCAAGGAGGCCAAGGGCCTAGTTTCTCGTTTTTTATTTTGTCATATAGTTTAGTGTTCTTACTTATTTGAAAATGCTAACATTTTCTTCTTATATCTAACTTAGATGAATCTTGGGAGTTATAATTCTTCTATTAGGTTATTTTTTATTTCAAAGTATTTAAATTTTTTTAAACTAGTTTTTAAGTTGGATAGTTTAAGCTTATAGAATGACTTGAGAACCTTTATGTTCTTTCATAGTTATTGAAAAGATTTGAATCCATGTTATGAGTTTGAACTAACTATTTAGTTCAAATTTTTAAAATAGGATAACATTGTAAAGTTTCTTAAAATAAATAAGTTGTCTTTTGATAGCTTGTGGCTTTGTATGAATGACTTGAGAATTTTCTTTATATCCTTTCATAGTTATTAAATAAGGTTATTTAATCCATATTATGTGTTTGAATGAATTTTTATGATTCAAAACTTGACTATGGAAACAAGTCCCAAGTTAGATGTTTTCTTGAGATTCTTAGAAGTATTTAAAGATTTTTTATCTAAGTAACAATAATTGTTGAGTAGTTTGAAATAATTAAATAAATAAATAAATAAGATTTTTCATCTATTCTTAAGTTTTCTTAAATATTAGCACACCTTTAAAATTCGTCGGTCAACTGCGTGTTAGCGGATTTTCTAAGATGCCTAAGCCCTTCCTTAAAAATTTATTTGAACCCTTACCCAAAACTCTTATTTTGTTTAATTATTTTATTTCAAAATGTTTTTTAATTTTTATCTAAAATTAAGTGGCGATTCCCAAATTATAAAAAATTTCCAAAAAAAAAAGATGAAATTGCCAAAGTTGTGAAATCGGTTCGAAACCTTTAGTTTGCGAAATCGGGTCGTAAAAGAATGACGACTCTGCAAGGGATTCATCTAGGTTTTAACCAAAAGTATTTTATTGTTTGGCTAACAATTATTGTATCAACTCTTATTTGATGCAATTAGGCGTATGCGTCCAATGGTTATTGTGAATTTAAGCCTAAGTAATCCGCTTAGGTTCCTGGTCCTTCAAAAACCACTCTTAGTCAACTAAGTTAGAGCCAAATCAAAACCCTCTTTTAGGTGCATTTACCAAAGACGACCCAATACCCTAGGTGTATTGGGCGCATTAAAAGACCACCTTGAGTCTAATTGATCTCCGGTCAATATAACACGATCATCCAACTATATGTTAAATTTAAAGGACATGTATGTCGATTTGTAAGTACCATTGTCCTTTGGGGTTGGATTTTTATTTTTATAGGTAGTTTCTTTGTTTAATTCAAGTGAAGATACTCCTCATCAATAAGTAATTCAAAAGCATCAAGAAGTTCGAGAATGAAGATTCATATGGAGCTTAGCTTAGTTTACAATTGTATCCCTACGTGGGATTGATATTTATTTTCCTTTCCTCCATCGTGTGTCCCTATTTATTTTATTCATAAGTTTTATATAAATATTTTTGGGGCAATGGAACGATTTACAAATGATATACACATTCTTCAAACGTTAGGCTTACCTTTATCTTAAAAGGTCACATGTATATTTGAAGTCGTTCTATATCGTTTCTGTGTTAAATGTTACATATTTTGTTTCATTTGTGTTTGTTTGACCTATGTGTATATATACATATCTTTTGCTTTAAGTATAATTGGTCCATTATTCTATTCCAAATTTTAGAACATCAATCCAGTATTTCAAACCTTCCAAAACACTATAACTCCATTACCAAAATACGTTCAAAACTACTCAAGTTTTAGGTTCAATAGAGCTTTAAAAATTATTAGGTAATAATTCAAATTCCCGTTGACCTCGTTATTTCTTGAAAATTATTTCACACCTACTAGCTGGCGTTACTAAACATTCCTTCAGTTTCAAGAAAATATTAAGATGCTTTTGTTTCTCCAGAAGAGATTTTCAATTGAACCAAACTCTTTTCTTTCGTTAAAATTTTAGTTCCCAATAAACAATTTTTTCCATTTGATTATTTTCTAGAAACTCACCTTCTTTGAATTCTGGAGTAGTTTGTTTAAAACAAAGCACATGCTATTTGGTTTATATGTTACTTTGGTTGATTATTATGATTAATGGACTAACTTTCTTATTCTTGAATTGTTTTAGAAGGAGAGACTGGTTTGTGTTGGTAATCAAACTTGCTCACTTCATCAATGTACTCTCTGGCAGAACATTCATATTTCACACGGTCTAAGGTCAAGGGAATTTCTACAGATTCATAATTTCTTACTTGGACTACTAAAAGGACTCGTTCAAAAATGGATTCAACTATTCACATAGTTGATTCGTCTAAAATGATCCCCACTTCATCAATCGTGTCCAATCCTAGTGCCTCGATAGCAACAGAATCAACTATGGAAGTCATTGTTCGTCTGGAGCGACAATTAGCACACTGAATCTCCTGGTACCTCAATACCAAGTTGCTTTTCCGAATCAAAAACCTGATGCTCGCGAAAGGGGGCCCATGCTACCTGTGTATCCAACTTCGAGTGAGTTTCATCAAGGAGATCACTTTGCCACCTTTCAACAAACTCAAAGCCCCTCACTCACTAATTCAACTAAGGATACTCATCCTGTTTACAGATTTGCTCCTCTAAAAGCTCCAACGATAACACATCGGACTCCGTCAGTGTACACATATGTCATTTCTCCACCTGTTACCAAGACTCCAGATTTTCACCGTCCAGATGTTTATCACTATATTGAAATTGAGGGGGACGGAAAATCAATTGATGCTGAAATGATGAATAAGAAGATGAAAAGTTTGGGGGATGCTATGAGAGACCTTCGTGGGTTCAATAGTAGCCACAGTGTTAGATACGAAGAATTGTGCATATTTCCTGAGGTTGAGTTGCCATCCGGTTACAAGATTCCAAAGTATAGAAGTTTAGTGGATCAGGAAATACATTCTTTCACTTGAAAATTTACTGTGAAAAGTTGATTGGCGTTGGAAACAACGAAGGGATAAGAATCAAGTTGTTCAATCAAAGTCTGACTGAAAAAGCATTGGAGTGGTACTCGAAGCAAGATGTGACCAAGTGGCATACTTGGGATGATCTGGCGAATGCTTTTATGGATCACTACATGTTGCATGTTGAAATTGCTCCCAATAAAATTTTTATTACCAAGCTAAAAAAACCAAGTCAACTGAATACTTTCGAGAATGTGCCATTCGTTGGAGGGAAGAAGCTACTACGGTGCACCCACCTATGGAGGAATCAGAAATGATCACCTACGTCAATCAAGCTCTAGACTCAAAATACTATAAACGTATGGTGACCATGGCTGGAAAGACTTTCACTGAATTTATCAAGGCTGGGGAAATGATTGAAGACAGTCTCAAAACTAGCATAATAACAAGTTTCACCTCATCTCAGTTTGCTAACAGGGCATATCATACTGGTTCATTTGGAAATTGAAAGAAAAAGAGAAAGAAGTTATGATGATAACGACTCGAGGAGCTACCTCATATAACCGTCAACCACCTACGGCTGTCCTAATTCACAATATTATGTCTGCAATAATCAAGCAACATTTCGTCCTCCACGACCAATGATAAAATCCTTGAAAGAATACACCTCGTCCTAATTTTGAGAAAAAGACTCCCAGAGTCTTCACTCAATTGTATGAGACACGGAATCGGATTTTTGAGAGATTGAAAGAGGCAGAAATACTTCACCCATTGGAAGCCAAGACTGTCAATACTTCAGCCGAGTAGTATGACCTAAGTATGCATTGTGAGTATCATTTATGAGTTGTTGGACCTGATACCAAGAGATGTATCACTCTCAAACATAAAATTCAAGATCTGATTGACAATGAGGTGGTAAAACTTGCTCAAGCTCCAACAAATGTGAACACCAATCCGCTACCCAAGCATAAGAAGTAGTTGTTAGCATGACCAGTTGCAAAGAAGAAGCAAGTTTCCTCGAAATCGCACTTTTGTCGTCTTTTAGTCTCGCATTTGTATCTTTTTGTTTCTTTGTAAGCATTTGTTTAGATTTGGTTTCCCCTTTTAGATATCTTTCATCTGTAATGAACTACGTGTGACCTGAATTCTCAAGAATGAGATTCATAGGCAACCTATGTAGTCTTCGGTCACCTCTTTATACCTTTTTAAAGTTTTCTTATACTTGAACTATGTTCGACCTGAATTCTCAAGAATGAGATACATAGGAAGCCTATGTTGGCCTCGTTATTTTTCTTAGTTAAAATTTTTCTACTCCTGTTAATCCTCGAGAGTTGGAACTACGTTTGACCTGATTCATGCTCAACGGGATACGTAGGCGTCGGACCGGCTCAGTCATGTTCCCCATAAGTTTTTCATTTCTCTTTATAATGAAAACTGGGGTAGATTTTGAGAGGATGTCAAAATTCATCAGAAAGATAAATTTATTCAGTCTAGAATGAAGGATCACTTCAGAGTTGCAACTGGGGCAGAATTTTTGAGATTCACTCGAAAATTCAACTTCAAACTATAGAATTTCAATGTTTATGTTATCTTTTAAACCGAGGCAGAATTTTTTACGAGGTCCTCAAATATTTCATCGAGTGGTATTTAAAGGCCAGATAAGCTTCTAATCCAGAAGGCAAAGGAGCATTAGGATGGCAAGGAAAATCCAACACGAATCAGTCTCTCAAAACTAAGAATTTTTCTTTGGATGTACGAAACTACTACGTTACCAGACATCATTAGACCCACAATGTCCTCGTCATAACTTAGATGACTTCTACTCTTGCTCATCTTCTAAAAATTTTCTTTCGATTTGCTATGACTTACACATTTTATTTTTTTTACCAGATGGAATAGCTTGGCACAATGGTGAAGACCATAAGACGTTATCCAAACCAATATAAGCTGCAAAACATCATTTGAAAAATTATCTTTTACTTTGGTAATTTTTTGCTACTAATTACATCTGTGCTTGGCAAGTGTCATCGGAATCGGAGTCGAAATTTCAAGAGACCTTTTCGATCTTTGAAAGATCAGCATAGACATTTACTAGACAAAGGACACACACTAGTCCTTATCCAAAGATGTTATTATAAAGGATTCCTGACACCAAGGATCCAATCCAAACAGACTATTATTCCCTATTTTGTTGAAGAGTTTGTTTCTTATTTTTCATATCTCTCGCCCCTTTTAAAGGCAAATTTAACATTTTTTTCAAAAAAAAGTTTCGTTAAGTTTAAGTTCGTACTACGTCAGACCTGATTTCTTGTTCCAGCAAGATACGTAGGCAATCATATATAAGGATTCGGTCTTCCTACTGTTTTAAGCTACATACCTTAGAGGAAATTTGGGCATGCCCTTGATTCAGTCATTTTCTTTCTTGCGAGTTATTTCAGTTAAGTACCTATGGACTAGAAGCAAGGGTAACTTTCTGAAATAGTTCAAAGTTCTCACAATCTCCTTTCAACTTCAAGTTTCAAAGATATCTTTTATCAAACAAGTCTTCTCTTTACAAGACATCACAGATTCAAAGGAGGGACACATCTCCTGTGAAATTCCTAATAGGTCATTAGCACCTCCTTTCAACGTTATGACTTCTCAGAGTGTTTTTCCAGAATCCCGCATTATCTATTGCTACCAGATGTTTTCGGTGCATTTAAAGGTCTTGAAATTTGTTAATTTATTTGATCTTATCTAACAAATTTTTTATGAGCAACGGGACGAAAAATTTTAATGACAACCAGAGATGTTACCAGCTTCAATAACTACAAGAAGTAATAAGATTACTGGTTATAACCTTATTCTCTCCTTTTAAGATTTCTTATTTATCAGGAGATATTTTATTGGAGCGTCACTTCCTCAACGTGACACGTTAAATTATTATTGGAGCGTCACTTCCTTCAACGTGACACGTTAATTTATTATTGGAGCGTCACATCCTTTAACGTGACACGTTAAATTATTATTGGAGCGTCACCTACTTCAATGTGACACTTAATTTATTATTGAAGTGTCACTTCCTTCAACGTGACACGTTAAATTAATATTGGAGTGTCACTTCTTCAATGTGAAACATTATGATATTATTAAAGCGTCACTTCCTTCACCGTGGCACATTAATATATTGGAGCGTCACTTTCTTCAACGTGACACGTTAAATTATTATTGGAGCATCACTTCCTTCAACATTACACGTTAAATTATTATTGAAGTGTCACTTCCTTCAATGTGACACGTTAATTTATTATTGGAGCGTCACTTCCTTCAACGTGACACGTTAAATTATTATTGGAGCGTCACTTTCTTCAACGTGACACATTAAATCATTATTGGAGCGTCACTTCCTTCAACGTGACATGTTAAATTAATATAGGAGTGTCACTTCCTTCAATGTGACACGTTAAATCATTATTGGAGAGTCACTTCCTTCAACTTGACATGTTAAATTATTATTGGAGCGTCACTTCCTTCAATGTGACACATTAAATCATTATTAGAGCGTCACTTCCTTCAACGTGACATGTCTAATTAATATCGGAGCGTCACTTCCTTCAACATGTCACATTAAAATTATTATTGGAGCGTCACTTCCTTCAACGTGACGCGTTAAAATTATTATAGCAGCGTCATATCCTTCAACGTGACACATCATTTTTTTGGAGCATCACTTCCTTCAATGTGACACGTTAAATTTTCTATTGTAGATTCACTTCGAGGAACGTGTCATGTTACATAATATTATTGGATCATCACATAGTTCAAATTGGCACACCTTTGAATCACCACTTCCTTCAAGAAAATTACACTTGAATTCCATCGTCATCTCCTTCCGCATGACATCTTATACCAGGTTCGCATAAATTATATTTGAATTTATGTTATATTTTCAACTAACAACTTTTTCCAGACAATTTAATACACAAAGTTGACTACGTCAAACAGGACGCTGCACAACGTGGAACTTTTTCTTAACAGCGAACTGCGGCATAGTCCAAAGAGGAATATAACTTTTAGGATGCGAGTTCAGGAATCACTTCTACCACAATCAAACCACATTCCTATCCTAAGGCATGCAGGTATTTTCTTGGGTTTAATTGTTTAAGTATCAGTTTCGCCTTTAGTTAAATTTTTCAACTCTCACCGAAGGTAAAATTGCAATTCGAGTGACAATACACCTAGAGCTTTGGAAGTTATGTCCATGTAAGTTATTACCTATGGGTCTGAAGGGCCCCACATATATATTTGAGATGTTTGCAAGCCTCTTTTCCACGCTCAATTATTTTGTCACTCATCCTTAAGCTAAAGGTTATTTTCGTATAAGATATTTCCTTTCAACCGATTGAGTCTAACTACAAGCAGTCTGATTCCTTATGTTTAGGGATATGTAGGCTGAATTAATGTTAAAAACACGACTGTACTCCAACTATTTTGTCATCACTCTGTTCTAGAGCTTTTGGGTCTCTCTATACTTCGACACTGAAATAGCTTTTATATTTCTTGCATCAAATCAAGCGTATTGAACTACTAGTGGTCTAAGTTCTCATGTAACCTGAGATAACTAGGAAACTCAATACCAAAGTCCGGCCATAATTCCTAAAAATAATTGCCATTTAAAAAAAGAAGAAGAGTAGTGGACGGACAAAATTGGATTCGTCAATTTCGTTTGCCTCTAAGTTCATTCATCGATCCTAAGCAACCGAGGGGCAGCTGTTGACACCCAATTTTGATCGTCCACGATTTGATTAATCTTTAAGCTTCTTAAATCTTAAAAAATTGAAAATAATTGATTTTATCTAAAAGAAAAAAAAATCCAGGCTTGATTTTTTTTCATAAGCAATCATATATATCTATCTATATTTCTATACATATGTTTTGTGTACGACTTTAAATTTTTAAAAATATTTTGAACATTCATCTCAAAAATAATGTTTAAACTAATCAAATTTTAATTAGTGGTACAATTAGCCTTATTTTCGATAATTAGTTAATTATTTCACAATTGTAAAATCAGGAAGCTTATTAATTGAGTAAATACATAATTTTTATTTCAAATATTATAATCTTATTATTTTATAGGGCAAATTTCACATATTGCAAACAAAAAATTCATATTTGTATGTTATAGCAAACTTTGCATAATTGTGTTCCATAGCAAACATAAAACTGTATAATTTGCTATACATATACAATTATATAATTCGCTGGCCTAAATTGTATAATTCGCTGGCCTAAATTTTTGGTATCGTTTGCTCTGGGTTTTGGTTCAAAAAGGTTTGTATCTTGTGTATATTTTCTGTATACATTCTGGTAATATGGTTATATGTTTGCTTATGTGAGTCTAGGCTGGCTTTGTAAGTATTTACTTGTGGGGGTACGAATATATCTTTTTGGGTATTTCCTGGAGAGTATGGTTTTTGAATATAATAATATACCATCTGTATAGACAATACAATTTTCTAATTGATTAAAATAATTGTCCGTAAAATGTTGGTATCTACCTGAAGCATTGTCATTAGATTTTAAGCCCTTTTTAGTTTTCTCGATATTCTAGAGCAAAAAAAAATTTTAGAGTAGAAATTTGTTATTTCTTCTTTAAATTGCAATGCTTTCCATTTAGTATTTGTGGCTGATTGTAATAAGGTTTTTACTTTAATGTCTAAACATCAATGTGTTTCCAAACATTGATCAAGTGGATGATTTGCTTTTAATGTGTTCACATTCATGTTTGTGATAGTTTCCTCGTTTTATTTGGTTTCTATTCCATTTTGTATTAGATTCTTTCCATTGCTAATAAATTTTGCATGATTTCTTTTCGTCTAATTATTAAATTTCAGCTTCTGCGTTTTGTCTTTTTTTTTTATTTCTTATGTTGGTTTAATTATATGGGCTTTTGAAATATTTTCATATGTTAGATCAGAATATTAATCTCCCTTTCTTTCTTTTCTTTCGCATGAATTCTCATCCGAATGACTTCGACGGACTCCCCTCTCTTGCATTTTCCTCTTCTTCGACTCGACCTCATCTTAGTTATGAAAGGGAAGTCATTATTATAGGGTTTAAAATTCAAGAAATAGAGCAAGGTGACAGTAGCCTAAAGGGCTGAAATTCAAGTTCCTTTTTTGGACTGTAAGTTTACTAAATACAGCAGCAACCGCAGCTTCTATATGGCTGAAAGACGAAGAGCGAAGTTGGGTTGAAAACCCGACAAACTAGCAGCAGTAGCAGCAGTCCCAGATGACTGAAATCGGGAATTTTTGGACTTAAAAGGTCCAATTTATATGGCAGCAGCAAGGAGGTTGATAGGCCAAGGGCCTAGTTTCTCGTTATTTATTTTTTCATATTGTTTAGTATTCTTATTTTTATTTGAAAATGCTAATATTTTCTTCTTATATCCAGTATAGATGAATCCTTGGGAGTTATAATTCTTCTATTCCATTATTTGTTTATTTCAAAGTATTTAAATTTTTTAAAATTCGTTTTTAAGTTGGATCATTTAAGCATATAGAATGACTCGAGAACAATTTTGTTCTTTCATAGTTATTGAAAAGCTTTGAATCCATGTTATGAGTTTGAACTAACTATGTAGTTCAAATTTTTAAAATAGGATAAAATTATAAAGTTTCTTAAAATAAATAAATTGTCTTTTAAATAGCTTGTGGCTTTGTATGAATGACTTGAGGATTTTTTTTATATCCTTTCATAGTTGTTAAACAAGATTATTTACTCTATGTTATGAGTTTGAATGAATTTTTATGATTCAAAACTTGAATATGGAAAGAAGTTCTAAGTTAGATGTTTTCTTGAGATTCTTAGAAGTATTTAAAGATTTTTATCTAAGTAACAATAATTGTTGAGTAGTTTGAAATAATTAAATAAATAAATAAGATTTTTTCAATTGTTCTTAAGTTTTTTCTTAAAAATTATTCAACTTTAAAATTCGTCGGTCAATTGCGTGTTAGCGGATTTTCTAAGATGCCTAAGCTCTTCCATAGAAAATTATTTGAACCCTTACCTAAAAATCTGATTTTATTTAAATGTTTTCTATTAAAATTCATTTCAAATTGTTTTCTTAATTTTTATCTAAAAGTTATGTGGCGACTCCCAAATTATGAAAATTTTCCAAAATTATTTTTTTGCCAAAGTTGCAAAATCGGCTTCGAAACCTTTAGTTATCGAAATCGGGTCGTAACAATGTGTTGTGAATATGAAATATGTTTATGTGCTATGAATATGAAGTATGTTTATGACTTATGAATATAAACATGATTATGAATGTCTCTTTACTATGTGTATGAACTATGGATGAGACTAATGTATAATAGGTATGAGCATGGTAGTCCAAAGATGGTACTTAGTGTAGGTAGGGTTGTGGGACCTTATCTATACATGGCACAGGTGCAATCTAGGGTTTGTTATGTGGTTATGCTATTATTTCTTATAAGTATGCTATTAAGGATGTTGACATAATTCCTAATGAATAATTTTACTCTAAATTAAGTTAATATGGAAGGTTGACTTTTGTACTTTATGAAATAGTGTATATCTTGTTTGGTTTGTAGTACGAGTTATTTCCTTGTCTTGACGTGATGAATATGAATGTGCCTAGTCTAGCATAGCTTTGAGGAATACTTAGTGTGAGTAGCGTTATGGGATTCTACTCATACATTGCACAAATATGACTTAAAGTTTTCTTAGGGGATGGTCTTAATGTGTTTATGTGAAGTATGTAATACTTATGTTCTTTATGAATATGTATTGTCTAAAGCTTGTATATTAAATATATTCTAATGTGAAGATATGATTTGTATGTTGATTAGTTTTGGAGATTATGAATAATATGATCTTAATCACGAAGTTTTACTAAAATGGCATATACATGACTTTCAAATGAAATGTCCCTTTCAAAGCATGTTTTTGCATGGTCATCATACTTAGTACTTAATTGTGCTAACCCATATTTCTTCTATACAAGTGTAGGTTTTGGTTAAGAGATAGAGTTCTCCAAGACCAAGTGTATGTCCTCATGATTCGGGGACAAGTATTTAGAAGTTTCTTGTATTTAATGTGTAATAAGTTATGTATAGTTTTGTTTCAGTCTTTCGATTGTGAAGGGTCGTGACCCTATCTTTAAGTTCCATTTCTTGGTTAGATGGTCATGTGAGATGTAGGCTTCCGCTATAATTTTAAATGTCGTGTTCTTGAGGTGAAGGGTTTTTAAATGAAAAGTTTTAATTCCTTGTCACTTTTCCCTATGATCGAATGTTATGAATGTAATGAGTCTTCTATAAGACTTCTTCGAGGTCGAGTACGCCATGTTACGACTAGAGGGTGTAATCGGGCCGTGATATCTTTAGTGGTCCATTTAGGATAGAAACAGGAACCATGAGCATGAACTATGTTTTCTACAATTTGATTAAAACATTTGGTTTTGATCAGTTTGAAAATGAATCATAGATCCATAAGAAATGGGAGGGAGGCAGAGTAACATTTTTGATTCCTTACTTAAATGACAACTTTCTCATAGGAAATAATGTGAGGATCATGAGTTCTGTTAAGGAGTGGTTGTCCTCGCATTTTGATATGAAAAACTTGGAGAAACAGCTCATATACTTGGGATTAAGCTCTTGCAAGATCTTAAACAATAGATATTAGGTTTATCTCAAGAACTTTGTATTGATACTGTTCTTCCGAGATTTTGCATGGAAAATTCCAAAAAAGGGTTTCTTCCATTTAAACAACTAATTAATGTATCAAAGAATATGTCGCCTAAAACGATTGACGAGATAGTGAGGACAAAGATAGTCCAATACGCTTCTACTATAGGGAGTCTCATGTATGTTATGTTATGCACTAGACCTGATATCGGCTTTGTTGTAGGCATGGTTTGCAGATTTTTGGGCAAGAACATTGGACTGTAGTCAAGTATTTTATAAAGTACCTTACTAGTAATTATATGCTTGTCTTCTACCCAGGCAAAATTGTACCTATTTGATATATAGTTTCAAATATCCACTTAAATAAAGATTCAAGAAAATTGACCTCAGGTATGTAACAACTTTGGGAGGTAGAGCTTTAGTTTTGAGGAGCATAAAGCAATGATGTGTTTGATGATTCCACCATAAAAGTTGAATATGTAGAAGCCTCTGAGGCGGCTGAAGAGGCTGTTTTGGCTCAAAAATTTTCTAAAAGATCTTGGACTGGTTCCTTCTATTCTGGAACCAATAACACTTTATTGTAATACTAATGGTGAAGTTTCCAACTCAAAATAATCAAGAAGCCATAAAAAGAGTAAGCACATTTAGCGGAAATATCACTTGATTTGTCAAAAACCACTCAAAGGGCTTATGTCCGAGTTCTAAAGATTAAATCGAAGAACAATTTGGTATATCAATTTACCAAAGGCTTACTATGAAGTCTTTCGATAAGCATGTGGATTAAATGGGTGTTAAAATTAAACATGAATGGTTATAGTCATGTGTGGGAGATTGTTCGGACATACTATTAACAATATAGTTGATTTATAGTATTGATTTTAATCCTTTATAAAGACCTCACTTTTTATGTTAACTATTACAAAGCGGTCTTTGTTTAAATAGATCATTGTATTCGTATGTGTATGCATTACTTATATAGTTGACAATTTTTGGGTATGGAGTTTTTTAACTCATACAAGGAAGATAAAAATTATCGGTTCTGATAAGTTAGAAATAAATTATTGACAATCAAAGATGAAGTTGCAGAAACATCTTGATGATTGTACAACAAGATAGAATATAATTCAAACTTAATTATGGGAATGGTAAAATTCCAACTTTTTATGTCTGTACACTTTGCATGTATTGAATGGTCCAAATTGGGATATGTATTTAGCTTCTGAATTTCAATAATATCTCTAGTCCATAACATAAGCTTATACTTTTAATCCTGATGTATTTATTATGATATGTGTAGTTTTCTTTGTTATTTTAATCTATGAAAAGGATATACTCTATGATGAGTCAAAATATTCTTAATGGATTGGATAATAATAAATTACATTTGTGAAAAAATTATTAGTTGATAGAACCATATAACATAGATGAGAAAGAAGACATCCATTTATGGTTGCTTATAAGTAATAATTTGAAAACCTTGCAGGTGGATTATAAGTATATCTGTTACGTGAATTATTATAATATCTGATTAAATTAATCAATGATTCAATTTTTTTTATGTTTGATTTAATTGATTGGTGTCGGTTATTCTAACATAGGGAGTTAAATTTGTTGTAATGGTAACAAATTGGCATTAAATAGAGGAGTGCATTTACGGATTCTTAGTGGTATAGTATGTGATTTATTATGATATGGTTATTTCATGCTTTTAAGAATGAAATATTACAATTAAAAGCGTCCGCTAATAAATTTGTGGTCCCTACAACAGTTTCCGCTAATAAATTTGTGGTCTCTACTATGTCTAAATAATTGATCTAGTTCGGAAAAGAAAAGTACTATTAGTATTTTTTTCTGATTAGAAATAAATTATTTTTACTCTTTTTTAGTTTAAAAAAGAAAAAAACTTACTTATTTCCTCAAAAGAAGAGAGATGAAAATAATGTGTTTCTTTGTTTCCTTAGAAGATGAAAGAAGTAAATAATAGTGTTCATTGGTTACTTGAGACTACTGATAGTGTTTATTGGTTGTTGATTACCATTGATATTGAATGACTTTCTAAATACACTCGATAATCTTTAGTGATTGTTGATAACTAATGATCACGGTTGTTATTTTTCTTTTCAACTTTTATTATTTTTGGTTTGCTAATCTGAATAGAGGAAATAACATTCTTAAGAAATTTAATATTGATGGTATTTTATGTGGTATGGAAATTACTTTTATTTTTTGTGTTCTTTTTGTTGGAAAAAGAAAGAAAAAAGAGAGAATTATTTTATCATAGGATATAAGAGATCTGAGATGAATTAGTACTACTCTAATATATTTGAATTTATTTTCTGTAGTATGTTTACCTTCGATAAGTAAGATTATTTTTGTTTCTTCCCAAGTGCACTGAAGCATTGAACTACTTTAGTTTTCTTTTCAATTAGAAACGTTCTTTTGTGCATATAGGGTAAGAACTGCACTTTAATTAAGCACTTCACGAACAAATCAGATTGTGTATTGGTTTGAACGACATAAAAGCTTCACCAATTTGTTAAGTACTCCGTTTGAATGAATATTCTGACTTGAATAGCAGAAAATCATCATAAGGATTATAAATGCTAAATGATTTGAAAAACATAATATCTTCATGGTTAGCTAGAAACTGTGTTGTATTTGAGGTTTTTTGTAACGACCTGTTTAGTCGTTTTGAGCAGCAGATTTTATTTCTGGGAAAAACTGTCTGAGTCGACGGAACCCACGACGGACCGTCATGGGCACGACGGACCGTCGAGGGTGTCTCGTTCCAAAACACTTAGAATTCTGAAATTTGAGTGCTGAAATCGACTCTCTGAACTGTGTGACGGACCTGCAGGACGGACCGTCACAGATACGACGAACCGTCGTGAGCTTCCGTTTCAAAACACTTCAACTCTTGAGAATTGGGTACTGGGAGCAATTCTCTGAACTTCGTGACGGAAGTGCAGGACGGACCGTCGCAGGCACGACGGACCGTCACAGACTCTTCCAGGAAATTGAGTCTCTGAACTTTGCGACGGACCTGTAGGACGGACCGTCACAGCCATGACGGACCGTCACAGGTTGCGTAATCCCAGGCTGGGTCGGATTTCTGTTTAAGTTTTAAAGGGGCGTTTTGGACTATTCCTGCTATAATTATAAATTTCGTGGGTTAATATTAATAACTCAAATGAGTAAGGTATTGAGGCTTGAGTCCTCATGGATGAACTTGGTGGTACTTATTGATGATTATAGTACTTGTTGTTGCTACATGTTGAGTATTGTAGTCGATTTATGATATTAACTGATATATACTGTTTTCTATTTTGAGTTGGCCGATGATACCTACTCAGTACTTGTGTTTTGTACTGACCCCTACTTGTGTGTTTCTTTCTTTGTTATATGTGGAGTGCAGCAAACGCGCCGTCGTCTTCAACTCAACCGCAATTCTAGCCAGTCTTCAATTCACCGGATTTCAGGGTGAGCTAATGCTTCTAGCTTGGACTGGATCTTCTTCTTCAAGTCTTGATGCCTTGAATTTCCGGCATGGACTAGCTTTTTATGTATTTTAGTTTCTTAGATACTCCTAGTTTAGTAATTTGATCATAGATGTTCTTGTGATGATGACTTCCAGATTTTGGGGAATAATAATAATAGTTGTTGAGTTTTAAGTCTTCCGCATTGTATTTTGTTCATTATGTTTAA
>CM064967.1:38849119-38954666 GCA_032847665.1 Solanum chilense
TCTGAAGCGGAGGCATCTGATGCTGTTATCACAGGTAATCTTTTGCTTTGTGATTGCATGGCTTCTGTATTATTTGATCCTGACTCCACATTTTCATATGTATCTTCCTCATTTGCTACTGGCCTTAATTTACATTGTGAATTGCTTGACATACCTATTCGTGTGTCTACTCTGGTGGGTGAGTCGGTGATAGTTGAAAAAGTATATAGGTCTTGTTTGGTGACTTTTGTGGGGAGCAATACTTATGTAGACTTGGTTATCTTAGAAATGGTTGATTTTGATGTAATTCTGGGTATGACTTGGCTTTCTCCGAATTTTGCGATCTTGGATTGTAATGCTAAAACTGTGACATTAGCCAAGCCTGGGACAGATCCGTTAGTGTGGGAGGGCGACTACACTTCCACTCCGGTTCGTATCATCTCCTTTCTTCGTGCTAAGAGAATGGTTAGTAAGGGGTGTTTAACTTTCTTGGCACATCTCAGGGATGACACTACCCCAGTACCTTCAATTGAGTCGGTTTCGGTAGTCCGGGAGTTTCTGGATGTGTTTCCTGCAGATCTTCCTGGTATGTCACCGGATAGAGATATTGATTTTTGCATTGATCTGGAACCGGGTACTCGCACCATTTCTATACCCCCTTATTGAATGGCTCCCACGGAGTTAAGAGAGTTAAAAGCCCAACTTCAAGAGTTGTTAAATAAAGGTTTCATTAGGCCAAGTGCATCCCCTTGGGGTGCACCGGTGTTATTTGTGAAGAAGAAGGATGGGAGTTTTCGGATGTGCATAGACTACATACAACTGAATAAGGTAACTATTAAGAACAAGTATCCCATTCCTCGCATTGATGACTTGTTCGATCAGTTACAAGGTGCTTGTGTCTTCTCTAAGATTGACTTGAGATCCGGTTATCATCAATTGAAAATACGGGCAGCGGATGTGCCAAAGACTACTTTTCGAACCAGCTATGGGCATTACGAATTTGTAGTGATGTCTTTTAGCCTTACGAATGCCCCTACTGCGTTCATGAGCTTGATGAACGGGATTTTTAAGCCATATCTGGATCTCTTTGTGATCGTATTTATTGATGATATACTGATATACTCCAAGAGTAAGAAGGAACATGAGGAGCATTTGAGAATGGTGTTGGAAGTGTTAAGGGAGAAAAGGCTTTATGCCAAATTCTCCAACTGTGAGTTTTGGCTAGATTCAGTGTCCTTTTTGGGGCACGTGGTTTCTAAGGATGGAGTGATGGTGGATCCTTCTAAGATTGAGACAAAGAAGAATTGGGTAAGACCTACTAATGTGTCAGAAATAAGGAGCTTTGTTGGTTTAGCTAGCTATTACCGTTGATTTGTCAAGGTATTCTCTTCCATTGCTTCCCAATTGACGAACTTGACTAAGCAGAATGTTCCATTTGTATGGTCGGATGAGTGTGAGGAAAGCTTTCAGAAGCTCAAGACCTAGTTAACTACTGCACCAATTCTTACCTTGCCAGTAGAGGGTAAGAACTTCATCGTTTATTGTGATGCATCCTATTCTGGTTTGGCTGCAGTGCTAATGCAAGAGAAGAATGTGATTGCTTATGCTTCGAGGCAATTAAAGGTGCATGAACGTAACTATCCGACCCATGATTTGGAGTTGGCTGCGGTAGTGTTTGCATTAAAGTAATGGAGGCACTATCTGTATGGGGTTAAGTGTGAAGTCTATTCGGATCATCGTAGCCTACAGTATGTCTTTACTCAGAATGATTTGAATTTGAGACAGAGGAGATGGATGGAACTACTGAAGGACTATGATATCACTATTCTGTATCATCCGGGAAAGGCTAATGTTGTGGCAGACGCCTTAAGTAGAAAGGCAGGAAGCATGGGAAGTCTAGCTCATTTGCAAGTCTCCAGACGCCCGTTGGCTAGAGAAATCCAAAACTTGGCTAATGACTTTATGAGGCTAGAAGTAAATGAGAAGGGAGGATTTCTGGCTTGTGTGGAGGCGAGATCTTCTTTTCTTGACAAGATCAAGGGAAAACAGTTTGATGACGAGAAACTAAGTCGAATTCGGGATATGGTGTTGCGAGGAGAGGCTAAAGAAGCAAAAATTGATGAGGAAGGTGTTTTGAGAATTAAGGGAAGGGTATGTGTGCCCCGTGTTGATGATTAGATCCACACTATTCTTACAGAGGCTCATAGTTCCGGATATTCTATACACCCTGGTGCAACCAACATGTACCGTGACCTAAAGCAACACTTTTGGTGGAGTAGAATAAAGCGAGACATTGTTGATTTTGTTGCCAAATGTCCAAATTGTCAACAAGTAAAGTATGAACACCAGAGGCCCGGAGGAACACTTCAGAGAATGCCCATTCCTGAATGGAAGTGGGAGAGAATTGCAATGGACTTTGTGGTTGGTCTTCCAAAGACATTGGGAAAGTTTGATTCTATTTGGGTAATTGTGGACAGATTAACTAAGTCCGCTCACTTCATTCCAGTCAAGGTGACTTACAATGCAGAGAAGTTAGCCAAAATCTATATCTCAGAAATTGTTCGATTGCATGGAGTTCCACTCTCCATTATATAAGATAGAGGTACGCAGTTTACTTCTAAGTTTTGGAGAGCATTGTATGCAGAATTAGGTACTAGGTTGGACCTTAGTACTGCATTTCACCCTTAGACCGATGGTCAAACGGAACGAACGATTCAGGTATTGGAGGATATGCTTCGTGCATGTGTGATAGAATTTGGTGGTCATTGGGATAACTTCTTACCCTTAGCGGAATTTTCATACAATAATAGCTATCACTCCAGTATTGACATGGCTCCATTTGAAGCATTATATGGGAGGAGATGTAGGTCTCCCATTGGTTGGTTTGATGCATTTGAGGTTAGACCTTGGGGTACTGATCTGTTGAGGGATTCATTGGAAAAGGTGAAATCTATTCAAGAAAAGCTTTTAGCGGCTCAAAGTAGGCAAAAGGAATATGCGGATCGAAAGGTTAGAGACTTGGAGTTCATGGAGGGTGAACAAGTCTTGCTGAAGGTTTCACCCATGAAAGGGGTGATGCGGTTTGGTAAAAGAGGTAACCTAAGCCCAAGGTATATCGGACCATTTGAAGTACTTAAGCGAGTAGGGGAGGTGGCTTATGAATTAGCCTTGCCTCCAGGGCTGTCAGGAGTGCATCCGGTATTTCACGTGTCTATGTTGAAAAGATACCATGGGGATGGAAATTACATCATTTGTTGGGATTCGGTTCTGCTTGATGAGAATTTGTCTTATGAGGAGGAACCTGTTGCTATTTTAGATAGAGAAGTTCGCAAGTTGAGGTCGAGGGAGATTGCATCCATCAAAGTTCAATGGAAGAATCGACCAGTTGAAGAGGCCACTTGGGAGAAGGAGGCTGATATGTAAGAAAGATACCCACACCTGTTTACAGATTCAGGTACTCCTTCTCGTCCTTGTTTTTCTTATTTTGATCGTTCGAGGACGAACGATGGGTAAATTGGTATCTATTGTAACGACCTGTTTAGTCGTTTTGAGCAGCAGATTTTATTTCTAGGAAAAACTGTCTGAGTCGACGGAACCCACGATGGACCGTCATGGGCACGACGGACCGTCGAGGGTGTCTCGTTCCAAAACACTTAGAATTCTGAAATTTGAGTGCTGAAATTGACTCTCTGAACTATGTGACGGACCTGCAGGACGGACCGTCACAGATACGACGAACCGTCGTGAGCTTCCGTTTCAAAACACTTCAACTCTTGAGAATTGGGTACAGGGAGCAATTCTCTGAACTTCGTGACGGAAGTGCAGGACGGACCGTCGTAGGCACGACAGACCGTCACAGACTCTTCCAGGAAATTGAGTCTCTGAACTTTGCGACGGACCTGCAGGACGGACCGTCACAGGTTGCGTAATCCCAGGCTGGGTCGGATTTCTGTTTAAGTTTTAAAGGGGCGTTTTGGACTATTTCTGCTATAATTATAAATTTCGGGGGTTAATATTAATAACTCAATTTCTTGGGGGTTAAAAGAGATAACCTTGAGTTAATTAGTGGGTTAATTCCTCATCTTTTATACTTAATTATATGTTAATTAGGGTAAAAGAAAGAGGGTTTGAATAAGAAAAATAGAAAGAACAAAGAGAGGGAAAGAGAAACGATCGAGAGAGGAGAAACGAAGAGGAAAACACAAAGCTTTGGGAAATTGCTTGCTTGATCACAATTCTTCGGTGGAGGTAGGTTATGGTTGTTTTTACGTTATTCGTAGTAATATCTTAATAGCGAATGATATGTATTGGTAGTATTGTAAACCCTTCTATATGGTTAATTGTATGCTTGCGTGAATATGATTATGTGATTGTGATAAAATAGGCATGATGAAGCTATGGAATCCCAAATCTTGAAAGAAACCCTAATCTACTTTGTTAAAGGGATTGATGATGCCTTGATATAAAAGAAGGCTTGATGAACTAAAGTAATGATGTTGATGATGCCTTGGTATAAGAAAAGGCTTGATGAATTGATAGAATGATGTTAGTGGATCGGAGTGTCACGTACCGACACATAGTATTTAGGGATCGGGTGTCACGAACCGACACGTAGAATTAGGGGATCGGAGTGTCACATTCCGACACATAGAATTAGGGGATCTGAGTGTCACGTACCGACACATAGAACTAGGGGATTGGGTGTCACGAACCGACACGTAGAATTAGGGGATCGGAGTGTCACGTACCGACACATAGTAGTAGGGGATCGGAGTGTCACGTACCGACACAAGAGGAAGAAAGAAAATGAATCTTGAAAGATGTTAATATACTCAATGTAATGAACCTAATTCCCAAATGAGTATGGTATTGAGGGTTGAGTCCTCATGGATGAACTTGGTGGTACTTATTGATGATTATAGTACTTGTTGTTGCTACATTTTGAGTATTGTAGTCGATTTATGATATTAACTAATATATACTATTTTCTATTTTGAGTTGGCCGATGATACCTACTCAGTACTTGTGTTTTGTACTGACCCCTACTTGTGTGTTTCTTTCTTTCTTATATGTGGAGTGCAACAAATGCGCCGTCGTCTTCAACTCAACCGCAATTCTAGCCAGTCTTCAATTCACCGGATTTCAGGGTGAGCTAATGCTTCTAGCTTGGACTGGATCTTCTTCTTCAAGTCTTGATGCCTTGAATTTACGGCATGGACTAGCTTTTTATGTATTTTAGTTTCTTAGATACTCCTAGTTTAGTAATTTGATCATAGATGTTCTTGTGATGATGACTTCCAGATTTTGGGGAATAATAATAATAGTTGTTGAGTTTTAAGTCTTCCGCATTGTATTTTGTTCATTATGTTTAATTGTTGGGTTTTGTATTGGTTGGTTCGCTCACATAGGAGGGTAAGTGTGGGTGCCAGTCGCGGCTCGGTTTTGGGTCGTGACATTTTTAGAGATCAATACCTTTTTGGTTTATTACTATATCTGAATGTGAAATTGATTCAAACAATATAAAACTAAGGATTGCAAGTATATAAAAACTTCCTCGTTAAACTAGAAACAAGTCGTATATTGATTTAATCTTTATTGTTACTATTCTATATACTGAATGGTCTGTCAAATTGTGACAGAAAGGAAATTGAACACTAGTGACATAAAATTAGATATTTTTGTACTTGCTACGGGTGTTTCCATGGATTAAATCTCCAAAAAACGGTTTCGTGTTTCTAATGTGTATTTTGATGGTGCACATTTTGAAAGTTGAAGGAATATTGATTGTATTGAAGTGTTAACCTAATAAGGGAATACATGACAGATATATATAGGAGATATAGGAAGGAGTACTAATCCTAACAGGACTAGGATTAAGGAGTACTAATCCTAATAGGACTAGGATTAGTACACAGTAAATACTAATATTATTTAATACTATTTACTTAATACTATCTGTTATTATCCCCCCTCAAGCTGAGCTGAGCGGAAGCGAACGGAAGCTTGGAACTGAGGTAATCGTGCTGTCAGCTCGGGAGAGGCTTGGTGAGAATATCAGCCGGTTGTTCTTCAGTGGGTACATACTGCACAGTCATGGTGCCGGCCTGAACTTCATCGCGAACAAAGAGACAATCGGTATCAACGTGCTTCATTCTGGTGTGTAGGACAGAATTCTTGGCCACACAGATGGTTGATTTGTTGTCACAATAGAGAGCAGGAATAGTTTGAGTGGTGCGGAGTTCGAGAAGAATATATGTGACCCACATGGTCTCAGCAGCAAGAAGAGCAAGGGTGCGGTATTCATCTTCAGTCGAGGACCGAGAGACCTTGGGTTGTTTTTTGGTACACCAGGAGATCAGGTTCGGCTCCAAAAAAATGAGAAACCCCGATGTAGATTTTCTGTCATTTTTATCATTCGCCCAATCTGAATCTGAGAAACCTCGAAGCTCCAAGTCCCCAGGTCGAATGAGTAAACCACGACCAAGAGTGCCAAAAATGTACTTGAGAATGCGTTTTAGACAATGGTAATCATGTTCACTTGGTTGATGCATGCGCTGACCAACTTGGTTGACAGCAAACTGGATGTCAGGACGGGTAATGGCCAGATACTGTAGAGCCCCAATGAGGCTGCGGAAGTGGGTGATATCGGCAAAGGGGGTGTCGGCTCCATTCGTAGACGAAGAGACTGCCATCGGTGTTGGTTGACTGGTGCATTTTTCCAGTCCAGCTTTCTGCAACAGATCTCGAGCATATTTTGACTGATGAAGAAACAAGCCGCTGCCTGTCCAAGAAACCTCCATTCCCAAAAAATAATGTAACGGGCCACAGTCCTTCATTTTGAAGGTAGTATGCATAGCTCGAGTGACATCCTGAATGAGAGCTGCAGTAGAGCCTATAATAATGATATCATCTACATAGACAAGAAGAATGACTGTACCGTGTGCTGAATGTCGAGTAAACAGACTCGTGTCGTGTACGCAACACGTGAAGCCGAGTCCCTGGAGGAACGTTTTCAGATGTGTTACCAAGCACGGGGGGCTTGCTTGAGCCCATACAGAGAGTTCTGGAGTTTGCAAACATGTTGAGGGAAGCGGGGATCAACAAAGCCCGGTGGTTGCGTCATGTAGATAGTTTCATCAAGCATACCATGAAGAAAAGCATTGGAAACATCCAACTGAATGATGAGCCAATTGTTGCGCACGGCGAGTGACAGTACCAGGCGAATGGTTTCCTGCCGAATTACAGGACTGAATGTCTCGGAGTAATCAAGCCCATACTCCTGATTGTAGACTTTAGCAACCAAACGAGCCTTGTACCTGGAAATATTTCCATCCGCATTGTGTTTAATTTTGTACACCCATTTACAGCCCACTGGGTTCCGCCCATGGGGCTTAGGTACAAGAACCCAAGTTTTCTGATCAGTTAAAGCCTTAAACTCGTCATCCATAGCATGACGCCAATAAGCATTTTTTGAGGCAACAGAGTAGGTAATTGGTTCACTATCGGGAAGGGGTGTATTTGGTAGTATGGTAGCTTGAAAAGTTTTGGGTTTAAAGATACCGGCTTTGCCACGGGTTAACATGGGATGAGTATTGGGGGGTGGCACGGGCAGTGGTGATTCGGGGGTGGCCGGGAAGGACCCAAAACGGATCGGGCTGGAGATGTTGTGGGTATGGGGTGGTTCGGGTTGGTTGTGAGTGTGGGTGGTGGTTGCGGGTGTATTGTGGGTGACGGTCGAAGGGGTGATGAGGGGTGTTTGGGTAGTGGGTGGAGGTGTGGGGGAAAGTGGTGAGGGACCCTGTGAGTATGTTGGAAAAAGGGGAAGGACGCCAATGAATGATGTATTTGTGGAGGAGGAAATAGACTCGTAGGGAAACTCATTTTCGTCAAATTTGACAAGACGAGATATGTAGACTTTATGAGTTTGTGGGTCAAGACAACGACAACCCTTGGAGGTAGGATGAGAGCCCAAAAAAATACAAGGACGGGATCGGGGTTGTAATTTGTGAGTAATATGAGGGCGTAGCCAAGGGTAGGCAAGACACCCAAAGACGCGGAGGTTGGTATAATTGGGAAGTTCTTGGTAATGGAGTTGATAGGGTGATTTGTTGGAGAGAGTGTGACTGGGCATTCTGTTAATGAGGTAGTTTGCGGTGGCTAGAGCTTCTACCCAAAAGGGGACAGGGAGATGAGATTGATGTAGAAGAGTAACCACCGTTTCAATGAGATGGCGATGCTTACGCTCAGCCACCCCATTCTGTTCGGGAGTGTATGAACATGAGGTTTGATGTATAATTCCTAGGGATTGCAGAAACTGGCCAAAGATGTTATTGACATATTCCTTTCCATTGTCACTTCAAAAAAGTTTAACATGAGCATTGAATTGTGTTTTGACCATCTTTTAAAAAGTGACAAAGGTGGGGTATGCCTGTGATTTATGTTTTAGTGGGTACAACCAAGTGTATTTTGTAAAATCATCCACAAAACAAATATAATAGCGAAAACCAGCAAATGAAGGAACAACAGTAGAACCCCATAGGTCAGAATGAATAAGTTGAAAAGGTGCAGTTGTACGCTTCTTAGATAAAGTAAAAGTAATTTATGAGATTTAGCAATTGAACTGGAGTAACAATTGTTTAAATGAATGGAAGAAAACCTAATTGAGACATTAAAGAATTTATTATTAGAGTAGACGGGTGACCCAGATGACTGTGCCACAACAGACTGTGGCCATCAGCCGAAAGAGCCACCGGAGCCACAGGAACGCTTTCTGAAACTGGGTGCGCAGACGAACTTGTGCCAGGAAGAACGTACAGACCATGCTCACAGGGGCCCTGAAAAATCACCCTCTTGGTAGTATTGTCTAGGATCTGAAAATCATTAGAGGTGAACAAGAGTGAGCAATTATTGTCTTTTGTGAATTGGTGAACTGAAAAGAGATTGGATTTAATAGAAGGGACGTGGGTAAGGTTACCTAGGTGAAAGATAGCGGTGGGGGTTTTAATGGTACCCGTGCCAGTGTGAGAAATATTAAGGGACTCACCGTTGCCAACAGTAATACCATTGGAGCCATGATATGGATTTGGAGCGTTAAGCTTGGATAGATCAGAAGTAACGTGCATGTTGGCCCCAGTATCCAACAGCCATTCAGAGGAAGGGCCGGCTTGAGATGCATAATTGGCACGGTTATCAATATTTCGGCTCTCCTAATACCAAAACCAGCAACGAACAGCGGTGTGTCCTTTTTTCTGACAGATTTGACAAGTTGGACGATCCCGCTCGTAAGTGCCCTGCCCGCCGCTGGAAGATGACTGACCCCGCTGCCGAAGGAGTGCAGGCTGTTGTTGCTGCCGTGCTGCTGACCGTCGTACGGCAGACGACTGCCCTGCCGACCGCCGCGCCCGCGGCCTCCCCTGTTTCTGCTGTATTCGTCGCGGCTCCCCTGCCGGCCTCCACCACGCCCCCCACGATAGTTCTGGCTTGCGGTGAGGGCAGTGGCCGGCTCCATAACAGCGGCTTCTCGGAGAAGAAGTTTGCTCTCCAGATCCACGTTGATTTCTTCACTTTTTAGCCATGAGGAGAGAGTAGCCAGGTCAACGAGCGTTGGACTGATGCGAACCGCCTGTTTAATGGAGGAGTAAGCTGATGGGAGCCCCCGAACGACGCACATGACGAGATCTTTTTCGGGAATGATTTCGTTCACGGTGTCGATGGCTGTGATGATGGTATAGACCTCGTCTAAATACTCCGCCATAGTTTTCGTTCCTTTGGTAATTGTATGGAGACGATCACGCAATTGAAAAATATGAGAGTGGGAAATTGATGCATAGCGTGTTGCGAGGGCCGTCCACAGGGCTGAAGCAGTTGTGTAGGATCGGACGTGTTTCTGTACCGTGGGAGAGATGACCGCAATCAAACATGATTGGATCTGGCCATCCACGGCTTTCTAGGCGGCATGGGCCGGATTAATTTTTTCTGATTTGTCCGTGGCGGTGATGACTGCCGGAGGCGGTTCTGTGCTTCCATCGACGTATTTGAGAAGGTAATTGGCCTCAAGGGCTGTAAGAACGGTGATTTTCCATGTAGGGTAATTTATGTCTGATAATTTTTCGGCAATATGGGCATGAAGATGCCTGAGAAGGAGTTTAATGCCAGAAGGAAGTGAATCGAGAGGATCCACCTCGGTTGTCATGGCTGCCGCCGCCCAAGAGAAGAGAGGAACGATCGGTGCCTTAAAGAGAGAAAAAAAACCTAGAGAAAAGAAGATCTAGGTTTTCTGGCTCTTGATACCATGAAGGAATATTGATTGTATTGAAGTGTTAACCTAATAAGGGAATACATGGGAGATATATATCGGAGATATAGGAAGGAGTACTAATCCTAATAGGACTACAATTAAGGAATACTAATCCTAATAGGACTAGGATTAGTACACAGTAAATACTAATATTATTTAATACTATCTGTTATTAAAAGTATTGGGAAAAACATGTGAAAAATAATTTTGAGAACATATTTTAAATGTGTGTGTGCGGGGGGGGGGGGGGGGTTCTTTACTTATTATAAAGAAAAAGTTACATTATCTAATTTAAATTTGAAAGTACAAGATATGAATTTTAAGATTATATGAGTCTTTCTTTAATAGTAAACGATATGAGTAGTATAAAACAAAGTTATATTATGGGATAATGCACAAGTGCCCCCTCAATCTGTGCCCGAAATCCCAGAGACACACTTATACTATACTAAGGTCCTATTACTTCCCTGAACATATTTTATAAGTAATTTTCTACCCCTTTTTTGCCTACCTGACACTAGTTTTAAAAAAAAGAAAACCATCGTTGGGCCCACAAGATAGTGCCACGTAGGCCGAAAATGGGTAAAAAATTATTAATAAAATAAGTTCAGGGGGGTAATAGGACTTTAGTATAGAATAAGTGTGTCTCTGGAATTTCGGGCATAGATTGAGGGGGTACTTGGGCATTATCCCTTATATTATCTGTTCAAAGGAATTATATTTTTTGATGAAAAAATGTCACTTAAAAGATTAAGATTTTTCGTGAAAATATATGTCTATTAAAATAAATGGTGACTTCATGTTTCATTCATAATAAAAACTATAACTTTACTAAACAAAGTAGTATTGGATAAACTATTCACTAATAATACCAACAAATCTACTAACAGCAATATCATTTGGGTGATAATGCCCTTATTGGATCGATAAGATTATTGTCATGGGTAATTCTATAGAAATTTGAATTTTATGGAAAGATCATTCTAAGAAGAACATATGACAAGGTATTGACTCTAAAAATATGTGTGTTTTTAAGAAAGTTATAAAATAAAGAACAAAATATATATGGAAAAAATTTACCTGACATAGTATTTCTATTTATTATTACTTGCTTGAATTGAACTGTTTATGCCATAAATACTTGGAACATGTCAATTACAAAACGTTGAAAAAATTGATCAACTTAGATGTTTTGACAACTTTTAATGGAATAAATCAAAATCGCAAGTATCTGTTGAATGATGTATGTTCAGCATATGTATAATTACGTTGAAAGTTATTTTAATTACTCAATATTATTCACACTGATATTTATTATATGAAGTCAACATCATCACTTGGTTGAAAAAAACATTCATAAAGTTTATTGGCAATTGCACTGGATATCATTATGTTTATTTGCTAAATGGTATGGATGAAGCAATAGAAACATATAGGCAATATAAAATTGAAGTTGAAAATCAGTTGGGTAAAAAGATAACCTTGATTAGAAGTTGTATATTTAGGGATGTTTTCACTAAAGAAAAATATGTTTGGCAAATTAAATCATCCATAAAATTATTGCACATACTCACCTCAATCTAATGAAATTGTTGACATGAAAAAAACGGAATTTTGAAGGAAATATTGAATGTCCTACTTATATATTAAGATTATCACAAAATTTGTGGGGATGTTTTCACTAAAGAAAAAGATAACAACAAAAGGTTTGCCTGTTAAGAAAGAGAGAATATTTTTTGTTTGTTAGTAAAGGGAGTAACAAATGAATAAAATTGGTAATAAAGGGAGCAACAAAAAGTCATTTTTCTTCAGGCTTTGTCATGGCCTTATAGAGGGTTTTGTAATCCCTTTTAGTATATACAAGAATTAACTCTTGAAAGATAGTGATGCAGCAATTTCCAATAGAGTCTATTCCATATGAGAAATTAAAATGAGGGAACTATTCCCAAATAAGTCAAAATAATACCTAAGACTATAAATTGTATATTCATTGGATATGATACAAATAGTAAAGAATGTCGATTTATGGTTCATAAGTCTTAACTATCGGATAGTCAAATGAAGGGTCTAAACAACCGTGGATAGAACAAAAGGAGGATGTACTTAATAAAGAGATTCAAAGGTGTCTTAAATGTCAATTGACAAATTACTTCATTAGAGTTTTATTTTGTAACATTTTTTCTTGGAAGCGAGTCTCATAAATTCGAAGAACTTATGTCCCCTATAAACTCATTCTTTTTGGGAATAAGCTGTCAACAGTAAGTTTGGCTCAATCTTGAGAAATCATACTTGAGAGTTTGTTGATCTTCCTCCAAGAAATAAACCTTTGCGTTCAAAGTGGATCTACAAAACGAAATGAATGTTAATAAAACTATTGAAAAAGTCAAAGCAAGACTTGTTGTCATATGCTTTAAACAATAATAAAACCTAGAATACTTTGACACAAAATAGCCACTAATTAGGATTACATCAATTTAGATGTTAATTTTGCAAGTTGCGGTATATGGCATTCAAATTCTGCAAAATGAATGTGAAACATTTGTTTAAATGTAGAATTTGAGGAAGAAATTTACATTGTACAACCTGAGGGTTTGTGGTTCATCGCAATAGAAAGTCTACACCATAAACAACTTGAGGGCTTTGTGATTCTTGGTAATAAAAAGAAAGTCTATAAACTTTTTAAGTCACTTTTTTGGAATAAAAACAAGTGCCCAAATTATGACATCTAAAGTTTGACTAAACTGCAATGGCAAATGAACTAAAAATCAAAGAATGTGATAAATGTTTTAAAATTAAAGACACTCCAGGTCAAAAGGTCATTGTTTGGATTTATTTTGATGACATGTTGATCATCAAAAGTGAAATTCTGACATAAATGCTACTAAGCATATGCAAGAAAGTAGCTTCGATATGAATGACATTGAAGTTATTGATGTGTTCGAAAAGGTACTTGACAAGTTCATGTATTTGAATTTTTATATGGACAAGACTCTAATAAATGTGACAATGAAAATAATTTTGGAATATTTATAATTAAAACTATTACTTAGAATTATAACTAATATTCAATTATTGGAAGAATACATATATGAAAAGTGAATAACCAGGTCAATTCGAGGGAGTTATATTCTTGAAAAGATGGGAATTCACAATTTCAGAAGAAGGAAAACAAAGAGAATCAAACATCCACCTTAATAAATAGAAAGTTTCAAGGAAGATTTTCTGAATTGGAAACAATTGGCAATCATACTTACTTTATAACTAGAAATTAGTTATTAGTATAGGTTTGATCTTTTTCATTTTTATACATTGTAAAGGGAGAGTCTCCCTAATTCATGCGTTCTTAGAAGAATTGTATTAAGAGAGGAGTCCTCTCTAGGTATTATATTTCTATAGAAGTGCATCTTATTGTATAGGTAAATTGAATTATCTTAGAAGATAAGTCAATTATTACCTCCAAAATTAGAAGGTAAGGTTTATGTCCCCCTTCTTGTAACAATTTTTCTTATGAATGTTAAGGCCTGGGGGTGTTGCTAAGCCCCTGACCCACCTCAAGGGTCGTTCAATTAAAAAAAAAAAAAAAAAAAAAAAAAAAAAAACCAGGTCAAATGAAGTAAAGTACGCGAGTGGACATGTACTTACTCTTAGTGGAGGAGTAGTCTTTGTGAAATCATCCAAACAGAAATGTATCGCTCACTCTACTATGAAATCTTAATGATCACTCTAAATAACGTTGATGAAGAACTTGAATAACTCTGAAAATTCTTCAAAGATTTTGGCCCAAACATTTAGCTCCAGTATGCATACAATGTGAGAGTTAATTTGCAATAGGTAGAGCATGAAACATGTTTTATAACGGAAAGTCTCGTCATGTATGACTTATACGTAATATATTTAGAGAATTGATCTCTAATTGAATTGTCCAAATTTCTATGTAATGTGAAAGGATAATGAGTCAGATCCACTTAAAGAAGGCCTAACTATAAATGGAGTTGATAGACTGTCCAAGGAATGAGACTTTGGCCGAGGAAAAGTTATTGTTCCTTTAAGTCTATCTAAAATATAGGAGATCCAATGATTTAGATTCAAGGAGATCAAACAAAGTCATTAATGATTGTCCAACATTGTAAAAATATTTTTATAGTCCATTGGGATGATATGACAATGTTAAGTAACAAGGATAAACCATTACGACTTGTTAATAGTTTCTATGTTTGATACAGGGTATCTAAAATGGTGTATCTACGAGATAACACATTTATAAATCACGTATGTACGTGTGAAGTGTAAGTTGCTTCAAGAAGAATTCGGTAAGGCTAGTTCTCTACTCACTTATCAACCAAGACATGTTCATGGCTAAAATGAAAAAAAAAACAATCAATACCAAAAATAGTTTAAGGTTTCAGTATGTGACTTATATTGTCTAGGTATACACCAAAGCTCGAAGGTTCAAAGATATCAAATCTATCGATTTATCGAGTATATCCAATATATGTTCACCATGAAAAGCTCAGAGGAAATCCCACCTATCTAAATGCAATCAATCCTTACTTATACAGATGCAATCATTCCCTATTCATATGGGAGATACATGAGATTCAAAGGTGTGAACAGGAAATGAAGGATTGTAACTCTCCTAAAGGGTTGTGACTTTTCCTAAGGGTTGTGATTTAAATGAAAGGTTGTACGTTTTCAAAAGGGTTGTGACCTTTACCCTTTGTTGTCTATAAACAGAGTGACATTCTCTTATTTTTCTGCATTGAATTCTTACTTTCTCTTGCAATCATTTCTAACAAAACAAAATAGAATGATCGTGTCCTTGTATGTGATCTGTTGGTGTCATTTTACGTTTGTTGAAATTATTGAATTTGAGGTTCCACTACTTCTTTAATCGTTAATCCATTTTATTTTTCGAGAAATTAATCTACAACCTCGGAGACTTGAGGGGATTAAATTTCTTAAAGACACACAATGAGTTCTGAGAACTTGGATAGTTCTTTTATTTTTATTTTTGTCTTTTATTATTTTGGATGTGTTAATATTAATACAAGAGATAACAATGGTTGGAATACTGTTTTGGAGGGCGTGATCTATAGGTTATTTGAATCATTATACAAGCTTGATTAAGAATACATGAACCAAATTCTTGATAGGATTGAGGGGAAAATTACAACATATTGGAATGCATCGTTTAATCGACTTTTCACTATTGATCAGGTAAAGGAAATTGTCTTCTAAATGCATTCATATAAGGCGTCAGGTCCATATGGCATGAACTTGAGTTTTTATCAAAATTTTTGGACTATAATTGGTAAATATCTGATGAATTCGATACTCAGTTTTGTCATTAACAATGGAGTCATTATAGGAATAATTTTCACAAAAGTATTTTGATTAAAAAAAAGAAGCACTGTGAGCTCGCATTCGATCTAAGACCGATTTCTTTATGAAAATCGTATGTAATTTTTCTTAGAGGATTGCGTTACTTAAGCCAAAAGTGCATTTATTCCTAGAAGATTTATTCTTGATAATGTCATTATCGCTTTTGAGTTCGATCACCATTAAAAGGGAAAACACATGGAAAGAAAAGATCCGTTACTCTGAAAATAGATACTAGCAAAGCTTACGATAAAGTGGAATGGAACTTTTTAATAAAAATGATGATAAAGATGGGATTTTCATTGGATTGCATTACAAAGATTATGCAAATGGTTTGCATCTCCTGTTGGTAACAATTTTTGTGATATCATACATCATGAGGCCATCGACAGGAGGATCCTCTATCACCATATGTTTTCCTCATCATAGCAGTGGGTCTTTAAACTTTGGTAAGTGTTCATGCTCTCCAAGGAACTCTACATGGAGTTAAACTTTGGTAAGTGTTCATGCTCTCCGAGAAACTCTACATGGAGTGAAATTCACTCCCAAAGCTCCACCTATTACTTCTTTTTATAAGATGAGGCCATATTTTTTTAAAAGATATGGACTCGGAGTCTAATATTATCAAACAATGTTCATTCCTATATAAAACTCTTTTTATGAATTCTTTTTTAAAATATATGAAAGACTATAAAATAAAACAAACAAATTAAAATGAAAGAACCACCAAAATTTTCAAAAACACCCTCAAAGTGCTCAAACCAGCATGTTGAGCTACTACTTGTTTGAGTACTTGAACTTCCCTTTTATTGTTTCTAAAAAATATTAAAAAAATGTATACAAATTATAAGACCATTAAAACATATTTAATAACAATAAAAAAAATTAAAACACCATTTTTGTAGAATTTAAATTCATACATGACTGATACGTGTTTGATAAAATAAAAGTACAAGCCTATCTAGGTTCTAGAAGGAAATTACAATTCCAAACACTAACGATAAAAAAAACATAGAGCAAATTTATTGCTTTTGCATATTATTTTAGAACTCCATAACATATTTGATAACATAGTACTAGCCCCTGTAACTTTTACCTGAGATTGACAATGCATTTTGAAGTTTCAAGATAACTGTAAAAAAAACTTATATATAGCGAAATGTCTGTAGCTATATATATATAGTTCTCAAATAAAAAAATAAATGTATTTATTGTTTGCTAAGTAGGTAAAGGCAAAAAGTGGTTCTTGTAGTACTCAACAACTTTCTCATGTTCCAAGACTTTTGTTTGCTTGTATCTGTCAAGATTGTTCGTTTCCTAAGAGATGATTAATTCAGCACTATTAAAATAAAACAATAATGTAGGAAGCACCCCACTTTAACACTGCAGAATTAGGATAATACTGCACATCAAAGGGGTGTAATGTATGTAGTCTACAATAACACAAATATCAGTGGTTGATTTCACGGTTTGAAATTGTTATATGTAACATGTTATGTTTATTGGACTCTTAGAAAATGTAAATGGGTTCATCATAAGTGAAGAGTCTGGAAAACTCAAGACTTACTAGTAACACAAAGATAGCTTTATTGTAGTTCCAAGGATTACCTTCATTATAAAGCATATGCATTATACATAAAAATGAACCAATTAACTATTCTTGAAGTTTACGTTATCGCCAAAATAAACAGATGCTATTTTAACAAGCCTTAGTCTCTTTTGTTTCCAAGGGAAAGTCATGGAACCTTTTCTATTGTGATGAACATTCTACGATACAACATCTAATACAACTAAATTAATCTTAAGAATAATAAAATTTCTTATATAGTATAAAAATATTAATCATACTTTACACTCCAAATCGAATATAAGTCATACCTCAATCCATTTGTCTAGCTTAGGCCTCCCGGTTGTGATGTCATAGTTAAACCCCTCTGGCATAAAAATATGGAACCTTCGATAAATGGAGCATATGTTATGTCAACCTAGCAAAACAGAGTTTTGAAATCAGCAGAAACTATCTATGAAGTTTGAATTCTAGGAAAAAAGTATATCCACACTAATTTGTACTTCTTGTCAAGTATGTTTTAGGCCAATGCTACCATCCATATTGAAAATCATCAGAGAGGAAAAGAAAGTGAAAGATAGTAACGACTTGACTAAATTGACCGAGGAAGAAAGGCCCATCGTCAAATTTGTGGAGAGACTTTTCTAGGTAATCAAATTATGCACCTGCTACATGTGCGAATACTGTTAAATTATATAAGAAACATTTAACAAAAAAAATAATGAGTTTCAACAAACAAAAGCTCAAATCTCACCAGCCAGTGTCCGTGCATCTTTTGCGAAGTGTCACTATAAGCTATCAATTATTCAGCCAATTTTTAGTTTTTATGGTCCTTTATTAGTTGGCCAATATATTTGTTTTATCAATTTACGTCTTAATATTTTCCTACACAAAAAGGACCATATTGAAATTTCACACCTTACATCCGGCAAGAATGATGATCCTTCAAGTTACAATCAACATATCAAACCAGATCCAAACTCTCTTCCGTCACTTTGTTGTTGTGATCTAATGAAGGCACTTGTGAAGAGTAGAAAATATAAAACCATTAGCATACAATAAGATGCATGCTCTCGCAAAGAATTAAACATTTAGTTGCGTCAATCATATGAAAGATAAGACTAGAACACTTATGGATTAGCATAGTCAATAATCATTGAATACAAAGAGGAGGAGAAATCCTTTCCCTACATATTCATGAATATTTTCTTCAGGAGTTTTCTTACAATTTTCAACGAGGCCAAATTCCTCTTTCAAAGTCTTAGCTCAAGATTTTGAAATACAAGTGAATTGGGCAAGCGAAAATGAATGTTGGTATCGTGGAAAATTACCTTATTAGTGGGGTAAACTTTTTCCTTGTACTAATCAGGCCTATTTTGAAGATCAATTGGAACTAGCTTGATCTTGTCTTGCAAACCCTTCAATTCAAAATGATTTGAAAATTTATCTAAACAGGTATAAGAACATAGAGGCTGAATAATTTCAACAATAATAGAAATTATTTCCAAAAATGAAAATATCTAAAGACAAATAAAATCAAATTCTAATTAGTAGCACTTCCTTTCTTAGGTTGATAGAACTTTTGAACTATGGGTTAGTCCAAAACCTAATATTTTTGGAAATAGAATGTGAATATGTAAACTAAAGATCATCAAAAATCTTAACGAATATCAAAATCCAAGAGAAGACCAAGGGATTTTCATTGATAAGAGTTTTATACGATGAGTTGAAGTTTTATGTCTATTCACGAGAATTTCTTCTCCCTGGTCGAGCAGCAAGCAACCCCTTGTAAAGGGTTCCAACCCTATATGAATTCTAAGAAGTAGTTGCTTTTCATCAGTCATTGCACACTAGTCTTTTCTCAATCATGTAAGGGGGCTCCTTGTTGTTGCATGCAGTGTACTATTAAATACGAAAAGAAAATTGAGAACTACTCCCTCATTTTTATTTTACGTGGCAACATTTCACTGGATAAGAAATTTGAAAAAGAAAAATAATTTTGAAACTATATCAAAAGTATCTTTCGACATTCGATCTTACGCATGTCATGAAATTTTTATGGCTTTAAAGATATGCAATTATGAGTATCATGGTAAGTTCAAGGTTAAAGAGTCTCCATATACAGAAAGTTGCCTTGTTTTAAGAAAAATCTACTAACAGAAAAGCTAGATAAATTGGAATGGACGAAGTGGTATAAAACCAAACCTTCACATTCCTGGTAATTCACATACGTTGAGAATACGGGTATTGATAATTGATATACAACCTTCAGACATTACAAGCAACTCAGATCACAATCTTCAGTAGGAGAAATGAAACAGTAATGATGACAAAGAACTTAAATATCCATAAGGAATACAAAAACTATATTTTCTTAAGGCATACAAGAAAGAAATAAGAGAAAATATTTAATCAAACCTTGTAGTTCCATCGATAGTGATGGGGATTGGGTAGTAGAATCTACAAATGGTGATAGAAGGTCTTGTGCGTCCGAATAAAAGAATAACCCCATGGACATCCATATAAAAAGCAAACTTAACAAAAACAATTTGCACGCAACATACATACATAACCATTACTTACTCCGCAATTTAAAACCAATGGTTGTGTCGCTTCACATACACATAAACACAAAAACCCCAAACCCCACCCCCAGCTTTATCATCTTTTATCTTTTTTTTTAAAAAAATGGCCAATCTACTAGTTCTCTGAGATACCTCCTACCACCACCATCAATAACCATTACCAGGTAACACTTCATCTTCTTCATTTCATATACAATGTACTCAACTCAAATATCCTATATAATGAAATGAACTTTGTTTCTAACTCAACTCCTCATAAGATCATTCATTAATAAATCACTCAAAACTTAACCAAGACATCTGAAACATGGACAATTTCATATGGCATCCGAATGGACCTTGAACATAACTCAATCTCTAAATCGGTACTTTTGTAAATGATAATTGTGAATTACTAACTTTTTAAAACAAATTAAGTACATTTGATGAACAATTAACAAAAACATAACCAATTGAATACATACGGGGAAGCCATTGATGTTGATTTTTTCTGGAAAGAAAGAGGACGTAGAAGATTCTGGATATGTGAAGTGAGGAAAACACGAATTTTGGGAGCTTTTATAGGAAGGAGTACAGGTTGTGTGAGCAACATAGTGACAAAGTGAAGGGCTCATTTACTATTAAATACTATTCAATGTCTAATACTTTTTCCAAAGCATTAAATTCAATATATTAAAAAGGCATTAGAGTAATTCAACCTATTATTTGTTATTTCTAAAGGTGTGAATCAAATCAATAGTAGACAACTATTGTTAGCTGCCGGATGGAGTTTATAATTTTAATATTTATCCCAATGTGATTTAAGAAAAATTCATCCTAAAATTTGTATCAAAATTAATTATTCTTTAAAATACTTACAAAATAATAAACTCAATCCATTTTTTCGTTAGTTTGAAGGCCGACCAATTTTTGCATACTTTCTATACTGTTTTTTTATTGGTAAATATACATATATTTAAAAATATATTGTTATGGTTAAATTGAATTATTATATTTAGCAATTCGTTGTTACTTTTTTTAAAAAGACTAGAAATGCTCGTGATTATTATTTAAAGAACAAAAAAAATATCTATTTTCACTAAATACACAGGAATTATGGCTATCAATTCACAAAATTATGAGAAAATGAAGGAAATTTTTCATGTATATGTAACGTTCATAGTAGAAAAATGGAAATAAAATTCATCGACTAGGTGCAATTAATGAATTCCATACAGTAATTACCACATGCATTTTATGAATTCCATACAATTAGTTGTGTATTTAATTGCATTCAAAAGTGAAACATTTTTTATATTCAATAAGAATATGAAAAGCAAAATGATGCATATTATTACTCCTCAGGAACCTAGTAGAATGAACAACACAAAATTGGGTGAACCACGGAGGAGTTCACAGACCATGATAGGGACCACGGTCCGTCGACCTGCTCGTTTTTCACATCCGGCAGCATGATATACCATTTGGCCTACCGTGGGTCGTGGTCCCACTGAAAAGTTGTGGATTGGCCCATCCAGTCAAGAAGCTGAACCCCTAAACCAATTGAAAAACCACGACAGCATTCACGGTTCGTGGTCCTTCACAAGGTCCGTGATGTGGACCCTAGAGAGTAGTACTCACAAACAGTAACAACTGTCCAGCAACCACGATCCACTCGACAGATCGTGGTTCCATCAATGGTCTGTTAGTGGCTCTATGGGTGGGCCTCTCGAGCTTTTAAGTCAGGGTAGTTTTCGTCTTTCCCTGTATGCATAGAGAAGGTAAATTACACTGTTCAACACCTAAGCTACATCGTTTTACTATGGCTAAGCCTCATAATCTATTCAGAACCTGCTCAAAACTTTCATACTCTAAAAATCATTTAAGTTAGATCTAAAAGAGGAGAAAGAGACAATTTCTTTCAAGAGCAAGCAGAAGTGTTCTACAAGCATAAGCCCCGAAATATAAAATATTTATCCCTTGTTTTGTCACTTGGTATGTAGGATTTCAGTAGTGTGTTCCTTTCATCAACTAGGTTCCTAGAATTAATCTAGTTTAAGAGAGATTGTCGTGATTTTGCTTTAATAATATTCTTAATAGAAATGTTATATTTTCTACGTAAAGTTGTTAAAGTATAAACCCAGAACCCTAGTTTGTGTAGATTCCCTTATTGATGAATAACATTTGCTAGGTCAGTTAGGTAGATCATCATGCTCTAGATTTAGAATGTCACATTGTCAGTATTATTAATGTTGCATTCTCGTATTGCATGTTAATATTTTGAGCTATTTAGTATTTCAGTTACATTTAATCCATATATATATTCGTTTGGAAGAAGACTGAGCATCGAGTTTTACTAGGGTTACCCACATTATCCAAGAACTACATGCCCCCATAGGAGTATAAGTTCCTCTGTTGGGCATTAGAATTAGTGATCACACCACTCATGCCTTTATACCCCTACCAAAGTATATTGGGTCATCTCGATGGGGTTTATACATTAGATTGCACATTTAGATCATGTGGTTTATGTTGGTCAATAGTAGCTCCCACAGTCAAACTCTTTGGGCATTTGACTAGGTTTTCAGTATATACTTCAGCATTTCAATTTAGTATATACTTGTTCATTGAATTAAATTTAGATTTTAAATTATGTTTTAGTATTTACATTTTTTCTCAATTTACTTGGTGCTCAGTTATGCTTTGTTCAACTTATATATATTTGTTAAATTTAATATCTATATCCTTTCATGCTCAGTACATTCCAAATACGAAAGCATTTTTTGCGCTACATCTTTTTATTGGGTAAGTTCAGTTACTAAGCATCCAGATCACGCTTAGATCGATTTTCGATCTGCAGTCAACAACTTCAGTGGTGTCTTATCTTATTTCTAGGACGATAAACATGCCTATATTTAGTCATCGCTTTCAGTTTTCATTTTTTAGTTAAAGGTTTTAAAACATAGTATTAAATTCAGCTTGTGTTGTTAAGTGGTGTTTCCATCATCAACATACTTTCATTATATTTTATAGATTCACTAGGTATATTGCCTTCACTCCTCGCGGTGGTGAGCTACGTCAATAATCTACTTTTGAACATCTCATGATACATTTGTTTTTGAGAGGGTAAGATTTGATTCTAAGTGTTTATGAATATTATAATTAATTCTTCATTTTACTGTAGTTCTTCATCACCAAAGTCTTTAGAAAAGATATGTAATTGTTTAACTGTCTATATTTGTATTTTCAAAAAGTTGTACAAACAATACATTCATCAATTACAAGAGTTTTTCTCCTACTCAAGGTCGCTACATACAAGATCGAAATATTATACATTTTATATAATTAGTTGTGTACTAAATAAGTTAATTAAAATATAAAAACACATCTCTTGGAGTTCAATGAAATAACATATGTTTCTCAAATAATTTGAATTGAATGATGCCTTAGTAAGTCCCTTTTTCAAAAACATGCGCAGTTGATGACACTACTTTGATAGACAAAAAATATATTTTATTATTTATGTTTCGACAATATGAATAACAATTTATTTTATTTGGGACTTTAAATCTAAATTTTATAAAGAGTTAATTATTTCATTAATATAGATCCACCGTACTTTGAGGTGTAATTCATAGACTCATTCCCAATATTTGAACCCAAACGTTTGACTAAGGTTTAGTACAATAGTTAACATCACACTATATTCATTTATTTTTTTGTATTCCACAAATCTAAGAACGCCTCTATAAGCTAGAAGGTTGAATAAACAAAATTCCAATATAGTGTCAAAGTCCTTTCTTGGACGTCTCATGGATCATTTAGCTAGTAAAATTCTCTAAAGATTAAAGTCATATATTTTACAAGTTTAAGAATTCTAATCTGCATGATACCGATAGTCTATGATTACATAAAACTCTTGATTAACATATTTTTGCTTCAACATAATGATCAGAAGCATAAAAATAAACAATAAATTTTAAAACATATACAAAAAAAATAAAAATTAATAAAATGAGCATAAATTAATGTCTTTAAAAACCATTCTAGGATCTGTAATAATAAAATGATACACAAAGGAAAAATTGAGCAAATTGAATGCACATTGTTCCCCTAAGGAATTTTTTTTATTCTAGTACCCGACATTTAAAGGAATAGATTATATCGATATAGGGCGATCTATTAACAAATGTATTGATACAAAAACAATGGTGTCATTAAAAACTGAACAAGATCAAAGTACATGAATATATAATTTTGCAGAACAAGAAGAAGAAGTTAAGAATTTCGTTGTTTTAAAATGAAGGGAAATGTCTTTATTTATAGACAACAAATGGTAGTGTGAATAAATTATTATCATTGTGCCTTATGATAAAGTGCACAACAGTTTGGATAACACAATCCAAACTACATATATATATATATATATATATATATATATATATGTTAGCTTTCGCATAGTAAATATCTTTCTCAGTTTCTCTTAGTACGCTTGATATATGTAATACATATGGCTAACTTAGGTCACTCGTGATCTTAGGTCACGTGTTACATAAAAGGGGTAGTCTCGGGTTGCAATAGAGATTTGCTTGTTCTTAAAATTAATCCCCCTTCTCTGCCAGTCAAATCTTATTAATTCTTTAATCTTACAAACAGACTTTATGATTTAACAATTCAAGTACACCTCATTCAATTCTAGGATAGAACGATCATAGGTTAGTATAAAACCCAAAAAGAATTTGGTTCAAACCTACATGGAGCGGTACGTGTTCAAATTCAAATATGAAGTACAAACGTGGTATAAATAGCTACGGAAATATAAACTATCTAAAAAGACATGTAAACAAGTCTATGTGGTGACAAAGAATGTCAAATCGGGGGTTTTTGTTTGCAATTATCGGCTGCAACACAATGCAAACAAGAGAATAGCAATGTAAAGAGGGATTCTCGGATGTGATCAATTTTATGAAAATTTCACTATATGTGTAATTGAAATTACTAATGAATAGCTAAATATCGGTGGGTAGGCTAAACAATGAATGAAATAGTTTTTCTCTTAAAAAACTATGATGTTTCAAGTAATTTCTTTCGAACATCAACAAGAATAGGAAAAAAAAACTCACACCTTAATTCATATAGTCTTTCAAGCTAAATATGTACGATTGTGCTTAGGATTACTCTCCTTAGATAAACACATATCAACCCAATCCACAAAATCATCAGTTGAAAGGTTTGGTTCCAAACCCTCTGACCCGAGCAAGCTAAGAATACACTACTAAAAATGCATTAGCAACTTAATTTATAAATTTAAACTTAATTATCAATTAAAACAACTTACATTAAGCATTTTAATTAGTAATTATTCAAATCCATAAGATAATTCAACCCATAATTACATGATCACACCCTAGAATTAGGGTTTTAGTTAAATAACATAAATGGTCAAAACAATTACCAACTTGATTAGCCATCAACTTGGTAACAGTCTCTAAGCCTTTACAATGTTCCAAAATTGTGAAGTTCAAAAATCCAATTCGAAATCCTCGAGAATTCTATGATAAGCACTTAAAGTTTAAGAGGAAGGTTATACTCTAGAATGAGAACTACAATATCAGGGTTAGAATTCCCTTAAATTCCTTTTTAAATCAATTTTAAGGTTTCCCAAATTTTAGCCTGTAAGTCCAGTAGACGAATTAAGTCAGGCTTACCGAGTGGATCGGCGATATGCCCTTTACTATCTGTCATCGCCTTTTTGCATTGGTTCTCATCATCCCAAGTCATGTAACTTTCTATCGCAAAGTTGGTTTTTTCCCTAGCTCTGCACACTGGAACATTAAGCGAGCTTAAGACCCACTCGATGGTTTGCCAAGTGGTCTTGGCGTTCGCCACGATCTTTTTTTCTCCATTTCTTCAACTTCTGTTTCTACATTTGCCTAGCAGTTTCCTTGCCTTGATCCTTATCTCATATAATCAACATTTTATAATTAATTTAAAGAATAATTTAGGCATTTGAAGGCATTAAAACTATCAAAACAAAGACTTAAATGAGCCCAAAACTTGGACTCATCAACACCCCCAACATATAGTTTTGCTTGTCCTCAAGTACAACTCTAGATCAACATTTGAATAAACATGTCTCACATAATGCTGCATAAGACTCAACATGAATGCACACAAAAGGTTCAAACTACACATACAATGTTCAGTTGTGCACTCAAATATGCAAATTATGGTTCGTCATTATCAAGGATACTCAAGTTCACAATACTTGGTTAAAATGCAAGTTCAAGCTCAAGAAAGGTACTCAAATACTCTAATAGCAAAAAGATATGATTCCATATTCACACAAAAATTTTCAACAATTTAAACACTCCGATCACATACAAATCTCACACTCAAAAATATGAACACATGCATGACTCTACCAATAGGCTTGCCCTTATTTTCCAATAAAAATTCGCTTTAGCTCACTAAAAATTTAAAAGGACTTCGTATGACTTGTAACGGGGTTGAGTGAAAAAGTATGGTCATTTAGACTTAGTGACTTCTACCTTCATGAAGTAATATGGCCTGAATACCACTCTTTCTCATTCTCCCATACATTCAATCATTTACAAACTCCACCCCGTTACTTGTCTAAACATGAATCACTGGATACCCCATTTTTGTTATACCACTTTATTTTATAATTTGTAAACTTTTTGGGTCGTTCTTTTCTTCTTCTTCCCTTTTTCTCTTCCTCTTTTATTATTATGGGTTAATTGATAAAGTGGTCAAAGTAGCTCAAGTCTCTTCCAAGAAAAGGATAGTCTCAAAGGGTGACAAAACAAAGTTCACATTTTTCACATGGGTGTCCACAAATGAGGTATATAGTCAACTTGGTTCTCTATTAAAAATTCTTGCCTAAGATCATTTCAATTGTTTACTTTACTCAATCAACTAGACCAGACAACCTCACCGTACAATACATTGGTACCAATATCATACAAGTCTCCACACTAGCTAGCGTGCATTGTTAATTACAAGAGTCTCATTAGACAATTGGCTAATCACAAGGAGATGCTGAAAGTTCACATATTGCCTATATAACTTTGTTTGCCTAATTGTAGTCGCACATTCATTTCGTTCAATAAAACACACCATTCAAGTCATCAGTATTGATCAGAATCGACTCTCAAATTTGCACAGGAGTAACCACAATAATACACACAAGAGGATGTAAAATTTTAAAAATTTGTAAGAAAACCGTTGTCGATAATCTAATTTAATTTATAAATCGATATTAAATTTTCAACTAATCAATACATTCATGATATATTGACCAAGTCAAATTACAAGTTAATATAGTCGGATTAATATTTAAGTAAGAATATATGACTTAAATAAAGTCAAAATCACATTTGGGTAAGTCCATTAAATTGACAAGACGAGCCCAACTCATATCCTTCAAGCCCAAGTACAAAAATTGTTTGGGCAAAACTAAACCTAATACCTTAGTTCAAGTTTATGTAAATATATCTTTCATAAGACCAAAGGAAAGAAGAAAAGGAAGAAGACACATAGAAGAGAATCCTTGCTCTTCGGTGTTGATCAACATGTCTTTAACATACAAATAAGTCTTCGCTCTAAGTGTTGAGATGAAAGTACAAAGAAGTATTCACTCCAAAAGCTGAGTTGCAAGTATTCAGTCAAATCAAGAACATCATTGAAGAAAAAAATCATGGGATTCCATATATTTTCTTAAGGATTATCTAAAGATCGTCACTTTCGCATAAATTCAAAAACATATTGTTGTTTGCTTGTTATTTTCTTTTCCTGTTTGTTTTATCTCGGGATTGAAACTTTAGATTCCTACAAATTGTCATGCCCAGTGAGACCATATTTACCTCTGATATTTTGTCTTTGAATGTCAAAGTTTAATGAGATGTCTTACAAGACGATCAACTAAAAATCTACATCTACATTTAAATCTTGATCTACATCTGTATTCATCTGCATCCAATTCTGGATCAAAATCCATATTTGCATCTACATCCAAACCTTGATTTATACCTCCTTTACATCTACATTTGGATTTGCAAAAAATGATGGAACCAAATTATGCCTTGCTGTAGAATACATCCTTGATCTTACTAAAGGAAAAATAAGACCTATCAAAAGGAACCAGGCCAAATTTCGAGGACAACAAGCCTCACGAGTGCCAAATTAAAGATATGAGACACCTATTATTGGGCACTATAGTAATCACCCCTATTATTTAATATTCTAATAGTGTGTGTCAAATGAATAGTGGACAACTATTATTAGTCAGATGGAGTATTTCATAGTTTTAATTTTTATCTCAATAATATATAAGATTATTCATCCTAAAATTTGTATCAAAATTAATTATTACTTACAAATCTTACCAAATAATAAAATGAATCATTTTTCCGTCAATCTGAAAGCTGACCAATTTTTGCATACTTTCAATAGTTTTTTTTTGGTAAGCATTTGGACAGTTTTTGAAGTTTACTATTTTAGTTAAATTAATTTATTATATTTAGCAATTTGTTTTTTTTTTTAAAAAAAATGAAAAAAGCTAGTGATCATTATTTAAAGGACAAAAAAGTAAATCTACTTTCACTAAGTACACAATAATTTTGCCTACCGATTCACAAAATTTGAGAAAATGAAGTAAATTTTTTATGTATGTTTAAGGTCCATAGTAAAAAAATGGAAATAAACTTCATCTACCACGTGCAATTTATGAATTCCATAGAATTAGTTAACTATTTATTTGCATTTAAAACAGAAACATTTTTAATAATTAATAAGAATATTAAAAGGTATATGATACACATTGTAACACCTCATGAACCTAGAATACTGAACAACAGAAATTTGGTGAACCAGGGAGGGGTCACGGACCGTGAAAAGGACTACGGTCCATCGAATTGCTCGTGGTTCACACCCAGCCAGCGTGGTAGACCATTGTGACAACCACGTGACATGGTACCATTGAAGGTTTATTGTCTTGTCTAGTCAAGACTATAGACCCCCCTAATCCAAGTGAAGAATCACGGTGGCCTTCACAGTCTGTGTTCCTTCGCACGGTCAATGAAGTTGTCTGTAGAGGTGAGTACTCATAACCACTAAGAACTAGCCAGAAATCAGGACTCACTCGATGGACCATAGTTCCATCAATGATCCGTTAGTGGCTCCGTCGATGGGCCTCATTAGCTTTTAAGTCAGGGTAATGTTGATCTTTCCCCGTTTACATAGAGCCTCTAAAATATGTTGATTAATACCTAAACTAAGTCATTTTACTCTGTGTAAGCCTTGTAATATAGTCAAAACCTACTCAAAACTTTCATTCTACAAAAATCATCAAAGTTTGATCTTAATGAGGAGAAGGAGGCGACAACTCTTTATAGAACAAGCAGCAGTGCTCTTCAAGCTTCAGCCCCGATATGTAAAAGATTTCTCCATAGTTTTCATCACTTGGTATTCGGGATTTCACTATTCTATATATCTTTTTTATACCTACGGTTTGTAAAACATTGATGATTTTTCATGAATTAGCTATTTTAGTATTCTAAAAAAAATATAATGTTTTCTTATTAAAGTTTTTTATCTAGTTAGAGTAGATTCCCTTAGTTGTTGAAATACACTTTCTAGGTTAATTAAGTAGATAATAATGCTCCATATTAGGACAATAGACATTCTTTCATTGGGAGTATACTAAACACCGAGTTGGACTATAGTTTAGCATACCCTCATTGTCTAGGAAATACGTGCTCTCTAGGAGTATAAGTCTCCTCTACTGGGAATCATATGTAGTAACAAGGTATATTGGGTCCTTTCGATAGGGAATTTATATCGAACTCCACGTTTAACTAACATGGCTTATGTCGGATAATAGTAGCTCCCACAGTCAGACTCTTTGTGCATTTTACCAGGTTTGCAATCTATACTTCTGCTTTTCTGTTTAGTATATACTTGTTCATTGCATTAAATTTATCTTTTAAATTATGTTTCAGTATGTACATTCTTGCTCAGTTTACTTTAGCACTCAGTTATGCTTTTTTCAACCTATGTATATTTGTTACGTTAATATCTATATCACGCTTTCATCAATGCTACACCATTCAAAAGCTTCAGTGGTGAGTCCTCATATTTCGAGGACAATACACTTTTTAATTTTAGTCTTCCCTTTAAGTTTTATTTTTGTAGAGTTTGTTGGGGGCATGTCCCAACACTCAACTCATCTAGAGGACTTTAACAAATAGTAGAAGATTCAACATGAGTTGTTAAGTGGTGTTTCGGTTATCTATTCTTTTAGATTTGATATAGTACGTTACTTGATATATGTTAGACACAGAGTGAACTTGGGATCACTCGTGATAATAGGTCCTGTATTACGTAAAGGGGCTACCCTCGGGGTGTGAATTTTTTATTGTTAGAGCTAGGTTAAACAGTCCTAAGATGCCTTAAAGCCTCACTTAGTAGAGTATACATCATGGATGTGAAGCGTACCACAACTTTAGTGGGAGACTACAAAGTGTTTATGAAAAACTTCACTTTGTTTGAAATTTTTATCGTGTATGAGGTATGATTCAACTTCTCCTTTCTAATACGTCGTTATGCAATTCCGATTATGCCTTCTTGTAGAGCGAATGCATTGAATACTAATGCACATAATGATAACATAGTTTCTCTTGTCCAGAACAATAAGGTTATGAACGTAATATTTCAGAATGCGATCCAACTCTTGGCTCAATGTGTGTCCAATCAGTACAATCAGCAGGACATAGTTTCTTGCAAAAACTAATGATGGATCAACCGCAGCTAGGGACTTTGTTCAGATTTTATCTGTCGTAGTGTCTAGGGACAAAGGTTGGTGAGGACCCACAAAACTTCATTAATTAAATCAAGAACATCCTAGAGGTAATGTAGGTAACTTGAAATGATATGGTGCAGCAGGGGTCCTTCCTACTTAAGGATGAGGATAATATTTAGTTCACTTAGTTGAAAGACAACAAGGGTGTAGATGCAACTTATGTGACTTAGAGATTTTCTACAGAGTTCTTCCCAAGAGAGTTGAGAGAACCTTAGGTGCAAGATCTTATCAACTTGAATCAAGGTTCAATGTCTGCCCAAGAGCCTGTGCTGAAGTTTACCCAACTCTCAAAGTGTGCTCCACACATGGTTTCCAATCCAAGGGCACACATGAGTAAAATCTTGTAAAGGGTATACTATCCGGTGAAGACCGAGTGTAGGAATGCTATGCTCTTATGGGATATAGATATCCTTAAACTAATGACTCATGATTAGGAAGTTGAGGGAAATATGCTTAGGGAATTGGCAAAGGATGAAAAGAAGGCCAGTAAAGGAAATTATGAATACTCAAAGAAAAATTTGGATGGTGGAAATTGCTGAAAAATTCAGCAAAGGTCTACAGTCCAAGCACCTTCATCGGCTAGTACTTCGTGCCCCAGGTTTTTAAAAGATTAGAAAGAGTGGAGATCATGCTCTATGTCTATAGGGAATTGTTCAAGTAACAACACTTTCCCAACATGTCAAAAGTGTGGTACAATCCAGGGGTGGGGCTTGCAGGTTGGGAAAGGTGCTTTCAATGTGGTTAGTCTAGCCATAGGTTGTATAACCGGAAGAGAAAGAAGGTAAGTACAATAGAGATCAATCTATAGCTACAGAGCACTAGAAGATCACCAAATCCTTCAAGGTTCTTCATATGTTACAGCTGGCAGTCAGTGGATGCTATTGATAAGGACATCAAGTATTATGATAAATGGGTCAAAGCTGATGAGATAGCAAAGTTCTACATTCTAGCCTCAATAGCAAATGTGTTTCAACATCAATGTTAGTCTATGACTCTTCTTACGATGTGCTCATATTACTGATAGAGATGTTCAGAAAGTAGAATTGTGCTACCAAGAAGACTTCCATGAAGGCTCTCTTGAACAAAAAAATAGTAGAAGGATCACCTTTCAAGGATAATGTGCATAACATGATAAGTCATCTAAATGAGCTGGAGACACTTGACATTTCTATTGATAAGGAATCTAATTAGAGGTTATCCTATAGACCCTGCCAGACAAACTGTTTCGCTTCTATTATAATATGAACAACATGGATATTTGTAGAATTTTTTTAATGTACTGACTGTGGCGGAATCCATTATCAAGCAAAAAACTTCTCCCTATGTGGCATACATGGTGGACAAACATGTTGGTTCTTCATATAAGTTGGCTAAAACCAAAAGATTTAGGAGAAGTCGTGCAAGATTGTGGCACCTGAAGGTTCTATAGGTGGTGTGGGTAAGACTAAGGGAAAGTGCTACCATTGCAAGTAACCCACAAGAGGCAATGCAGGGTTTCAGGAAACCTGAAGGATAAATGAGAATGAAGTTTGCATTTTTCAGGCGAATGAGGAACCAACAACATTCCTAGCAATTGGAAATATCCCTTTTTTTCCCTTTAGTAGTTACAAAATTTTGTTTCAAAAAGATCTTTTTAGATACCTTCGATAAGAAGGAATTTCATTTTCATTTATAAAATAATGGATGCTGGTTGTGAAGGTATATTAGTAAATAATTATGTTTTTATTAAGTACAATAAGCTATTAATTCACACTGCTCCTTAAATACATCATCTATTTGTATTTGAAGTCTCCCATGACATGCTACAAAATTGAATTAAATAATATTGATATTTCTCATAAGAGAAAACGTATTTGCGAATTAAGCAAAACTTACTTATCGCACTTAGGTCTATATCATATCAATATAAATAATATTTCACATTTGATATCTGATGGACCTCTATGTTTGTTGAGGGTTGAGGCAGAACCAACTTGTGAATCTTGTTTAGAAGGTGAAATGACAAAGAGTTATTTCCATTAAAAAGGAATTAGAGCAAGTAATAAATTAGAATCATTTCATTTTGATATGGGCGGGCGTATGAATAGACGAGACAGAGGGGGTTTTGAGTTTTTTGTGATTTTCACAGATGACTACTCAAAATATGGATCCATTTATTTAGTGTGTAATAAATCTAAATTCTTTGAAAAAGTTCAAAGAAAATTCAACATAGAAACAGACATATCATCTCAATATTCTACCTGAGGAACACCACAACAAAATTGAATGGCAGAATGAAGAAATAAAAATCTTTTTAAAATGGATAGATCAATGTTAAGTTATCCAAATTTGTATTTTAGCTTCTCCGGATATGACATAGTAACTGCAAATTACATTCTAAATTTGGTTCCTTCCAAATCTGCTTCCGTAACTTCATCTGAATTGTGGAATGCTCAAAAGCCTAATCTATGCAGTATTCGAGTTTGGCAATATCTAGCATATATATTAAATGGAAAACAAAAGGCTGGAATCAAGGACAAAAGTGTGTGTTTTCATTGGATATTAAGGGGGTTTATTTTACTACCCTAAGGAACAAAATGTATTTATTTCAACAAATGCCTTGTTTTATGTAGCATGAATATTTAATTAACCATGTTCTTAAAATTAAAAATGTGTCACATGAACTAAGCCAAGGAATAACTACTAATGAAATGTCAAAACAACTACCTCAAACAATTCTTGGCATACCATTGCATCCACATAGTGGCAAGAATGTCGGTTGAAAGAATGTTTCTCATGACGTTGCTCCAGAGATATCTCAAAAGTAGACTCAAGACATCTCGCTTCTGTTAAGTAGTGAGAGAAACGTACTTGAAATTGTGGAGGAAGTAGTTCATAATGTTCATAATTTAGTTCAAAGTGTAGCAAATCCTTAGATACTAGTAGTCCTAGTTTGGGAGTTATTAGAACAGCACAACGATTTACCCTCTTGGGAGAATATAGAATCCCCGAAGAGAATAACAAATAACAATTAAATTACGCTGAAACACTACAAGATAATGATGTTGAAGAGTGGGTTGTTGCTATGAAATCTGAACTGGAATCTATGTACTCATACAAAGTCTAGGATCTTGTGGAACCACCAGTAGCCGTTAAACTTATTGGTTGTGTAACACCATGTATCTAAAACACACCAGAAATCAACTTCATAGAAATATGAAGGTGCAATCGACGGTTACCATCCACAAACAGTAGCTTGACCAACGACCCATGCTACACATCCGTCAATTGTGACTAAAACTATCCCAAGATGAAGCCTGAAAAATTTGACAAGGTGTCGAAAGACGGACGAACCTACGGTCCGTAAGTCAGACTATGGTGTGTAAGCTGTATCAATCGATCAAGACCCCATATGTCCACTCTCTGACACAAACCACGATTGACCAGCACGATCCGTAGATGGAAATTAGCAGATAGTTAGGAGGAAAATGCAGTTAGGTCAACTTCAAATGATCATAACTCTTAGCACAAAATGAATTAGGTTTCCCATGACCTATGAAATGATAAATAATTTAATTATCTTTCCATATCCACCAACCTTGCTAAACTCAGACCTCCGATAAAAAACCTATGTCCGTTTTAGTGAAGTCCTGTCGAATAGACCCAACCTACGGACCCAAACGATGGACTACCTATTTAACGACGGCCCGTCAGTCCATGACGTTGTTTGGTCCGACAACAACTAACTTAGGGGTCTTTTGGTCTTTTCCTACTTCGTTTAAACCCTAACATACACCGTTTTAACCCTAAATCATCATATTTTAGTCAGTTTAAGCGTAGAAACATAACTCAAACTTACCTAAGTCAAATCAATAATAAAAAACATAGAAAATTAGAAGTAAGAGAGTAGAAAAAGGTCAAGAACCCTAGTTCAAGAATGCAGCAAGGTTCCAACCCCAAAATTTAAATATTTCTCCATTATTTAATCATCAGGTATGTGAGATTTCATTACTGGGTTCCTTTCACCCATTGGGTCGCTAGTTTTCATTAAGATTCTTGATTCTTATATCATGATTAGACCTAGAATTCTAGAACTTCTATAAAATTTCATGAATTAATTAGTTATATGTTCTAAGTTAGATTTCCATGTTATTATTTAGTTTATTGCATGAATTTCAGAATCCTAGCTATGTATTTCTTTAGTTCTTGAATTACACATTCTAGATTAGATATTTTAGTTACTTAAGATATACATTCCTCAGTTATAAATGCATAATTACCAGATTAATTGTTGCATTCTATGTTTGCATGTTCAGTTTTGAGCTATCCACTATTTACAGAAACTTAGTCATAATTAGTTAATTACATAATTCATTGGTAGTAGCATCAATACCGAGTTGGACTAGGATTCAACATACCCAATAGTCCCAAAACTACTAGAAAAGTAGGTTGTAAGTCCCCTCTGTGGGCATAAGTTTAGTGATCACGCCTGCATGCCTTTATACCTTTGGCAGGGTATATTGGTTCCTTTCGATGGGACGTAAACATCTGACTCCACATTTAGATCATGTGACTTTATTATCGCTTATTATTAGCTCCCATAGATAAGTTAGATCCACTGTATTGACTATTTATCAATATATCCAGTATTCTGTTTCATCATGTTATAAATTGCTCATTGCATTTAGTTATCTCAGCATCCAAAATCTATATCATGTTCAGATTTTATACTTGATTTTGTGTTTGTTCAGTTACTTATTATTTCAGTTTTACTCTATCCTACATGCTTAGTACCTTCAAGTACCGACATATACGTGCGATACATATTCTCGTGATATATGTTCAGGTTCTCGGCATCCAGATCATGCTTAGATCGATTCCCGATCTCTAGTTCAGCAGATTCAATAGTGAGTCTTCATTCTCCGAGGACAATAGTCATGAGTTCATTTTAGTCTTTTAGTCATTTAGTTTCAGTTTTTGCTAGACTTAGATGGGGCTTGTCTCGGTAATTCTAATCAGTTAGAGGCTTACTTCAAACATAGTTAGTTTCAACTTAGTGTTGAGTGAATAGTTCATTTGTAGTAAAATCATTAGTATTTCAAATATCTCAGCTATGGAATATGGTTATTCCCCATTTTTTTCAGTTTAAATTATGATTTATCTTCCGCATTCAGTTAATTATCTTTAGTATGATCATGATCATGCTAGCAAGGTTTGTTTGGGATCACTTATGGTCCTAGGTTCCGTGTCCGTGTCTCGGAGATAGCTCGGCGCATGAACAAACATCGTATCAGAGCACTAGGTATAATAGTCCTAGGATTCTGAAAATCCACACTAAGTAAAATGCTTTTCATTGGTGTGAAGTGCATCACCTTAATGAGAGTGAGGCTACAAAGTGTTTTAGGAAAAACTTCACTTTCTTTTTAATCTTATAGTGCGTAAGGTATGATCTTATTCCATTCTAACTTGACATACGCTTCAAACCATGCCTTCTCGTTGAGCGAACGCTAGGAATGAGGATGCCATGAATGCAAATGTAGCTCCTCCGGTTTGAGATTAAGAAGTCTCCAATGCTGAGTTCAAAAATTCTATACAGATGTTGGCTTAGAGAATGACCAACCAGAACAATTAGATTCATGCTCTTGTGAATTCAAATGGTTGATCAGCACCAGTAAGGGTCCATGACTTTGTTAGGATGAATCCGCCCGAATTCTTAGGATTGCAAACTAATGAGGACCCTAAAAATTCCTTGGATGAGATCAAGAAGATATTTTAGATAATTCAAGTCACTGGGAATGATCGAGTTGAGTTGGCGTCATACCAGTTGAAAGATGTTGCTCATGTTTGGTACACTCAGTGGAAGGAGAATAGGGGTGCAAATGCAGCTCCTATTCCTTGTGATTGCATTAGTGAGACCTTTCTTGATAGGTTTTTGCCAATCGAGTTGAGAGAAGCAAAAGCTTAAGACTGTACGGGCTCAAGTTTAACCAACTCTCCATGTATGCTCTTCACATGGTTGCTGATTCCAGGGCTTAGATGAATAAGTTCTTGTATAAGGTGTAAGATTTGGTGAAAACTTAGTACATAAATGCTATGTTACTTGGAGATATGAACATCTCTAGTGTTATGACTCATGCTCAGCAGGTTGAGAATGATAAGCTTAGGGAACGAGCTAAGGAGAATAAGAAGGCTAGGACTGGGAACTACACTATTCTCAGTAGAAATCAGGTGGTGGAAATCGCTTGCAGAGTAAGAAAAAGTTTTCAACTCCAGCCCCTTCATCGGCAAGTGTTCCGTCCTCCAAGTGAAGGTATGACCAGAAGGTTAGAGCACCACGATCTAAGTCTCAGGGAAGTGTTCCAGGCACCAAGACTTACCCCTTATTCCCTAAGTGTTGTAAGAACCATCTGAGCGAGTGTCTCATAGGAAAAAAAGGATATTTTGGGTGTGGTCAGTCTGCTCAAAGGTTGAGGGATTGTACTTCTAGACAACTTCAAGGAGGTGGTAATAGTAGAGTTCAATCTACCACTTCATTAACACCAACAAGTCGCCCCCACTAAGCAGGGTAACTCATTTTGGTACAGGTGGCGGTCAGCGCCAGAACAGGTTGTATGCTCTTCAAGATCACTACGATGAGGAAGGTTCTTTTAACCTAGTCACTGATACGTTACGAGTCTTTGAACTTGATGTTTATGCATTGTTAGATCCAGGGTCTATTCTTTCCTTTGAAACTACTTACATAGCAGTCAAATTCAGTGTCAGTCCAGAAATTCTCTCGTAACCTTTCTCAGTCTCTACTTCAGTCGGTGACCCAGTTACAGCTAGACATGTATACAGAAATTCCCTTGTCACAGTGTCTCAGAAAGTCACCTCAGCAGATCTTTTGGAGTTAGAAATGGTAGACTTTAATGTCATTCTACGCATGGATTGACTATATACGTGTTATGTCTCAGCCAATTGTAGAACTAGGATTGTTCGTTTTCAGTTTCTAGACGAACCAATCATAGAATGGAAGGGTAGTAGCTTAGCGCCTATGGGTCGATTGATTTCATACCATAAGGCTAGAAAGATCATATAAGGTTTATCTATATTATCTAGTTTGGGTTAAGGATTCTCGCTCTGAAACCCTAACTCCTGAGTCGGTTCTAGTAGTCTGTGAGTTTCCAGAAGACCTTCCCGTAGTCCCTCCCGAAAGGTATTTTGAATTGATCTCCTTCCAGATACCTAACCTTTTTCTATTCCTCCTTATAGAATGGAATTGAAAGAGAAGTTGAAACAACATCTAGATAAGGGCTTCATTAGACCTTATATTTCACCATAGAGTGCACCAGTGTTGTTCATAAAGAAGAAAGATAGTTCTCTTAGAATGTGTATTGACTATAGACAGTTGAACAAGGTCACAATCGAGAATAAGTATCCCATCCCCAGAATTGATAGCATCTTTGACCAACTTCAGAATGCTAGTCATTTCCCAAAGATAGACCTTTGATAGGGTTCAGATAGTGACATTTCAAAAATAACCTTTAAAACTCGGTAAGGTCATTACGAATTTGTAGTTATGTCGTTTGGACTAACCAATCCTCATGCAACTTTCATGTATTTTATGAATAGAGTGTTCAAAATGTACTTGGACTTGTTCGTTATGGTCTTTATTGATGATATCCTAATTTACTCTAGGAATGAGGAAGAACATGCGATTCATTTATTGTTGTACAGACTCTCAAGGATCACCTATTTGTTAAGTTAAGTAAATGTGAGTTCTGGTTGCAATCCATGCTTTCCTTGGTCTTATTATATCTAGCCAAGGGATCCGAGTGGATTCACAAAAGATAAACAATGGCCTAGACCTATATTTGCTATAAATATAAAAAGTTTCTTAGGTCTAGTGGGTTATTACAGAAGGTACATAGAAGGATTTTCATCCATAGCCTGACCATTGACTAGGTGGACTCAAAAGATGGTCAAGTTTCAATGGCCGGATGATTGTAAGAAAAGCTTTGCACAATTGAAAACAAAATTGACTAAAGCTCATGTCTTGACTCAACCAGGAAGTTCAAATGGTTATGTGATCTATTGTGATGCATCAAAAGTTGGACTAGGTTTTGTGTTCAATCAGCGAGATAAGGTTATAACTTATGCCTCTAGATAGCTTAAGGTTTATGAGAATAATTATCCAACCCATGACTTGGAGCTTGAAGCAGTTGTTTTTGCACTCAAGATCTGGAGACACTACTTGTATGGATTTCATGTAGATGTGTTCACTGATCATAAGAGCCTTCAGTATGTGTTCACCTAGAAAAAGTTGAATCTTTAATAGAGGAGATAGCTTGAGTTCCTTAAGGATTATGATATGAGTGTGCATTATCATCATGGTAAGGCGAATGTAGTAGCAGATGCTCTTAGAAAATTATCTATGGGTAGTGTGTCCCATGTTGAGGAAGAAAGGAAGGAGCTGGTGAAGGATAATCACAGGCATGCTCGCTTAGGAGCTTGCCTCATGAGCATATCAAACAATAGTGTAATAGTTCAGAATAGGGAACAATCTTGTTTTGGTAGTAGAGGTCAAGGAAATGCAAGACATTGGTCTAATCTTACTTGAACTTAAGGGTGCAGTTAATAATTCCTTTGTATGAAACTCATCAGTATTTTAAATGTCTCAGTTATAGAATATGGGTATTCCCCATTTTTTCACTTTAATTATGATTAGCTTCCGCATTAAGTTTGTTATCTTTACTATGCTCATTATCATGCCAACATGGTTAGCTTGGGATAACATGTAGTCCTAGGTTCCGTGTCTGCATCTCGGGGGTAGCTCGTGGCGTGATAGGTTGTAGTAAGTGGATATACAAGAAAAAGAGAGGAGAGGATTGAAAAGTGAAAACTTTTAAGGTTCGTCTTGTTGCACAAGGGTTTACTCAAAAAGAAGGAATCGATTATGAGGAAAGTAGCCATGCTTAAATCTATTAGGATTCTCTTATACAATCATTCTCACTATAAGTATGAGATTTGCAAAATGGATGTAAATATCGTATTCTTTAATGAAAGTCTTGATGAGTGAATTTATACTACCCAACCAGAAGATTTCATGGTAAATGACAATGAAAGTATGTTCTGTAAACTTTTGCAACTACTCGCCAAAAAATAGATTGAACTAGTGACTAACGTATGAACCTTATAAGTTTATGCATAAATTAGAAATATAAAAAGGTACAAAAATTTGGCTAATTATAAGTTTAAGAGAGGGTTCAAGGTTAGTGAACAACTTCAAGGACCTTAAATGCTTTCTTAAACATTCCCTTAGATTTTTTTTGGCTAAGTCCATATATGAAATGGTGTTTTCGTAAGTATTATTTTAAGTTAAATTAGAAAATAGGTATATTTTATTTTATTTCTAAATAACTATACAAGGGATTTAATATTAAAAATATCGCCAAAATAAATCACTTTTTACAAAAATCCACTACAAATCAAAAAGTTCATCATCCTCCAATATTTCTCTCTAAACTCAAAGAAGAAGAAGAAGAAGAAGCCATGTAATCTTGGTTTTAGGGTTTTCAAAATATATTCTTCATCAAATTTCTTCAAGGTTGCTTATTATAGGTATGGTGATCCTTCATCCTCGATCAATATTTCTTTCAAGAAATCCAATCAAATCCTTCAAAGATCAAAACGCTATTTTCTAATCTAAGGATGGGTTCAATGCTAAAACATTTTCAAAGAACTTATATGGATGAATTAAGGTTTAATTGATAATTATAAGTTGAATTTACATTGAATTGCTTCAAGAATCCATGATTTTTCCTAAACTCTTTTATTTTTTAAATTTATTGGAAATTGGTTAATTATGAAATTATAATAAATAGTAATTGGTTATATGTAGTTAGTTTATGAAGTCATGTCATTAATTTATCTTACTATGGTGAATTGTTGATGTATTTGTGATATAAAGATCATGACCTAATAGTGAAGTTATGAATGAGTTTATGTTGAATTGCTTATGTGGATGACGTAGGATATCAATTGTCTTACGTCTTGTAGTATCTTGAATCTATGGGTTGATTGATCCTTAATGATATAGAATTGTGATAGATTGATGTGCAATATACTAATTGTTGAGGTTTTTAGTCATTGAGTAAGAAAAGATTGATCCACTTATGGTGGAGGTGCTTACATCATGTATTTGTGTAAAATAAAATCTTAGGTACACCTATGTGGAACCACAAGAAACAAGAATGCCCATTTAAATTTATTTTCAAAAACTAGCCTTCTATTTTCAAGAAAAATTGTGAGTTTTATGAAAAAAGTTGTGACTTTAGTAAAAGTGGTAACTTTTTTGAAAAGTTGTTACTTTAATGAAGAGTTGCGACTTTTATGAAAAATTAAGACTTTTATGAAAGGTTGTGACCTTTCTGAAGTGTTGTAACTTTTCCAAAGAGTTGTGATCTTTCCGATAAGGCACAACAAATATTTGTTCACACTATTCTATATTATCTATAAATAGAGAAAGTTCGTGTTACTATAATTTGTAGATTCTTTTTCCACTATAGGGTAGTAAAATTCAAAAACATGAATCGAGTTTTTATTAAGTTTGTTTCATTCTTGAATGTTTTTATGTAGTTTAATCTTTACGATAAGTCATTGTGATTCATCAAACTGTGGTCATTTCTTTTTCCTATTCTAGTGACCTTTTTTTAACTCTTTTAAAGTTTCAGCAAGGATGATTGAAAATCAATCTTCTCTTTTGTCCCTTTCCACAGGATTCTTCATATAAACAAATAAAATTTATTCAATTATTCTCAAGCTCGAATTCTGGAATCCGAATCGCAACCAGCGTCGTTGACCTCTCAGAGGTCGCAGACAAGCCTCATCTTGCATTCATCACATTCATATGGTTAACTTTAGAGGAAAATTTAAAATTTTTAAACGTATGAAGTATACATAGACTTCATATAGTGATTTCATGAATTAATCATATACTAAGCTCAACATAAAGAAACAACCATCTAACAACTACATAATCAATTCAAATCACAGAATAACATATCATAGTAGTTTGCTAAAACGGTCTTATTACAAAGCTTCAAATAAATGTATGAAATAAACTCTAGGGACAACATCCACTATCTATGTCTAAAACTAAGACTAGACAAAAATTTTAGTATCATCGAAATCAAGAGGACCTACCTAATGGTCTCGAGAAACACTGATGTCCAAACCGTTGCAAGAGTCGTCAATCTATCCCTTAACCTGCATCAATAATAGAGTAAATAGTAGGGGTTAGTACACCACTTGTACTAATTATGGGTGTATTCACACATACACATACGGATATGCATGATCAAAGAAAGATCTTCCTAAATAACATGCTAATTCTTGAAAGCCTAGCCACTAGACATTCCTAAATCGTTTGGTGTAAATTGTGGTATGAATATGACGTATTTTAATGCATTCAAAGCACACAACTCATTTTCTATATGGTTACAAAACATTAGTATCATCCACATAATTTTAGAACACCTCGGGCCAAGATTTGAGATTTTGATCCTCTTAGGATGAGAGCTCCTCTTTGTACACTTAGATTATTTTTTCAGTCTTTTTGTACTTTTTGTTGTGCAGTTCAATAATTCTTCTAGTCCTATGTTTTTCTTATAAGTGCAATGATTCATTGCAGTCCCATACATACAATGAATTGATGTAAGTAATCCAAGGACTAAGGAATGATTTCCCTATCTTATAGTGAGTCATTCTTTAAACTATATATTCATTACCTTTCGTAGGAAATTCTCTATTGATCATGCCATTAATTTCATTACTTTCATGTTTTATGTATAATACATTTCATATACACCAGACTTTGGGAATCATTGATGTAGAATACGACATCTCAAGTGAGGTCCTAACATATGGGACCTCAACCCTAGAGACTTGTTTAGCAAACACAGAGACTGCTTTATTCGTTCATTCATACTTCACGTTATTCATTTCATTCATTCGTAGTATGATATAAACACCAGCTATACCTAGGATGATGTTTAAGACTCTCATTGGGATCCTGAAGTGCAATGACCATGAATGACCTAATGTCATTACTTGAATCTGATTACACCTCTTTATTGTCGTGCACAAACACCTTCGGTATTGTTAATATCATTATCTGTCATACTTTGAGGAGCTCTAACTTTAATCGACATAGATCATATGAGCATCATGCAATCCAATGTCTACCCCACACCAAAAAGAGGTGGAATCACCGACAAAAGTGACCAAACCATGCTAGCGTAAATGGTAATTGAACCCCGCCAGATCCTATATTGGCACTATAGGTTCGAAGACTAGGAGATATAACAAGACCCATACCCGTCATACCGGACAGTCTCATATCATGAGAGTTACGTGAATCTCCGTCCTTCCCAAAGAAGGCATCACCACTCAAAGCTAGCCTATCATTACCCAGAATAAAGTTCCATTTCATTCAACTCATAGGTCATGGAAGTTGGCTTCTAGTATGAGGACATCATAACTCAATAGATGATTTCTCATCTCATCATTAGTATTAAGTATACATCAGTCTCATTGCTTTTATTCGAGCGTACTTAGAGACTTGTCACTTCATTATCGATACACTCTCATAGGTGAGTACGATTTGGTAACATTTACTTAGGCTCATTTGAACTCTCATCTTTCACATTAGCCTCTTATCATATTGTCACCACATTCATTAGCATTAGCAAATTTGCTTTTCATAATTACTCATCCCTTTTACGTGAATGTTCATTTCATCATATGCCAATGCACTTGGCCATTTAGTATATTTCACACTCTTACTTAACCCTTCTAGGGTTTCATCATTTCATTACATATATCTCAGTTACTCATCCCTTTTTACGTGAATGTTCATTTCATCATCTTTTAGTATTGACTCAAGCATTATGGAGACTTACTTGTAGATTGAGATTTACTTACTCTATTTATGACTGGTCATCCTTACTTTACATTGATGAAATCTTAATTGTTCTTTCATATCATCCTTAATTTAAATTTTTGAATGTTAATTTTCCTTAGATATCATCCTTAGGTGTTAATGAAACTAGTTTCACAGTATTCTTTTAACAAATTAGCTTTGGTGTAAGTACGACTTGTCTCACTTCCTTTAACACCCCATTCTGGTCACTTACTTAATTTATACCCCTTTAATTATGTTATAACTCACGTTACTTACTTACTTTAATTTGGTAGCTTCATATCACCGTTTATGGACGATGAGCACGTCATTCAATGAGTTTCATGTATTCATAGTTCATTCTTGTGGAGCATGTCAGGAGTTGTCCTAATGAATGTGATGCCTTTGGTTATGGATTCATTGATATTTCTTAAGAAGTGCTTAATATATATTTGATACTCTTACTACACAATAATTGGCATATGATTAGTATTGGCTAAAGATTTGGGATGTTAGACTAGCGAATTCTTCCTTTTTGGCATAAGCCTATTTTTACGTATGTTCATATATAAATAACCATATGTATGAAACCATATACAATATTTAAATCATTCACATAAGTTCCTAGCCATTAGACTTGAACAAACCTTGAATAAACCTTGAAAATCGTCTAAGAAATTTTCTGTTTTTTTTTTCTTGCGTTTTGTTCACTGTTTTTCTCACGCTTGTTTTCTGGTTTTAGTCGTGTATCTCTTTGAGTTTGAACGTGGTTTTTAGGTTTAGGAACTGAACTTGACTTATTTAACCTTGGATTTATTAAGCTAATTAAATGAATTAATTAACTAATTACTAAAAAAACCTCCTAAGTTGACTAAACATAGGATAATGTTGAATTGACCTAAAATCTAAAATTTTTGTGTTGACTATGATTTATGTCAACATTTTTACTTTATATGAATTGATTAAATCCTTAATTTAATTAATTTAGGGACCTATTGTAAGTAAGAAAGTATTCCTAAGTCATTGGAACCATAATAAACCCTTCAGGACCATCCTAGGTTAAGTACTAGGATGTTTCTTGCATTATCCTAGGTTAGCATAAGAATTTAGGTTTAACCCCTTTAATTTAATTAATAAAATGCAGAATTTATTTAATTATGTAACCTAGGGTAATTACTAAAGTACCCTTAATTCTTTCTAACCATTACTAATCCTTTGGCCCATCCTAGGTGAAATACTAGGTTGTCTTTTTCTTGTCTCAACCGATATCTTGAATATTCTTCGTTATTACAGTTTTGACCATTTAATTTAATTAATTAATCCTCTAAATTAATTAATTAAGTATCCTAGGGTACTTTCTAAAGTATACCTAAGTTGTTAGGACCTTATCTAACTCTTTGGACCTTCCTAGGTTAGGTACTAGGTAGTCCCTTTCTTGTCTTAACAAAAATCTGAAAATTTTCTTTGTACTTTAGTTTTTAGCCCTTTTAAATTAATTAATTAATTTTATAAATTATTTAATTAGGTAACCTAGGGGAATTACTTAAGTACCCATTAGTTGATAGGACCATAACTAACCTTTTGGACCATCCTAGGTTAGGTACTAGGTTGTCTCTTTAAATAATACTAGGTTAGTGTCAACCCGATTTTGGTCCTAGGTTGTCGGGTGCACTAATGGGTACAATTCGGTTAGTCCTAGGTTATTTAGTTATTAAGGCCAGTATGTTAGATCCTAGAATTTGTAGGAGGTTAGGCCCCACATGGAGTGGTCCCTTGTGTACTTTTCCCCCAAACTATCCTAACTGAATTCAGTTAGGGTGGTCCTCTCCTTTGGCAGATTATTCACATGTCTTGCACATGTGCTTGCACATGGGTTGGTCTCACTTTCCTAACTAACTATTATTTATGGTTCATTTGTGAATGTTTACTTATTGTACCAAGGCCTCTCAATATGTCCTTGGGCACTACTTAATTTACATGATCATTTCAATTGGTCATGTGGAATGGTACCAGGCTTGACACTTCGATGCCTAGTACTTTGTGTGAAACTATTCATTATGGATTTTGTTTTAGCTTAGGGTCTACATTGCATGTACATTTATTGAACATCAATCTTGGATTTGGGTATGACAACCCAAAAAGTATATTTCTTATTTGTATATAGAAGATTGGCTAATATCCCTTAGCCAATTTTTCTATAGTATGCCCAATATTTTTCAATATTGGGCATTGGGGTGCCTATGTACCCCTAACAGGCTATCCTAAGGGCATACTGACTCTTCATTAGACATATGATTTTCCGAAATGTTACAATTACAATGCGACATTACTACTCTTGGTACTTTTAGTGTACAACTCGTAACACTACTGAAAAGGTTGATGGTTTAATTCATTACATTTGGTTCTTAGTACATAAATCTTTTATTTCTGTCATTATTATTTGTATGTATTTATCAAATTCAATTACATTAATATGCTTCGTATAAAGTGTATTTCTTTTCTAAAAGTTTTCTTCGTCCTATTTCATGAAGCTTAATTTTTTTACTATAATCATAGTGAATCATGTATCTATTTCAATTTCTTTGGTTATTTTGGTCACTTTTTCTAAATTATCTTCATAATTCCAGTGAAGAAGATTGCAAATTTATCCTCTCTTTTGTCTTTTTTTTACAGTGTTTCTTCATATACTTTTGAGAAGATTGCTTGTGTATTATGCTATATTTGATAGCACACAACTACATATCTTTGACAACTAATATAGAACCAATGATGAAGTTTGTTAAAAGAACCAAAATGATTGTACTCTTACTTGCCACAATTAGTATATTATTTTGATTGTTTTTTCATAGGTACAAAATTTTGGCATGTAGTTGCACTATTTCTAGCATATTTGTACATAGACAATTAGTCCACATCTTTTATTGCAATTTAACCAATTTGTCATACTCCTTCTTGTATTCTATTTTTCAGCATAATTAGAGATCAAGTTTTTGTGAAATTAACAAATGTCCAAAATACACTATAGCAGAAATATTTTTATCAACAACAAATATGCACATTCAACAAAATTGCAACAACCTTCACTGACATTAATTAAGTGTCATTGAATTTAATGTTGTTATAAACATTAGGGACAATTATATGAAGTACCATTTGCCTTTGAAGATACATATTTAACCATAACTAAGTTATTAATTATCATTAAATATCATTTTTCTATTCTTTTGATAAATATTTTAAGTTTAGATAAAGATGTAAATACTCTTTTTGGCTTCCTCCAGTTAAAATTGTGGACTATAAACATAGATACAACCCGTAAGACTATCTTTTTGTAAAATATATTAAGCACATGCCTTTTTCTTCTTGATTGTTAGGAAAGTAAGGTTGTCTTTATTATTAGTTTTGGATATTTGTGTATTCAAGTGCTCACAAAATTATTGTTTGATTTTAATATGTTGTGTGTCAAAACTTTAGTTTAGTATATCCGATTGTGAATATTTAGATGCCACCTACTTCTTTGTTGGTAATTGCATTAATCTTTTGTTAACTGCATACGATAACTATAACAATAACTATCTTTTAATCCAAATAAGTTGGGGTCGCTGATATGAAACCTTTAAAAGAGTAATGACAATTTTAGGACAATGACAAAAACCATTTATGATAATAAACATTTTAGGGTCATTTTTAGCATATACTTGATATGACATACCATAATAAAAAATAGAAGATTGAGGTTCACAAAAAGGGAGTCCGAGACCGTCCATTTGAATTTATTTAATTATGATCTTGTATCGACGTGATGTTCTAATTTAATTGGGAGTGTTGTTTTTCAACTTTTTTTTGGTCTCTTTTTTTAACTTATAATATTGTTCATTATTATTTCATAGAATTTAAAACTTTTCATTATATCTTACCAACTATTTCCAGAGAGATTTACTTAGACTTTTTTCTTATACTTAAAATCTATCTATGACTCTTAACTTTTGTATTACAAAAATAAAATTTTTAAAAAATGTAACACTTTAAGATTTCGGAGAAACACATTGCCTTAAGATAAAATGTTTTTGCAAATTATGTGTCGAAAATACAAGTATTACCGAATGATCATATGTAAGCCTAATTAAATAGTTCAATCCCATGAGAAACATGGGAGATTTACCTAGTTATGGTATATGTTGAATTATATGTAGTGCTAATGTGCAAGGGTTTTACCCACATGACCTGCAATATGATTATATGAGTATACACATGCGATGAATGAATGAACTAATTTAATAATGATTATGAACATGTCTAGTATAATGAATGTGGGTGTGTTGAGTTGCATGGTCTATAACTTGAATGTAATATATGAGTATTATGCATGATTATGATAGTATGTACATGCTTATGAACACTTTGAGAGGGAAGTGTTTATGATGATAATGTTGCTGTTGTTTTGTCATAATAGGGACAATTAAACACACACTCCATACATAAATATGATTATGGTGATTCTATGGTGTAGATTGAAATTATAGTTCTCACATGCACCTTTGCACATTATGAGATATGAAATTTACATGTCTATGGTGATCCTATTGTGATGGTAAGGTAGTTCTCGTGAAAACATTATGAATATATTTAAAAGGATTTCTCACATGTATATTAGGATTCTTAATGTGAAAGGTAGTTCTCGCCTTATTTAATTAATGAGCTATATTATAAGTTGTATTGAGTGAAGGCTAAAGTATTCCTTCACACGTGTAGATACAATTTGAATACTATTAAGGTATAAAAAATTTGAATAATGCTTTGCACTGAGCAGATATTAAAAATGTGGTAGAGACTCTTCCACTAATTAGGTCGGGTATTCTACATATGCTCTCATGAGATGGAAACTCTCCCACTAGTCAGGCCCGCGTTTTAGAAGCAATCTCCCTATCCCATAACTATGTGCCCGCATAGGTATTATCTAGTGGAGCCACACTAAAGCTAAATATGTTAGTTCTACCTTAGACAAGCTTTTTTTTGTGTGTGAGGTCATATGAGACCGGATTTCATGTAGCGCATATGGTCTATGTCGGTTAAGGCTATATTTCCACTAATTTACAAGAATATGAATTATGCATACGAAAGTGAGTTATATGCTATGGTTCCTGAAAAGGGTCTACTTAGTATGAGTGGTAGTATGATATGTCATTCATACATGGCACAAGTGGACTTTGAGAGTAGTCATGGTGTGTTCCTCTTATGTTTATGTACTATGAATATGTGTTATGTTAATGTACTATGAATATAAATTATATTATGTGTTGTGAATATTATGTACGTTTATGCATTATGAATTTGCATTATGTTATGTGTTGTGAATATGAAATATGTCTATGTGCTATGAATATGAAGTATGTTTAAGAATTATGAATATGAACCTGATGTATCTTTACTATGTGTATGAACTATGGATTACACTAATCTAAGAAAGGTATGAGTATGGTAGTCCAAAGATGATACTTAGTGTAGTAGCGTTATGGGGCCTTGTCTATACATGGCACAAGTGCAATCTAGGGTTTTATGTGCTTATGCCATTATGTCTTATAAGTATGATATTAAGTATTTAGAAATAATGTCTAAGACAAAAAACATCAAGTCACTAATGGAGTTGTCTTAGATTTTCATAAAAACACCTTAACCTTGCGATTTTCCTATTAGCACATTAAATAATTTTGAACAGATATTATTATACCATATTTCGATCAGCCCCAAATTTTAAGAAGAAACTGAGTTCACACCATGACATGTGTTAATTTTATTAAAAATATAATTTTTTTCATTTTAAATTTTCTATTTATCTTTTTTCTTTATTTCTCTCTCTCTCTCTCTCTCTCTCTCTCTCTCTCTCTCTCTCTCTCTCTCTCTCTCTCTCTCTCTCTCTCTCTCTCTCTCTCTCTCTCTCTCTCTCTCTCTCTCTCTCTCTCTCTCTCTCTCTCTCTCTCTCTCTCTCTCTTTTGAAAATTAATTTTATATGTCTTAAATTTCATTTGATCTTCCACCTCCCACATTCAAATGATTCATCCCTTCATTATTTTCTTTTTTTTTCTTCACCTCCCACCCCCCAAGTCAAATTGAAACTCACTTCTAGTTTTTTTTCTTTACTTTTTTCTTCTTCTTCTTCTCCAGTAAAATTCCTTATAAAATTCATATTATTATTTAGACTTTATTGAATTATTTATAATAACATTAGTTATTTTTTAAGAAAAAATAAAATTTTGAGGGTATCATTAACTACTCATTTTCATATAAATTCCAAATTAGAAATGATAATATTTTAAAAAATAAATTAATTTCTCAAAACGTGAGCATCTTGAGTTCTTTTAAGGAGCTGTTATCCTCGCGTTCTGATGTGAAAAACTTGGGAGAAGTGGCTCATATACTTGGGATTAAGCTCTTGTGAGATCGCAAACAATGGATATCAAGTTTGTCTCAACCACTATATATTGATACTGTTATTTTGCATGGAAAATTCCTAAAAGGGGTTTCTTCCATTTAGATAAGGAGTAATTGTATCAAAGAATATGTCTCCCTAAACGATAGAAGAGATAGTGCGGACAAAGATAGTACATTATGCTTCTACTGTAGGGAGTCTCATGTATGCTATGATATGTTGTAGACGTGATATCGGCTATGTTGTAGGCATGGTTTGCTGATTTTTGGGCAAGAACATTGGATTGTAGTCAAGTATACTATAAAATACCTTAAAAGTACTAGGAATTATATGCTTGTTTTCCACCCTGGAAATGTTGTACCTATTTGATATATAGTTTAAGATTTCTGATGAAATAGAGATTCTAGAAAACTTACCAAAGATATGCATTAACTTTGGGAGTTAGAGCTATAGTTTTGAGGATCATAAAGCAATGATGTGTTTGATTATCCCACCATGGAAGTTAAATATGTAGAAGCCTCTGAGGCGGCTAAATAGGTTGTTTTGTCTTAGAAATTTTCTAAAAGAGCTTGGAGTGGTTCCTTCAATTGAGGCACCAATCACACTCTATTATGATAATAATGGTGCAGTTTCCAACTAAAAGAATTAAGAAGCAATAAAAAGTGAAATTACATTGAGAGGAAATATCACTTGATTTGTAAAATAACTCAAGGGGTTATGTCTGAATTTTAAAGATTGAATCTAAGAACATTTTGGAAGATCCATTTAACAAAGCCTTACTAAGAAGTCTTTTGATAAGCATGTGGATTAAACGGGTGCTAAAGTTATACATGCATGGTTATAAGTCTATGTGTGGGAGATTGTTCGAACATACTATTAACTATATGGTTGAGTTATAGTATTGATTTTAATCCTTTATAAATACATAACTTTTTATGTTAATTATTGCAAAGAAGTCTTTGTTTAAATATATAATTGTGTTCGTATGTGTGTGCATTACTTATATAGTAGACATTTGTTTTGGTGTGAAGTTATTTAACTCATACAACGATGATTAGAATTGTCGGTTCTTATAAGTTAGAAATTAAATTTTCACAATCAAAGATGAAGTTTGTCACACCCCAAGACTACCCACGAGACGCGGACACAGGACCTAGGACCACATGTGGTCCCAAGCTAACCCTGCAGGAATGATCATAAGCATACTAAAGAATATAAACTGTTGGGAAGCTAAATCATACTTAAAATGAAAAGATGGGGAAATGCCCATATGCTAAATCTGAGATACATTAAAACTGATGAGTTCAATCCAAAGAAAATATTAACTCACTACTAAGCTGAAACTAACTATGCCTGAAAATAGCCTCTAAACTGGACTAGAAACACTGGGATAAGCCCCAGCCAAATCAAGAAAACACTAAAACTAAATGACTAAAAGACTGAAAAGAAACTCATTACTATGGTCCTCGGAGATTTAGGACTCACCACTGAATCTGCTAAACTAGACATCGGGAATCGATCTATGCATCATCTGGATGTTGAGAACCCAAACCTACATCATTACAAGATGTAGAGCCCGTATGCATATGTACTTGAAAGGTACTGAGAATGTAGGATAGAATAAAGCTGGAAAAAAACATCACTGAATAAGCACAAAAGCAAGTATAATAATCTGAATAGGATATACTAAATTTCTGAGCTAATTGAATGTAATGCCCAATTTATAAAATGCTGAAATTGAAGACTGAGTATACTGATAAATGATCAATGCAAGAGAGTTTGACTGAACTGCGGGAGCTACTAATAACCGATAATAAAACCACACAACCTAAATGAGAAGTCCTCGGTATATGCTCCAAAGAAAGTACCTAATATACCCTGCCAAAGTTATAAATGGCATGCTGGCGTGTTCACTAAACTGATTGCCCATAGAAGGGACTTACAACGTACTTGGCTAGTAGTTTTTGGTCTAATTCGATACGCTGAACCCTAGTCCAACTCGGTATTATGCCACAACCAATGAATAATATAATTAATGATTATGAGTTTATATAAATACTAGATAACTCAAAACTGACAATGCAAACCGAGAATTCAACAATTAATATGGTAATTGTACATTTATAACTGAGGCATGTATATCTGAAGAAACTAAAATATCTGACCTAGCATGTGTGATTCATGAACTAAAGAAATTCATGGTTAGGGTTCTAAAATTCATGCAATTATCTAAGTAACAACATGATAATCTGATTTATAACATATAACTAATAAATTCATGAAGTTCTGTTAATGTTCTAGAAACTCTAGGACTAATCATTATATGAGAATCAAGAATCTGAATGAAAACTAGGGACCCAATGGGTGAAAGGAACCCACTAGTGAAATCCCACATCCTTGGTGATGAAATTCACTCAGAAACACTTAAATTTTGGAGCTGGAACTTCTGGAACCTTGTAGCGTTCTTGAACTAGGGTTCTCTAACTTTTTCTCCTTTCTTTCTTCTAATTTTCTAAGTTTTTATTTAATCATTTGACTTAGGTAAGTTTTAGTCATGTTTCGAGGCTTTAATTGACTAAAATTTGATGATTTAGGGTCAAAACAATGTATCTTAAGGTTTAAACAAAGTGAGAAAATACCAAAAGACCTCTAAGTTAATTGCTGTCGGACCAAACGACGACCTGGACTGAGGGGCCCTCGTTCAATCAATAGTCCATCGTTTGGGTCCATAGGTTAGTTCTGTTCGACATGCCTTTACTAAAATAGACATATCTTTTTATTCGAAAGTCTGATTTTAGCAAGGTAGGTGGCTATAGAAAGCTAATTAAATTATCTATATTTTTGTAGGTCATAAAAAACCTAATCCTTTTGTTATAACAGTTATGATTATTGGAAATTGACCCAACTTCATTTCCCCCCTAATTGTCTACTAACTTCCACATACGGTTAGACCTACGACCTGTAAGTCCATCTACGAAGTGTGATAATCAATCATGGTTTTTGTCAGAGAATAGTTAAATGGGTTGTTGATCGACGGACTCAGACTACATGTCACGCCTCGAGCTACCCTTGAGACGCGAACACGGAACCTAGGACCCCAAGTGGTCCCAAGCTAACCCTGATGGCATGATCATGAGCATACTAAAGATAATAAACTGTTGTAAAAGCTAAATCATACTTAAAATGAAAAGATGGGGAATACCTATATTCTATAACTGAGATATTTTAAAACAATGAGTTTAATACAAAAGAAATATTAACTCAATACTAAGCTGAATCTAACTATGTATGAAAATAGCCTCTAAACTAGACTAGAAATATTGGAACATGCCCCAGCTAAATCTAGCAAAAACTAAAACTAAATGACTAAAGATTTAAATGAAACTCATGACTGTTGTCCTCGGAGAATGAGGACTCACCACTGAATCTGCTGAACTGGAGATTGGGAAATCGATCTATGCGTTTTCTGGTTGCTGAGAACCTGAACCTACATCATGAGAAGATGTAGCGCACGTATGCGTCAGTACTTGAAAGGTACTGAGCATGTAGGATAGAGTAAAGCTGAAATAAAACATAACTGAACAAACACAAAAACAAAGTATAATAATCTGAACGTGATGTGCTGATTTCTGAGCTAACTTGATACAATAACCAATTTATAACATTCTGAAACTTAATACTGAATTTACAAATAAATGGTCAATGTAGAGAGTCTGACTAAACTGTGTAAGCTAGTAATAACCGATAATAAAACCACATTAGCTAAATGTGGAGTCCGATGTATACGCCCCATTGAGAGAACCCAATATACTCGGCCAAAGGTACAAAGGCATGCTGGTGTGATCCCTTAACTGATTGCCCACAGATGGGAGTTACAACCTACTTGGCTAGTAGTTCTGGGACTATTGGGTACGGTAAACCCTAGTCCAACTCGGTATTATACTACTCCCAATGAATTCTGTAAATTAACTGATTATGTCTGAATTTCTGTAAATACTGGATAGCTCGAAACTGAACATGCAAACTGAGAATACAACAATTAATCTGGTAATTATGCATTTATAACTGAGGCATGAGTGTATAAAATATATGACCTAGAATGTGTAATTCAAGAACTAAAGATATACAAAGCTAGGGATTTGAAATTCATGCGATAATCTGAGTAATAACATGATAATCTGATTTGGAAAAAATATTTAATAAATTCATGAAGTTATATCAATGTTCTAGAAACCCTAGGTTTAATCATGATAAGAGAATCAAGAACTGACTGATACTAAGGACCCAATGGGTGAAAGGAACCCACTACTGAAATCCCACATACCTGGTGATGAAATCCACGGAAAAATACTTAATCTTCGGCTAGAACTACTGGAGATTGTGGCGTTCTTGAAATAGGGTTCTTGAGCTTTTTTCTCCTCTCTTGCTTCTAATTTTGTAAGTTTTGATTTAATGACTTGACTTAAATATGTTATAATTATGTTTCTAGGCTTAAACTTACTAAAATATGATGATTTAGGGTCAAAATGACGTAACTTAGGGTTTAAACGGAGTGGGAAAGATCAAGAATACCTCCGGGAAGGTTGTTGTCGGGCCTCACGACGTCCAGGACTGACAGTCCATCGTACTCCCGACGACCCGTCGTTGGGTTCGTCGTGAGGGCCTGTTCGACAAGCCATTACTAAAATAGGCATAACGTTTTACTCAGAGGTCTGATTTTATCAAGGTCGGTGGCTATGGAAAGATAATTTAATTATCTGTCTGTGGGTAGGTCATGGAAGACCTAATTAATTTTGTGCTAAGAGTTATGATCATTTTAAGTTGACCCTACTGCATTTCCCCTTCACTGGCTGCATATTTTCCACCTACGGACCGTAGGTTCAACTACGAACCATGCTGGTCATCCATAGCTCTTGTAATAGAGTGGTTGAAGGGAGTCTTGATCGACGGTCACGGAATATGGAACGTCGTTTGAGCTACGGAATGTAAGTCCGTCCGTCGTCCAACACAACCAATTTTTCTAGGCTAAAATTTTTGGTAGTTTTTGATCCTATCGACGGTTGTGCAGGATGGACTACGGTCCGTCGATGCCACCGTTGGTAGCACCTACAGATTTTTCTGAAAAACTAATTTTCATCTGTTTTGGCTATGGGTTGTTACACTACGGACCGTAGTCTGACTCCGTCCGTTGTTCGACACTTAGTCAAATTTTCCTAGGCTGAGATTTTGGGGATTTCTTACTCCATCGACAGATGTGCAAGACGAACATGGGTAAGACTACGATCAGTCGATGTCCACCATCAATTGCACCTATAGATTTTCTGAAAAACTAATTTCTGGTCTGTTTTGGATACGGGGTGTTACAATGTTGGAGAAATATCTTGATGATTGTAAAACAATATTGAATATAATTCAATTTTAAATATGGGAATTCTGAAATTCCAACTTCTTATGTTACTACACTTTGCATGTATTGAAAGGTCCAAATTGGTATATGCATATAGTTTCTGAATTTCAATAAATAACATTTCTAGTCCATAAATCTTGACGTAATTACAATGATACGTGTAGTTTTTTTTGTTATTTTAATCAATGAAAAGGTGATACTCTATGATGAGTCAAAATATTCCTATTAAATTGGATAATAACAAATTACATTAGTGGAATAATTATTACTTGATAGAAATAAATTAGTTTTTACTTTTATTAGTTCAAAAGATAAAAACTTACTTATTTCCTTAAATGAAGAGAGAAGAAAATAATGTGTTTCTTTGTTTCCTTAGAAGATGAAAGAAGTAAACATTAGTGTTCAATTGTTACTACATAATACTGGTGGTGTTTATTGGTTGTTGATTACCATTGATGTTTAATGACTGTCTAAATACACTATATAATCTTTAGTGCTTGTTGATAACTACTTATTATGGTTGTTATTTTTTCTTTTTAACTTTTATTATTTTTTGTTTGCTAATCTGAATAGAGGAAATAACATGATTAAGAAATTTATATTATTGATTGTATTTTATGTGGTAAGGAAATTACTTTTATTTTTTTTGTCTTCTTTTCATTCCAAAAAGGGAGAAGAAAAAGAGAATTATTTTAGCATAGGATAAAATAGATCTGGGATGAATAGTACTACTCCAATATGTTTGAATTTTTTTTCTGTAGTATGTTTACCTTCGATAAGTAAGAATATTTTTATTTTCTTCCCAAGTGCACTGAAGTATTAAATTACTTTAGTTTTATTTTCGATGAGAAACGTTCTTTTATACATATAGGTTAAGATATGCACTATGATTTTTATTTGTTTTTCCCTATATTCTTTGTTTTTATAAAACTATGAGAAGAGGTAAATGAACATATATTATCTCCTAACAATATTTGGATATTAGTTTAGTTTTCATTGAAATTCAATGCCTTTTAAGGAAAATTTGAATATGATGGAAACTAGAAAAGAAAAAAAATAGCAAGAAAAGTGACTTGCATAGAATCATTGATGACAAAAAGAATATGATTCTATGGGGGAAAATCAAGTTTTTTCTTGATTTCCTTTTATTATTTTTTTTATATTCTTTATAAGTTATTAGATTTATTTCATAAATTTTAGGATAGATGGTCAGTATGTGGTGATATGAGAATATATATTTATTACTATTAATATGTATTCTGTTTAGAGGAGGAGAAAAATATTAGTCGTTTTCTACTCTATGTGAAATGTGATTTTTTCTGATTTTTGGGGACTAAAATCCTATGATTTTTACTCCATTGGTTTGAAGAATATAAACACTTCATGAACAAATCAAATTGTTCATTGATTTGAACGATATTAAAACTTCACTAATTTGTTAAATACTCCGTTTGAATAAATTTTTTTACTTGAAGAGTAGAAAATCGTCATCAGGATTATAAAGTCTAAATGATTTGAAAAATATAAAATCTTCATGGTTAGCTAGAAACGGTATTGTATTTGAAGTTTTTGGAGATCAAAACCTTTTTGGTTTATTACTTTGTCCGAATGTGAAACTGATTCAAAGAATGTAAGACTTCACCAATATTCAAGGTTCATTCGTTGAAGGATTGAAATTACATAAAAACATCCTCATTAATCTAGAAACAGGTTGTATAATGATTGAATCTTTATTTTTATAATCCTAAATACTCATTGGTCTGTCTAATTGTGACTGAAAGGAAATTGAACACTAGTGACATCAAATTAGTGATTTTTGTACTTGCTATGGGTGTTTCTATGGATTAAATCTCTAAAAGAAATTTTCCTGTTTCTAATATGTATTTTGATGGTGCACATTTGAAAGTATGGGGAAAACATATGAAAAATAATTTCACATAGTTGAAAAATAATTTTGAGAACATATTTTAAATCTGGCGGGGGGAGGGGGGGGGGTAGGTTCTTTACCTGTTATAAGGAAAAGGTTACACTTACTATCTAATTTAAATTTGAACGTACAAGATATGAAATTTAAAATATTATATGAGTCTTTCTTTAATATTATATGATATGACTAGTATTAAACGACAAATTTATTTTACCCGTTCAAAGGAATTATACTCTTTGATGAAAAAAGGTTACTTTAAGATTAAGATTTTTCATGAAAATATACGTCTATTAAAATGAATTTGTTTTTATAGAAATGAACACCAGTTAAAAGTATTTTTTGGTAACTGCATATTTCATTCATAACCAAAACTATAACTTTAATAAACAAAGTAGTATTGGACAAACTATTCACTCATAATACCAACAAATCTACTAACAAATGTTATTGTGTTGTAACAATATCATTTGGGGGATAATGCCCTTATTGGATCGATGAGACTATGGTCATGGTAATTCTATAGAGAATTGAATTTTATGGAAAGATCCTTCTAAAAAGAACATATGACAAGGTATTGAGTCTAAAAATATGTGTGTATTTGAGAAAGTTATAAAATGTATAAAACAAAATATATCTGGAAAAAATTTACCTGACAAAAGGTCTTTTCAAACTTAGAATTTCTATTTGTTATTACTTGCTTGAATCAAATTATTTGTGACATAAATCCTTGGAACATGTAAATTACAAAACATTGAAAAGAATTGATCAACTTAGAAGTTTTAGCCAAATTTTAATGAAATAAATCAAAATGTCTAGTATGTGTTGAATTGATGTATGTTAAGCGTATGTATAATTACTTTGAGAGGAATTTTAATTACTCAATTTAATTCACATTGACATTTATATTATAAAGTCAACACCATCACTTTGTTGGAAAAAACATTTCATAAAGTTTATGGCAATTGCACTAGATATCGTTGTGTTTATTTGCTAAATGGTGGATGAAGCAATAGAAACATATAGGCAATATAAAACTGAAGTTGAAAATCAGTTGGGTAAAAAGATTACCATGATTAGAAATATGAATATGAAATTGTTTTGCAATAAAATTCTTCTTTTGCAGAAATATATTTGAAAAATTGAATCATCCATAAAATTGTTGCACATACTCACCTCAATCTAATGAAATCGTTCACAAAAAAAAATAAAAATTCCAAGGAAGTATTGAATGACCTACTTATATTTTAAAATTTACCACAAAAGTTTTGGGGTGCTATCATCATAGAAAAACAGAACAAAAAAAGGTTTGTCTGTTAACAAAGAGAAAATATTTGTTTTTTTAGTAAAGGGAGTAACAAATTAAAAAAATCGTAAGAAAGGGAGCACCAAAAAGTCATTTTTTATGGCTTTCTTGTAGCCTGATAGAGATATTTTTGACGTCCCTTGAAGTATATACACGAATTAACTCTTGAAAGATACTGATCTAGCAATTTCTAATATAGTGTATTTCATATGAGAAATCAAATGAGGGAACTATTTCTAAATGAGTCAAATAAGACCTAAGACTATGGATTGTATATTCATTAGATATTCTACAAATAGTAAAGAATGTCGATTTATGGTTCACTATCGGATAGTCAAACGAAGGGTCTATACAATCTTGGAAAGAACCAAAGATGGATGTGTTTAAGAAAGAGATTCAGATGTGTCTTAAATATCAATTGACAAATTACTTCCTTCAAGTTTGATTTTGTAACATTTTTTCTTGAAATAAGTCTCATAAATTCGAAGAAGTTATGTCCTCTATGAACTCATTCTTTTTTGTAATAGGCTGGCAACAATAAGATTGACTCAATCTTAAGCAATCATACTTGAGAGTTTGTTGATCTTCCTCCATGAAATAAACTCTTGCGTTCAAAGTGGATCGAGAAAAGGAAAAAAAGTTAAATAAAATAATCAAAAAATACAAAGAAAGACTTGTTGTCATAGGCTATAGACAATAATAAAGCCTTGGATATTTTGACACAAAATAGCCACAAATAAGGATTACATCAATTCAGATGTTAATTTTGCTAGTTGCGGTATATGGTATTCAAATTCTGCAAGATTGATGCGAAACGTTTTATTAAAATGGAGTATTTGAGGAAAAAATTTACATGGTACAACCCGAGGGCTTTGTGGTTCTTGATAATAAAAAGAAAGTCTATCAACTTTTTAAGTCATTTTTTGGACTAAAAAAAAGTGCCCGAATTATGACATATAAAGTTTGACAATACTATAATGGCAAATGAACACAAGATCAATGGATGTGATAAATATTTCTACATTAAAGTAACTCCAAGTCCCAAGGTAATTGTTTGGATTTCTTTTGATGACATGTTGATCACAAAAAGAGAAATTTCTGACATAAATACTACTAAGAATATGGAAGAAAGTAGCATCGATATGAATGTCATTGAAGTTACAGATGTGTTTTATAAGGTACTTGACAAGTTCAAGTGTTTGGATTTTAATATTAACAAGACTCTAATAAATGTGACAATGAAAAAAGTTTTGGAGTACTTAAAATTAAAACTATTACTTTGCATTAGAACTAATATTCAACAATAGTGGAAGAATACAGATACGAGAATTGAATAAAGAGGTCAAATGAAGTAAAGTACACGAGTGGACATCTACTTACTATTGGTAGAGGAGTAGGATCTTGGTAATTATCCAAACATAAATGTGTTGCTCACTCTACTATGAAATCTTAGTTCATCACTCTAAATAACATTTTTTGATGTTAGTTGAATGACTCCCGAAATTCTTGAAAGATTTTTTTCCCAAACCTTTAGCTCGAGCATGCAAACAATGTGATAGTTAATTTGCAACAGGTAGGGCATGAAAACAGGATATATAACAGAAAGTCTTGTGATATGACTTATATGTAATATCTTTAGAGAACTAATGTCTATTTGAATTGTCCAAAGTGCTATATTAAGTTAGAGGATAATGAGTCAGATCCACTTAGAGAAGGCCTAACTATAAAGGCAGTTGATAGAATGTCCAAGAAATGAGACTTTGACTGAGGAAAAGTCATTGTTCCTATAAGTCTACCTAGAATACAGGAGATCCAAATATATAGGTTCAAGGAGATCAAACCAAAACAGTAATGATAGTCCGACACTGTAAAAGTATTTTTTATGGTCCATTATGATGATATCACACTGCTAAGTAACAAGGTAAGTCATTATGACTTTTTAATGGTTTCTAAGTTTGATAAACGGTATGTAAAATCTACGAGATAACACATTTATAAATCACATATGTATGTGTGAATTTTAAGTTGCTTCATGGAGAATCCGGTAAGGCCAATTCTCTACTCACTTGTAAACCAAGACATGTTCATGGCTGAAATGAAAAGACAATCAGTACCAAAAATAATTTAAGGTTTGAGTGTGTGACTTATATTGTCTATGTATACACCAAAGCTTGACATTGCAAGGATATCAAATCTATGTATTGATTGAGTATATCCAATATATGTTCACTTTGGAATGTTCAAACGAAAACCCACTTGCCTAAATGCAATCAATCCTTACTAATCCATATGCAATCATTCCCTATTCATGTGGGAGATGCATGGGTTTTAAAGGTGTGAACAGAAAATGAAGGGTTGTGACTCTCCGAAAGGGTTGTTACTTTGCCGAAGGGTTTTGATCTAAATTAAAGGTTGTACGTTTTCCAAGGGTTGTGACCTTTACCCTTTCTTGTCTGTTAATAGGGTGACTTTATCTCATTTTTCTGCATTGAATTCATAATTTCTCTTGCATACATTTTTAACAAAACAAAATCGACCGATCGTGTACGTGTATGTGATATGTTGGTGTAATGTTGAGTTTGTTGAAATTATTTAAGTTTGAGATTCCACTACTTTTTAATCGTCAATTCATTTTAACTTGTGATGAATTAATCTACAAACTCGGGTTCTTGAGGGTGTTAAATTTCTTAAGGACACACAATGAGTTCTAAAAACTTGAATAGTCCTTTTATTTTTCTATTAATCTTTTATTATTTCAGATTTCCTAATCTTAACACAAGAGATAACAATAGTTGGAATAGTGTTTTAGAGGGCATTTTCTAGAGTCTTTTTGAATCATTATACACGCTTGAGTAAGGACACATGAACCAAATTCTTGATAGGATTGAGGGTAAAATTACAGCATATCGGAATGCATTCATGAATTGACGCGTCGGGTCATTATGGGATGAATTTGAGTTTTTATCAGCGTTTTTGGGCTGTAGTTGGTAAATATGTGACGAATGTGATAGTTTTGTCAATAATAATGGAGTTATTACATAAATTAATACTCACAACAAAAATATTTTGATTCCAAAAAAGAAGCAACGTGAGCTCGCTTCTGATCTAAGACAGACACAAAGGCAACTTTATTGTTGTTCCAAGAGTTACCTTCATTATAAAGAACATGAATTATACATGACAATGAACCAATCAACTAGTCTTGAAGTTTACCATATCACCAAAAGAAACATATGCAATTTTAACAAGCCTTACTCTCTATGCTTTCCAAGGGAGAGTGATGGACCCTTTTATATTGTAATGAACATTCTATGATACAACATCTAATATAACAAAATTAATCTAATAACAATAAAATTTCTTACATAATATAAAAATATTATTCATTCTTTACACTCCAAATCAGATATAAGTCATACCTCAATACATTTTTCTACCTTAGACCTCCTGATTATGATGTCATAGTTAAACCCCTCTGGCAAAAAAATATGGAAAGTTTCTATAAATAGAGCATATGATATGTCAACCTAGCATAACAGAGTTTTCATATCAGTAGAAACTTTCTATGAAGTTTTGAATTGTAGGAAAAACGTATACCCACACTACTTTGTATGGGTTATCAAGTACGTTTTTGCCACCATCTCATATGGAACATCATCGGAGAGTAAAAGAAAATGAATGATAGTAATGACCTAACTGAATTGACCGATGAAGAAAGGCCCATCGTCAAATTTGTGGAGAGCTTTTTCTAGGCAATCAAATTGTGCACCTTGTACAAGTGTGAATATTGTTTACTTACATAAGAAACATTTAACAAAAAAAAAATAATGAGTTTTAAAAAATAAAAGCTCAAATCTCACCAGCCAGCGTCCGTCCATCTTTTGGCGAACGATCTATATACAACCGGGACAAATGTAGTGTCACTATAAGCTATCAATTCTTCAATAAATTCACTTTTCATGGTCCTGCATTAGTTGGACAAGATTTTTTTTTTATCAATTTACATCTTAAGATTTTCCTACACAAAAGGGACCATAATGAAATTCCACACATTACATCCTCCAAGAGTGATGATCCTTCAATGTTACAATAAACATATCTAACCAGATCAAAACTCTCTCCCGACACTTTGTTGTTGTGCTCTAGGGAAGGTAACTGTGACAAGTAGAAAATATAAATAACCATCCACGTAATAATGAGATGCATTCTCTCCAAAAGAAGTAAACATTCACTTGCTTCATTAATATGAAGGATAAGACTGGAACATTTATGCACTAGCTTAGTCAATAATCATTGAATAAAAAGAGGAAGATAACTCGCTTTCCCAAAGATTCATGGACAATTTCTTCAGGAGTTTTCATACAATTTACAACGAGGCCAAATTCCTCTGTCAAAGTCTAAGTTTAAAATTTTCAAATTCAAGTAAATTGGGCAAACAAAAATAAATGTTGGTATTGTGGAAAATTACCTTACTTGTGGGGTAAATTTTTTACTTATACCAATCAGGCATAATATAAAGATCAATTGGAACTAACCTGATATTGTCTTGCGAACCCTGCCATTCAAAATGTTAGAAAATTAATCTAGACAGGTATAAGAAACGCACGGACTGAATAATTTAAACAATAAAAGAAATTACTTCCAAAACTGAAAATAACAAAAGACATAATAAAAATCAACAATACTAATTAGTAGCACATCCTTTCTGGGGTGGTTAGAACTTTTGAACTATGGGTTAGTCCAAACCTAATATTTTTTACATAGAATGTGAATATCTAAATCAAAGATCATCAAAATTTTAACAAATATTAAAATCCAAGAAAAGAATCAAGGCTTTTCGTAGATAAGAGTTTTATACTATGAGTTGAAGTCTTATGCGTATTCGTGAGAATTTCTTCTCTCCTGTACTGCAGAAAGCAGCCTATTGTAAAGGGTTCCAACCCAATCCGAATTCTAAGAAGTTGTTGATTTTCATCAGTCGTTGCGCACTAGTCTTTTCTCAACCTTGTAAAGGGGCTGGATGTTGTTGCACGCACTGTACTATTTAATAATAAAAGAAAATTGAGGACTACTCCCTCATTATTATTTTACATGGAAGCATTTCACTGGACATGGTATTTGAAAATGAAAAATTATTTTGAACCTATATCAAAAGTATTTTTTGACACCCGATCTTACACATGCCATGAAATTTTTATAGCTTTAAAGATATGCAATTATGATTAAAATTGTAAGTTCAAGGTTAAAGAGTCTCCAAATATAGAAAGTTTTCCTTGTTTTAAGAACAATCTACTAAAAGAAAATCTAGATAAATTAGAATGGACGAGGTGGTATAAAGGCAAACCTTAATATTCCTGGTAATCCACACACGTTGAGAATAGGGAAATTGATAATTGATATACAAACTTCAGACAACACAATCAATGTAGATCACAATCTTCAGTCGGAGAAATAAAACTACAATGATGACAAAGAACACATTATCCATAAGGAAGACAAACAACATATTTTCTTAAGGCAGACAAGAACGTAATAAGAGAAAATATTTAATCAAACCTTATAGTTCCATCTAAGATTGATGGGGGTTGAGAATTAAAATCCAGAGATGGTGATAGAAGGTCTTGTACACTTCTGTCCGAATAAAAGAATAACCCCATGAACATCCATATAAAATGAAAACTTGTTAAAAAAATTTGTATACAACATACATATACAACCATTACCTAATCCTAAATTTAAAATCAATGGTCGTGTTGAATCACATACACACACACACACACAAACTCTAAACCCCACCTCCTGCTTTATCATCTTTCTTCTTTTTTTTGATGGCCAATCGACTAGTTCCATGAGATACCTCCTACCACCACCACCGACAACCATTACCGGGTAACACTTCATCTTCTTCTTTTCAAATAAAATATACTGAACTCAAATATCCTATGGATAGTGAATTTGTAGCTAACTCAACTCCTCATAAGACCATTCATTAATATATCACGCAAAACTAAACCAGGATATCTAAAACATGGACAATTTCGTACGGCATCCAAATGGACCTTGAACATAACTCAATCTCTTAAATGGTACTTCTGTAAATGATTACTGTGAATTACTAACTATTTTGAACAAATTAAATACAATTGATGAACAAATAACAAAATCATAAGCAAATGAAGCCATTCATGCTGATTTTTTCTTCAAAGAAAGAGGACTTAGAAGATTCTGGATATGTGAAGTGATGAAAACAAGAATTTTGGGAGCTTTCATAGGAAGGAGTACCAGTTGTGTGAGCAGAATAGTGACAAAGTGAAGGGATCATTTTCTATTAAGTACTAGTCAATGTTTAATACATTTTCCACAGAATTAAATTTAATATATCAAAGGCATTATAGTAATTAAACCTATCGTTTATTATCTCTAAAGGTTTGTGTCAAATCAATAGTAGACAACTATTGTTACCCAGATGGAGTTTCATAATTTTAATTTTTATCTCAATATGATTTAAGACAAATTCATCCCAAAATTTGTATCAAAATTAATTATTTGTTATAATTATTAACAATTAATAAAATCAATCAATTTTCCATTAGTTTGAAAGCTGACCAATTTTTGTATACTTTTTTTATGGTTTTTTATTGGTAAATATACTGATATAGAAATTAAATTATTATATTTAGCAATTAGTTGTTATTTAAAAAAAAATATTAAAAATACTCGTGATTATTATTTATAGGACAAAAAAATAAATCTATTTTAACTAAACACACAAGAATTATGGCTATCATTTCACAAAATTATGAGAAAATGAAGGAAATTTTTAATGTATGTGTAAGGTCCATATTACAAAAATGGAAATAAAATTCATCGACTACGTGCAATTTAACAATTCCATACAATTAGTACCATATGCATTTTATGATATCCATACAATTAGTTGTCTATTTATTTGCATCCAAAAGAGAATATTTTTTATAATTAATAAGAATATGAAACGTTAAATGATGCATATTGTAACACCTCAGGAACCTAGTAGATTTCAACAACACAAAATTGGGTAAACAACGAAGGGGTTCACGGACCGTGAAAGGGACCACGGTCCATCGACCTACTCGTGGTTCACATCCGGCAGTGGGGTAAACCATTTGTCCCGCCATGGGTGGTGGTCCCTATCACAATCTGTGGATTGGCCCATCAAGTTAAGCTAGCTGACCCCCTAAACCAAGTGAAGAACCACTGTAGCATTCAAGGTCTATGGTCCTTCACACGGTCCGTGAAGTGGACCTTACAGAAAAGTACTCACAACCAGTAAGAACTTCCCAGCAACCACGATCCATTCGACAGATCGTGGTTTCATCAACGGTTCGTTAGTGGCTCCATGGGAGGGCCTCACCAGCTTTTAAATCATGGTAGTTTTGGTCTTTCCTTGTATGTATAGAGCATGTAAACTAAATCGTTAAACACCTAACTATATCGTTTTACTATGTCTAAGCCTTATAATCTATTCAGGACCTGCTCAAAACTTTCATTCACTAAAAATCTTTATAGTTAGATCTAAAAGGGGATAAAGAGGTGACCATTTCTTTCAAGAGCATGCAGAAGTGTTCTTCAAGCATAAGACCCGAAATGTTAAATATTTCTCCCTAGTTTTTTTCACTTGGTATGTATGATTTCACTAGTGATCTTCTTTCATCAACTAGGTCCCTAGAATTAATCCAGTTTATGAAAGATTTGTCGTGATTTAGCTGTTATAATATTCTTGATAGAAATATTATCTTTTCTTCTAAAAGTTGTTTATTTTCTTATATAAAACTCAAACCCTAGTTTGTGTATATTCCCTTAGTGATGAATTACATTTTCTAGGTAACTTAGGTAGATAATCATGCTCTAGATTTCTAGTGTCAAATTATCAGTATATTAATGTTGCATTCTCAGATTGCATGTAAATTTTTTGAGCGATTCGATATTTAAATAACATTTCATCCATATATTTTCTATTGGGAGAAGACTGAGCATCGAGTTTCACTAGGGTTAAGCATACCCTCATTATCCAAGAACTACATGAGCTCATAGGAGTATAAGTTTCCTCTGTTGGGTATCAGATTTAGTGATCACCGGTCATGCCTTTATACCCCTACAAATGTATCTTGATTGGGTGTATATATCGCACTACATGTTTAGCTCATGTTGTTTATGTATGTTAATTATAGCTCCCATAGTAAAATCTTTAGGCATTTGACAAGGTTTTTAGTAAATACTTTAGCATTTCATTTCAGTATATAGTTAGTCATTTCATTAAATTTAGCTTTTCAATTATGTTCAATATTTACATTCTTGCTCAGTCCTGCTTTGTTCAACTTATATATATTTCTTCAACTTAATTTCTATATCCTGCATGCTCTGTACATTTCAAATACTAAAGCATTCTTTGAGCTACATCTTTTTACGGTGTAGGTTCAGTCACTAAGCATCCTGATCACACTTAGGTCAATTCTCGATCTGCATTCAACAACTTTAGTGGTGTCTTCTCATATTCCAAGCACGATAAACATGTTTTTATTTAGTCATCGATTTCAATTTTCATTTTTTGTTAGAGTTAGTAGGGGGCATGACACAACAACTCAACTTAGTTAAAGATTTTCAGACATAGTAATAGATTCGATTTGCGTTGTTAAGTGGTCTTTCTTTCATCACTAGTCTTTCATTATGTTTTATATACATACTAGGTAAATTGCCGCACTTTGCGCAGTGGTGAACTACGTCAAAAATCTAATTTTTAATATGTGATGATACTTTTGTTTTGAGAAGGTACAACCCTACGAAATTATCAAGAATATTTTATCCAAAGATGAATTTTTTTTTTGATGTTAAAATAAAAACATTTTATTCAATTGTTTACGAATATTGTTATAAATTTTTCATTTTACTGTAGTTGTCCAACACCAAAGTCTTTATAGAGGATATGTCATTGTGTCACTGTCTATATTTGTATTTTCAAAAAGTTGAACAAACAACACATTCATCAATTGCGAGTGTTTTTCTCCTACTCAAGGTCGTTACATATAAAATCGAGATATCATACATTTTATATAATTAGTTGTGTACTTGATAATTTAACTGAAATATAGAAACACATCTCATGGATTTCAATGAAATAACATATGTTGCTCAAATAATTTGAATTAAATGGTGTCCTAGCAAGTCCCTTTTTCAAAAACATGTGCAGTCGATGACACTACTTTGATAGTGAAAAGAATTTTTTTTATTTATGTTATGATAAATATGAATAAAAATTAATTCTTTTTGGGACCTTTAATATAAGTGTATAAAGAGGTAATTATTTCTTTAATACTGATTAATTTAGATTCATCGTGCATTGAGGGGTCTCATACCCAATATTTGAACCCAAAACGTTTAATTAAGGTTGAGTACAATAGTTATCATCACACTACGTTCCTTTATTTTTTTGAAGTTCACTAATCAATGAATGCCTCGATATGATAGAAAGTTGAATAAACAAAACTCCAATGTAGTGTCAAAGTCCTTTCTTGGACATCCCATGGAACTTTTAGCCAACAAAACTCTATAATGATTAATGTCATTTATTTTACAAGTTTAAGTCTAATATGCATGACACCAATATTCTATGATTATATCAAACTCTTGATTAACATATCCTTGCTTCAACTTGATGATCAAAAGCATAAACATAAACAACAAAGTTTAAAACATGTAAAAAAAGAAAAGAAAAATTATTAAAATAAGCATAAATTAATGTTTGTAAAAAAACATACCCGGATATGTAATAATAAAATGATGCTGAACGGAAAAATTGAGCCAATAGAATGCCCATTGTTCCCTTACGGAAATTATTTCATTCTAGTATCCGACGTTTAAAGGTATAGATCCTCTCAGGATAGAGCGATTCTACTCACGAATGTTTAGATACAAAAAAAATGGTGTCAGTTAGCACTCGACATGAGCAAAGTAGTCTAATATATAATTTTGCAGAAGAAGAAGAAGAAGTTAAGAATTTTCGTTGTTTTAAAATGAGAAGTCCCTTTATTTAAAGACAAGAAAGGATAGTGTGAATAAATTATTATCATTGTGCCTTATTAGAAAGGTCATAACTCTTTGAACAATTCAAGATTTTTCATAAAAATTGAAACTCTTCATAAAGGTTCCAAATATTCTTTAAAGTTGCAACTCTTCGAAAAAGTCGCAACTATCGTAAAAGTCGCAACTCTTCATAAAAAGTCACAACTTTTTGTAAAAGTCACAATTTTTCATAAAAGTTACAAATTTTCATATAAGGGAAGGTAATTTTTGAAATAAATAAGTTAAAAGTGAATCCTGGTTTGTGGTTGCCCAACCTAGGCGGGCCTAAGGTTCTCTTTTATATAAATATATGATACTAGCTGGGTTTCTCCTCACTTTCAGTTACCCATTGGTTTAGATTTTGCATAGCAAATGTCTTCCTCAGTTTTTCTTAGTATTGTGATATATTTCATATATATGGTTAACTTAGGGTCACCCTGATCTTTGGTCACGTGTTACATCAAGGGAGTAGTCTCGGTTTGCAATACACATTTACTTGTTCTTTTAATATATCCCCCCATCTCTGCCCGTCAAAACGTATTAACTTTTTAATCTTCTAAACACACTTTATGATTAAACGATTGAACTACACCTCATTCAATTTTAGGGGAGAACGATCATAGGTTAGTCTAAAACCCAACAAAGAGTTGGGTTCAAATCCACATGGAGCGGCACATGTTCAAATTCGGACATGATGTACAAACGTGATATAAATATTTATGGGAATATACATTTTCGAAATTACATGTACACTAGTCTAAGCGGTGATAAATAATGTGAAATCTGGGGTTTTGATTTGCAATTATTAGCTACAACAAAATAAAAACAAGAGAATAGAAATGAAGTAAGGGATTCTCTGGATGTGATCGATTATAGGAAAATTTTACTATATGGGTAATTGAAATTACTAATGAATAACTTAATATCAGAAGGTAGGCTAGACCATAACTGAAGTAGTTTTTCTCTCGAACAACTATGATGTTTCTAGTAATTTCTATCAAACATCAACAAGCATAGCAAAAAAGAAGAACTTGCACCTTAATTCACATACTCTTTCGATCTAGATATGTACGATTGGGCTTAGGATTACTCTCTCAAGATAAACACATATCAACCCACTTAGTACTCTCTAGGTCCGTTAAAATTTTTGTTAGAGCGAGGTTCAATAGTCCTAGGATGTCTTGAAGACTCACTTAGTAGTGTATACTTCATGGATGTGAAACGCACCACAACTTGTTGGTGCGGGAGGCTACAAAGTGTTTTATGAAAATCTTTACTGTGTTTGCAGTTTTTATCATGTGTGAGGGATGATTCAACTTCTCCTTTCTAATCTGTTATTATGAAATTCAGGTCATCCTTCTTGTAGAGCCAATGCACTAAATCTTAATGCACGCAATGCTAACATAATTTCTCTTGTCCCGATCTATGAGGTTATGAATGTATAGTTTCAGAATTTGATCAAAATCTTGGCTCAATGTGTGTCCAATCAGTATAATCAGTAGGCCATAGTTTCTTGGAAAAACTAATGATGGATCAGCTGCAGCTAGGGTTCGATACTTTGTTCGCATGATTCTGCCATAGTTTATAGTGTCTAAGGTTGGTGAGGACCCAAAAAACTTCAGTAATGAAATCAAGAACATCTTGGAGGTTATGTAGATAACTAGAAATGGCATGGTGGAGAAGGCATCCTTCAAACTTAAGGATGTAGCTGGTAATGAGTTCACTTAGTGGAAAGACAACAAGGGTGTAGATGCAGCTTCTCTAACTTAGAAATTTTCTACGCAGGTTCTTCCCTAGAGAGATGAGAGAAGCTTAGGTTGAAGAGCTTATGAACTTGAAGCAAGGTTCAATGTCTTTCCAAGAGTGCGGGACGAAGTTTACCCAACTCTCCAAGTGTGCTCCACACATGGTTGCTTATCCAAGGGCAAACATGAGTAAGTTCTTTTAAAAGGAATCTGATCTGGTGAAAATCGTGTGTAGAAATGCTATGCTATTATAAGATATGGATATGTCTATACTAATGACTCATGTTTAGGATGTTGAGGGAGATATTCTTAGGGAATCAGCTAAGGATTAAAATAAGTCCAGAACAGGAATTATGAATACTCAAAGCAAAAGTTGGACGGTGGAAATTGCTGACAAATTCAGAAAAGGTCTATGGTCCAAGAACCTTCATCGGCTAGTACTGCGTCCCCCTGGTTTTTAAAGGATCATTAAGGGTTTAGATCATGCTCTATGTCTCTGGTGAGTGCTTCAAGTAACAAGACTATCCGAACATGTCAAAAGTGTGGTACCACCTGGTGAGGTGCTTGCAGGTAGGAAGGGTGCTTTCAATGTGGCCAGTCTATCCATAGGATGTATTCTAGGAAGAAAAAGGAGGTAAGAACAATAAGGATCAATCTATATCTATAGAGCACCAACAGGTCACCCAATCCTTGAAGGTTCTTAATATGGTACAACTGGATGTTAGTGGATGCTACTGATAAGGAGATCAAGTCCTATGATAAATGTGTCAAAGCTGATGAGACGAGAATCTTCTACATTTTATACTCAATAGCAAATGAATTTCAACATCAACATCAGTCTATGACATGTGTTTAAGATATGCTTTAATCTATTATAGAGATGTTCAGAGAGTAGAATCCTTTTACCAAGAAGAGTGCCATGAAGGCTCTCTTGAACACAAAAAAAGTAGAAGGATCACCTTTCAAGTATCATATGCTTAACATGATAATTCATCTGAATGAGATGGAGATACTTGACACTGCTATTGATAAGGAATTTCAAGTGGAGATTATCCTATAGACCATGCTAGACAGTTTTAAACTATTTTTCTTGAATTATAATATGAACAACATGGATTTTTCTGTAGTAAAATTTTTGAATTTACTAACTGTGGTGGAATCCATTATCAAGCAGAAAACTTCTTCCTCTATGGCATACATGGTGGACAAATGTGTCGCTTCTTCATCTATGTCGGCTAAAACCCAAAAGATGAAGGAGAAGTCGTGCATGGTTGTGACCCCTGGACGTCCTAGAGGTGGTGTGGGTAAGAATAATGGAAAGTCCTACCAATGCAAGCAGCCTGGTAACCACAAGAGGGAATGCCCTGACTATCAACACAAAATAAAAAACAAAGGTAATTCTTGATAAATATGGTTAAAACGTTTTTAGTGGCTGTTTCCACCTAATTATAATCTCTAGATCAATAGGATTGTTGTCCATATCTGCATTTATTTGAAGGGTTCACGAAATGCGACGGCTAAGTGAGAATGAAGTTTCCTTTTTTATGCGAATGAGGAACAAATACCATTCCTAGCAATTAGAAATATCTCTATTTTTCCCTTATTAGTTCCAGAATTTCTTTTTAAAAGATCTTTTTCATATATCTTCGATAAGAAGCATTTTGGTTTTCGTTTAAAAAATAATGGATGCATATTATGAAGTTTTATTAGTAAGCTAGGTAAACTACCCGGACTTCGCACGGGATTGAACTAATTCATTAGTCTTACATATGAGCCCAGGAGTCAGCAACCATGTGAGGAGCATACCTGGAGATGTGGTTAAACTTGAGTCAATACTCTTGTACTGTCACGTTAACCTACCTTAAGTTCATGAATTCCTGAGCCTTTGCCTCTCTCAACTCTTTTGGGAAAAAACCTGTCGAGAAAAGTCTCACTAAATCAATCCCAAGCGATAGGAGCTGCATCTGCACCCCTATTCTCCTTCCACTAAGTGTACCAGATATGAGCAACATCCTCCAACTTGTATGATGCTAACTAAACCCGATCTTTCCAAGTGGCTTGCATTACCTAAAATATCTTCTTGATCTCATCCAAGAAATTATGAGGATTCTCATTAGCTTGCGATCCTAAGAACTCAGGAGGATTCATCTAACAAAGTCAAAAACTCTGGCTGCTACTAATGGGTTTTTTGTATTAGTAGGAACTAGAACCTGCTGATTGTTCTGGTTGGTCATACTCTGAGCCAAAATCTGAATTGGCATTCTGAAACTCTGCAGTTTAACTTCCTTATCTGGTACTAGAGGAACTGCGTTGGCATTGCGTGCATTAGCATTTCATTCCTAAGCCCTACAAGAAGGCATGATCTTAAGTGCACAATGTCAATTTAGAATGGAATTTGATCATACCTTATACACGAAAGACTAACAAGAAAGTGAAGTTTTTCCTAAAACATTTCATAGCCTCCCTCTTATTAGATGTATTGCACTTCACACCCATGAAAAGGACTCTACTTAGTGCGGATTTTCAGTTATCCTAGGACTCTTGATCATAGAGCTCTGATATTAAGTTTTGTCACGCCGTGAGCTACCCTCGAGACGCGGACACGGAACTTAGAACCACAAGTGATCCCAAGTTAACCCTGCTAGCATGATTTCCCACATAGAGGACTTACAACCTACTTGGCTAGTAGTTCTGGGACTATTTTAGTGCTCTGAACCCTAGTCCAACTCGATATTATACTACTCCCATGGATTTATATAGTTAACTTATTATGTCCAAATTTTTCTGTAAATACTGGATATCTCAAAACTGAACATGCAAACTAAGAATGCAACAATTAATCTTTTAATTAATCATTTATAATTGAGACATGTATATATGAACTAACTAAAATATCTTACCTAGCATGTGTAATTAAAGAACAAAAGAAGTACAAAGCTAGGGTTCCAAAATTCATGCTATAATTTGAGTAATAATATGATAATCTTATTTGGAACATATGTTTTATAAATTCATGAAGTTCTATCAAAGTTCTAGAAATTCTAGATTTAATCATGACAAGAGAATCAAGAATCTAACTGAATACTTTGAACCCATTGGGTGAAAGGAACCCACTAGTGAAATCCAACATACCAGGTGACGAAATCCACAGAAAAATACTTATTTTTCGGGGCTGGAACGGTTGGAACTTGTTGTGTTCTTGAACTAGGATTCTTGAGCTTTTTCTCCTTTCTTGATTCTAATTTTCTATGTTTTTATTTAAAAATTTGACTTAGATATGTTTTAATTATTTTCGATCCTAACATGTAGTTCTTGGACAATGAGGGTACGCTATACTGTGGTCAAACTTGCTGCTAAGTCTACTCTCAAATATATATGAATATACTGAAATGTAACTGAAATACGAAATAGCTCAAAATATTGAGATGCAATCTTATAATGCAACATTAATATACTGTAACATTCGGAATCTGGAGAATCATTATCGATTTAATTAACCTAGAAAGTGTAATGCAAGAACTAAGGGAATCTACATAAACTAGGGTTCTGAGTTTTATGCACGGAATTAAAAAACCTTCACAAGAAAACATTATTTTCTGTTAAGAATACTATATATAATAGATAAATCACAAAAAATCTACAATGTTTTAGAAATGATAGGTATAAACAATCTATATAGAATAGTGAAATCACGCATACCAAGTGATGAAAACTATTGAGAAATCTTTTGCATATCGGGGCTGAAGCTTGAAGAGCACTGCTGCTTGTTCTATAAAGAAATTGTCGCCTCCTTCTCCTCATTAAGATGAAACTTGGATGATTTTTTTAGAATGAAAGTTTTGAGTAGGTTTTGACTTTATTACAAGGCTTACACAGAGTAAAATGACTTATTTTAGGTATTAATCAACATATTTTAGAGGCTCTATCCATACAGGGAAAGACCAAAATTACCCTGGGTTAAAAGCTAATGATGCCCACCCACGGAGCCACTAACGTACCATTGATGGAAATACGGTCCATCGAGTGTGTAGTGATTGCTGGACAATTCTTACTGTTCTAAGTACTCACCTCTACGGACAACTTCATTGACCGTGTGAAGGACCAGTGACCGTGAAGGACACCATGGTTCTTCACTTGGACTAGGGGGTCTACTAGCTAATCCACGACTTGAATTGACTAGCTAATCCACGACTTGTAAATGGGATCATGACCCGTGGTTGGCACAATGGTCTACAATGATTGATGGATCTGCACCAGGAGCAAGTCAAGACCATAGTCCCTTTCACAGTCCGTGAACACCCTGTGAAAGGGACTATGGTCTTGACTTGCTCCTGGTGCACATCCAGCCACCGTTGTTCACTAAAAGCTCCAAGAGTAGTAATGTTGCTTTGCAATTGAATCGATTAATTTGATTTGTTTATATGAAGAAGCTTGTAGAAAGGGACAAAAGAGAAGATAAATTTTCAATCATCCTTGCTGATAGTTCGACAGAGTTAAAAAAAGGTCACCAAAATAGGAAAAAGAAATTATCGTAGATCGACGAATCACTATGACTTATAGTAAATATTACGCTTCATGAAAACTTTCAAGAATTAAACATAATTCATAATCAATTAATGTATTTGAGTTTTACTACCCTATAGTAGGGAAAAATCTACAAATTATAGTGACAAGAAATTCTTCTATTTATAGACAACATATGACACTGTGAACAAATACTTATTGTGCTTTATCGAAAAGGTCACAACTCTTTGAAAAAGTTAGAACCTTTCAAAAAGGTTACAACCTTTCATAAAAGTCATAATTTTTTATAAAAGTTGCAACTCTTAATTAAAGTCACAACTTTTCAAAAAAGTTACCACTTTCATAAACGTCAAAACTTTTAATAAAAGTCACAATTTTTCATGAAAAGGGAAGGCTAGTTTTGATAATAAATAAATTTAAAAGGGAATTCTTGTTTCTTGTGGTGCCACATAGGTGAACCTAAGGTTCTCTTTTATATAAATATATGATGATATGATAATTATGTTGTTATAAAGTACAATATGCTATTCATTCACATTGCTCCTTAAATACATCATTTGTTTGTACTTGAAGTATCCCATGACATGCTACAAAATTGAACTAAATAATATTTATATTTCTCATAAGAAAATACATATTTGTGAATTTAGTTATAGTTACTAATGGAACTTAAGTCTATACCATATCAATATAAATACGATTTCACATTTGATAACTAATGGACCTCTATGTATGTTGAAAGTTGAGGCACAACCAACTTGTGAATCTTGTTTATAAGGTAAAATGACAAAGAGAAATTTCCTTTCAAAAGGAAATATAGCGAGTAATAAATTAGAATCAATTTATTCTGATTTTATTTGGTCGTATGAATGGACAAGACAGAGGGGGTTTTGAGTTTTTTTGTGACTTTCAGAGATTACTACTCAAAATATGAATACATTTATTTGGTGTGCAATAAATCTGAATGCTTTGAAAATATTCAAAGAATTCAACATAGAAACAGACTTTCATCTCAATATTCTAATCGAGGAACACCACAACAAAATGGAGTGGAAGAATGAAGAAATAAAATCTTTTTGAAAGGGTTAGATCAATGTTAAGTTATCCGAATTTGTCTTTTATTTTCTGGAGATATGATTTAGAAACTGCAAATTACATTATAAATTTGGTTCCTCCCAAATCTGTTTCTTTAACCTCATTTGAATTGTTGAATGCGCAAAAGCCTAGTCTATGCCATATCCGAGCTTGGAGATGTCTAACATATGTATTAAATGGGAAAACAAAAGTTTGAATCAAGGACAAAAGTGTGCATTTTCATTGTATATAACAAAGAAACAAAAGGATGTTTATTTTACTTCCATAAGGAACAAAAGGTAATTATTTGAACAAATACCATGTTTCTGGAACATGACTATTTAATTGACCATGTTCTTAAAAGTAAAAATGTTACATAAGAACAAAACAAAGTAATAACTACTAATGAAATGTCCACACAACTACCTCAAACAATTCTTGACATTCCATTGCATCCATGTAGTGGGAAGAATGTTGGTAGAAATTTTTTTTCTCAAGAGGTTGCTCCAGAGATTTCTGAAAATCAGACTCAAGACATCTCGCTACTATAAAGTAGTGGGATAATGCCGCGCAACCTCAAATTGTGGAGGAAGAAGTTCAAAATGTTCATAATCTAATTCAAAATGTAGTAAATCCTAAGATACTTCTCGTCCTAGTTGTAGATTTTTTAGAACATCACAACGATTTACGCTATTGAGAGAATAATATGATAGAATACCTAAAGATACTAATTCATACCAATTAAATTATGCTGAAACACTACACGATAAAGACACTAAAGAGTGGATTGTTGCTATGAAATTTGAGGTGGAATCTATGTACTCAAGCCAAGTCTAGGATCTTGTGGAACCACCACTAGGCGTTAAGCTTATTGGTAGTATTAAGTGGATATACAAGGAAAAGAGAGGAGCGGATTGAAAAGTTATAAGTTTTAAAGATCGTCTTGTTTCAAAAGGGTTTACTCAAAAAGAAGGAATCTATTATTAGGAAACCTTTTCCCTAGTAGCCATGCTTAAATCCATTAGGCTTCTCTTATCCACTACTGCTCAATATAAGTTTGAGATTTGACAAATGGATGTCAAGACCGTATTTTTAAATGGAAGTTTTCATGAGTGAATTTATATTACACAACCATCAGATTTCATGGTAAATGGCAATTAAAGTATGTTATGTAAACTTTTGTAATGACTCGCAAAATAATAGGTTGAACTAGAGTCTAACGTATGAACCTTATCAGTTTATGTATAAATTAGATATATAAAAACGTCCAAAAGTTTGGCTAAGTATAAATTTAAGGGAGGGTTCAAGGCTAGTGAACTACTTCAAGGACCTTAAATGCTTTCTTAAACATCCCCTTAGATTTTTTTGGCTAATTCCATATATGCAAGGGTGTTTTCGTAAGTAATATTTTTAAGTTAAATTAGAGAGTGGTAATATTTTATATTATTTCTAAATAACTACATAATGGATTTTATATTAAAATATTCCAAAAATAAATCAGTTTCACAAAGACCCACTTCAAATAAAAATTTCATCTTCCTCCAATATTTCTCTCTCTAAACTCAAAAAGAAGAAAAAGCCATGGAAGCTTGGATTTGGGGATTTCAAAAGAGTTTCTTCATAAATTTTCTTCAAGGTTTCTTAAAATTGGTATAGTAATCCTTCATCCTTGATCAATCTTTCTTTCTGGGAATCCAATAAAAAAGAATGTCAAAATCTTTCAAACATCAAAACCCTATTCTCTAATCTAACGATTGGTTCAATGCTAAAACGTTTCCAACGAATTTATATTGATGAATTAAGTTTTAATATTCGAATTTACACCGATTTCCTTCAAGAACCCATGATTTTTCGTAATCTCTTTTATTATAGAAATTGATTGGAAAATGGTTAATTATGAAATTACAATGAATAGTAATTGTTTATATGAAGTTAGTTTATCAAGTCATGGAATTAATTATATCTTATTGTGGTGAAGTTATGAATGAGTTTATGTTGAATTGCTTATGTGGATGATGGAGGATGTAAATTGTCTTACCTCTTGTAGTATCTTGAATCTATCGGTTGAGATTGATCGATATAGAATTGTAATAGATTGATGTGTGATCCACTTATGGTTGAGGTGTTTAGTTATTGAGTATGAATGGATTGATCCACTTATGGTGGAGGTTCTTACATTATAGTTTATGTTGAATTATATGTAGTGCTAATGTGGAAGGGTTACACCCACATGACTTGCAATATGATTTTATGAGTATACTCATGCAATGAATGAATGAACTAATTGAATTACGACTATATACATGTCTGGTATAACGAATTTGGATGTGTTAAATTACATGGTTAATAAGTCCTTGAATGTAATATTTAAATGTTATGCATGATTATGATAGTATGTACATCCGAATGAACACTTTGAGAAGGAAGTGTCTATGATGATAATGTTGTTGTTGTTTTGTCATAATAGGGTAATGAATTTTGATAGCGATTGCATTGAAGAGTATGAGTCATTAGTCGCGGCTCTTGACCGAGGTGATGTTCGGTTTAAACCGAAGAAATATGAGATAGATATGAAGAATCGCGAGTTCCCACCCGCGAAACCATCTATAGAGGAGGCTCCAAAATTAGAACTAAAAGCTCTCCCACCTCATCGCAGGTATGAATTCTTTGGAAATGGTGACACTTTGCCGGTAATCATTGCATCAGTCCTTAATGAACAACAAGTTCAGAGTTTGGTGAAGGTTCTAAAAATGTTCAAAAGAGCTATTGGGTGGTCTATTGCAGACATTATATGGATCCCTCCTCGTATTTGCTCTCATAAAATCCAACTCATGCCTGATTATAAGCCAAGTATTGAGCACCAGAGACGCTTAGATCCTCCTATGCAAGAGGTCGTGAAGAAGGAAATCATTAAGTGGTTGGATGCCGGAGTAATCTATCCAATCGCCGATAGTTGTTGGGTATGCCCGGTTTAGTGTGTACCTAATAAAGGGGGAATGATTGTGGTCCCCAACGAAAAAAATGAACTTGTTCCAATGAGACCGGTTATTGGATGGAGGGTGTGTATGGATTACCACAAACTAAATTCATGGACTGAAAAAGACCACTTTCCTATGCCCTTCATGGATCAGATGTTGGATAGACTTGCCGCAAAAGGGTGGTACTGTTTTCTTGATGGATATTCGGGGTATAATCAGATTTCTATTGCACCAGAAGATCAAGAGAAAACCACTTTTACTTGTCCATATGGGACTTTTGCGTTCCGAAGAATGTCGTTTGGGTTGTGCAATGCACCCGCCGCGTTTCAGAGATGTATGATGTCGATATTTTCTGACATGGTGGAGGATACTGTAGAAGTTTTTATGGATGATTTTTCGTGGTTGGTGATTCATTCGAGCGGTGTTTGACCAATTTATCTGAGGTCCTTAAGAGATGTGAAGACTGCAATTTAGTAATAAATTGGAAAAAGTGTCATTTCATGGTGAAAGAGGGTATTGTTTTGGGTCATCGCTTTTCAGAAAAGGGCATAGAGGTTGATCGAGCTAAAGTCGAGGTAATAGAGAGACTTCCCCCACCGATCTCTGTGAAAGGTGTGAGAAGCTTTCTTGGGCATGCAGGTTTTTACCGGAGATTCATCAAAGACTTTTCAAAGATTGCACATCCATTGTGCAAACTGCTGGAGAAATATTGTAAATATTGTCTTGATGAATCCTGTCTTAAAGCATTCAATGAGCTAAAAGAAAAATTGGTGTCTGCGCCTATCATTATTTCTCCGGATTGGAACAGTCCATTTGAGGTGATGTGCGATGCTAGTGGGGTGACTCTTGGTGTAGTATTGGGACAGAAAAAAACAAAATCCTTCACCCCATTTACTATGCTAGTAAAGCACTAAATGAAGCTCAGAAGAACTACATAGTAACCAAGCAAGACTCCTTGCAGTAGTCTTTGCTTTTGAGAAATTTTGCTCCTATTTTCTAGGTACTAGAGTTATAGTGCATACTGACCACTCATCATTGAGATATTTGATGGCAAAGAAGGATGTGAAACCTAGGCTGATTCGTTGGGTATTACTGCTACAAGAATTTGACTTTGAAGTGATGGATAGAAAAGGAACTGAAAATGAAGTTGCTGATCACTTGTCTTATATAGAGGATGAAGCTGTGAGAGAGTTAGGGGATAAGACTGACATTGATGATACTTTCCCCGATGAGCATGTATTGGCTGCTTCACAAGACTTGATCCCATGGTTCGCAGATTTTGCGAACTATCTGGCTACTGATATTGTTCCATCGGACTTGTCCTTTCATCAAAGAAAAAAGTTCATGTACGATGTGAAGAAGTTGTTTTTGGGATTAACCATACTTATATAGGAGTTGTGCCGACGGGCTTATTCGGCGTTGTGTGCCAGAATGTGAGATGTTGAGTGTGTTGGAGGCATGCCATTCCTCACCCGTTGGCGGACATCACAGTGGTATCCGAACCGCTAATAAGATATTACAATGTTGTTACTATTGTCCAACTCTTCATCAAGATGCTCATGAGTTTGCTAAAGCATGTGACAGATGCCAACGAGATGGCGGCATTTCAAGAAAGCAAGAGCTCCCTCTAAACCCCATTCTTGTGATTGAGTTATTTGATGTTTGGGGTACTGACATTATGGGCCCTTTTGTGAGTTCTCATGGAATGAAGTACATTCTAGTAGCGGTTGATTATGTAACTAAATGGGTCAAAGCCATCGCCCTCGCAAACAATGAATGGAAGAGTGTCACTGCATTCTTGAAAAAGAATATATTCTCTCGTTTTGGTACCCCAAGGGCAATTATTAGTGATGGGGGCTCCCACTTCTGCAACATATTGTTCAAGGGGTTATTGGAGAAATATGGGGTTGGCCATAATGTGGCCACTCCTTACCACCCTCAAACTAGTGGGCAAGTTGAAGTGTCGAATCGGGAGATCAAACAGATATTGTCAAAAACAGTTAACGCTGGTAGAACGGATTGGTCAAGGAGGCTTGATGATGCTCTTTGGGCCTATCGGACAGCATATAAGACTCCCATAGGTATGTCTCCATACAAAATTGTATATGGGAAAGCTTGTCATCTTCCGGTTGAGTTAGAGCATAAAGCCATATGGGCCATGAAGAAGTTGAAAATGGATTGGAGCGAAGCTGCAGAACAATGGTTAAATGGGTTGAATGAACTCGATGAATTTCGCCTGAAAGCCTGTGAAAGCTCAGCCCTATACAAAGAAAAGATGAAGAAGTACCATGACAACAAAATTGGAAAACGAGAGTTTATGGTTGAGGATTTGGTGCTTTTATTCAATTCCAGGTTGCGCTTGTTTCCGGGCAAGCTCAAGTCCAAATGGATTGGTCCTTACTTGGTTACCCAACTATTCCCTCATGGAGCAGTTGAGTTGGAAACTAAGGAGGGTGTGCGGTTCAAGGTGAATGGACAACGAATAAAAATCTATTTCGGGCATGCTGAATCGGCGAATGAAGTGACCGAGGCATACCATCTTGATGAAATCTGAGTAATCAAGTGTCCCCTGTCGTGCCGCGACATTAAATCAGGCGCTTGTTGGGAGGTAACCCAATACTTATAGTCTTATTAGTAATGGTAGCATTTTTCTACTAATGGGTTTTTAAATTTGCAGGCACATCACCAGGAAACTCTGCTGAAAATTACTCGGCAGCAGTCACAGACGGATACATCGACGGACCGTTTCGCCTGCGATGGACCCTCGTATGCCGCCGTTGTACCAGGTACGTCTTTCTGTTATTTTCAAACTAGGGCACACACGACGGAACCAACGACTGTTGTCACAACTGCGATGGACCATCGTCGGGGAATTGTCGCGTGATTAATGAAGCGTACCCGACCCAACCTGGTTGGAGTTTATTATAAAATGTCACCATTTTAACTCTCCAACCCCTCATTTCACCCCCATTCCTTCATTACTCCTCCCAGTTCCCTCTCTTTTCAACTTACACAATCTCTCCCTCTATCAACCGATCATTGCCCCCCCCTCAAAATTCTCCAAAGCCCTAAAAGTTATAATGTACAAGTCGGAGTTGCTGATGTGGGTGTCTTCCTGGTCACCGAGTACTTGTCCATCTTGTTTTTCTCCAATTCTAAGGTATGTGTCTCTAATTTCTACTCATTTATCTTGCATTTTTGTTTATTAATTAGTATTAGCTTAGTTCTTCGTCTTATGTTCGTTTCTTTTATATAAGATTCTGTCTAACCTAGGTTAAAAATGTTCGAAATTGCCGTGTTTACAACCCTAGACATAGGTGCTTTTGCATTTCTAGTTTCCGAGGTAGTTGGGTTAGACAAATGTAGGTCCAAAACACTACAAGTTTGATTTGAGTTCATCGGGGATGCATGGGGTACCCCCATTTCTGTCACTTATCTACATAACGAGACCCCGATGAAGGGCCTTCGTAGGGTCCATTCCAAAATCCCTAACACCCCATTGTCCATTTTCTTCTAAGTGTTCTCCAACGGACATATGCGACGGCCCGTCGTATTTACGATGGTCCGTCCTGCACAACCGTTCTGGTTGTCAGAGACCCTATTTCTGAGGGTCTCTCACTCTTTCTAAGTGTCCTTCAACGGACACATGTGACGGACCGTCATACCCACGACGGTCCGTCCTGCACAACTGTTCTGGTTGTCAGAGACCCTCTTCCTGAGGGTCTCTCACTTTTTCTGAGTTTCCTTCAACAGAAACATGTGACGGACCGTCGTCTTGTTATCAGAGACCCCGTTTCTCAGGGTCTCTCTCCATTTCTCTAAGTGTCCTCAAACGGACGAGTACGACGGACCGTCATACCCACGACGGTCGATCCTGCATGATCGTTGTGATGGTCAGAGACCCCTCTCCTCTGGGTCTCCATATTTTTTTCAAGTATCCTCTGACGGACACCTATGACAGACCGTCGGACCTGTGATGGTCCGTAATGCACAAACCGTCATACTTGTCAGAGACTCTCCTTCAGGGTTCTCCATATAAACATAGTCTAAGTAAGACACGACGGACCCCATGACGGTCCGTCATAGTCACGACATGCCCTCACCAGGCCCGTTGTGTGTCACTATTACTATAGAAATGAAATACTATTTTCAATTTTTTTTGTATGTGGTTTTGCTTGTCTTGTTTACCACTACTCATACTAATATTGATCCTTTAAAGGTACTATCAACTATGGCACCCAAGCAAGATCGAATCTAGGCACGCGGACGATCGAAGTCTGTCGCCCCATCTGCCCGCATGGTCATTGGCTCTGATGATGAGCGTGACCCAGAGTATATGCCCCCAGGCACTTCCACCCCTGCCTGTTCTGCACGTGCTCCCAGAGCCACACCCAAAAAGGTGGCGTCCGGTGTAGTCACTGCCTCCCAGTCTGATGAGGAGCGCACACTGACCGGCACATCCTCTTGGTCAGCCACAAATGAAGAAGGAGCGTCTGGCTCCTTAGGAGTTTCCTGGTCGGACGAAGCCTCCGGCTCTGCTGAGGTTCCCGCACCCTCCATCGGTGCAGCTTCGGCCTCGTCTGACGAGGCTGATAGATCGGAATCCACATCAGGTTCACCAGCTCATGCCCGCACCCCAGTAACTTACCAGCCCAACCGGTGGTGCGTGGACGGGCAATTTCAAGTCTACTCCAACGCCAAGTTCCTGACTGACAGAGGAGTTATGACTCGAACACTCACCTTGGAGCGGAGGGTCCATACAGGGAGTCTCCCGACGATGCCTGAGATCAACAATCTCTTCACCAGGTATCGTTTGGAGTGGACATCACGTCCATTGGGTCGTTTCAGTGAAGAAATGGTCCGAGAGTTCTACGCATCCTACGTACCGACTCTCCGATCACATATAGATAGGCGGGATGCCCCCGCCAAACAGGCCCCACTGGAGCAGGTCCAAGTACGGGGTGTGCAGGTTTATATTTACCTGCCTGCCATCTCCCGGTTTCTATACGGTGAGGGTGTTGATGCTACTCGGACCCCTCTCACTGCCGAGTTTGACTACAGATGGCAGCTTGTTAAAGATGGCCAGTTCCTGCGCGAGCCATCGCTGAGAGAGACCACCAAGAGGTGGATGGACCTGCACCTGTCACTTGATGGAGAGGGTGCCGACTGGGTGACCAAGCCAAAGGGGTCCATCAAGAAGGCCAACCTCACTTTCACGATGAAGTTCTTGTGGCTGATTATCCGCCACTGCCTTTCCCCCACAGACGCTAATAATATCGTTACATAGGATCGAGTAGTGTTGATGGCGGCGATGATAGCCGGGGTCGAGGTGGATTTCGCGTGGCTTCTACAGGAAGTCATGCACGAGAGGGCTTTCAAGGTCACACCTGCTTACCCTTTCTCGTGCATGATCTTTTCTCTATGCAGGTCCGCAGGTGTGCCTATATGGCACGTAGATCAGCTTAAGACCCCGCAAGGCACTGTTGATGTAGGCCTTATCAGAGATGAGGCCAATGAGTTGGCTCCTCGCAGAGGGCCCCGTCCAGAGCTGCCCCCACTTGCTGACGATCTTAATGAGACGGTAGCCCAGGCCCGCACATCTGCGCAGGCGGCGTCAACTCACAGTACTCGGGTCGAGTCTATCCCGGGTAGTAGCACTGCCCCGAGCTCCTCTCGCACAGCCCCTCTACCGGCGTTGGTCCCGCTTGCTAGGGTCCAAAAATTAGAGGCGTAAATGGCTACACTTCTGCATCATATCCATCCATGGATGCAGAGGTCCATTACCGAGACAGAAGAGCGTCTTGAGCGGAAAATGGTCCAGTATACAGGGAGGAAGATCGCTGAGGTTCACCAGCGCTTGGATGCCTTTGAGTTGAAGGTGCTAGCCCAGCCAGCCCCTCCGGTGGATGTGTCAACTCTTCAGGCTGCGGTCGACAGCCTTCGCGCCGATATTGACACGATCTTAGAGGCTACGGTGCTTGAGTTTGAGGCCCCTTCTGTCGAGCCTGCTGAAGACACAGTGTTGGCGGCCCTATTCGCCACCTCAGAGATTCCACCACCTCCCCCTCGAGAGAATGCGAAGAGGCGTAGGGGTCGAGCTGAAGAGGAGGCGCGAGCATAGAAGAAGGAGCGCCGTGAGATGGAGGCTGCGAGGAAAGCCTCACTTGCTGAGGAGGAGGCACATCAGAGTTAGCAGCTGGGGCGTCTAGCTCAAGAACTGTGGAGATAGCAGGAGGCACTAGTGATAGTGCGGTTGTTGAGGACACCACTGAGGGTGTCAAGATTGCATAGGACGTGGGTTCCGAGCAATCGGACCCACCAACTTGCTGATCGATGGCGCTTTGTGCCACAGGTTTGCTTCACCTACCACTCTAGTATTTCAATTTTTTTGCATTGGGGACAATTGCATGTTTTTTTGTTGTTGGGGATGGGTATATGGAAAGTGAGTGTTAGGGTGAAGTCTGAGTAGCCCAATTCACTATCCTCTTTTGGGGTTTTCTTGCCTGTGTTCTTTTTCCCCAAAAGACTGATTACTTTTCCTCTTGAACCGTCATGTCTATATCTTTTGTACATAGTTTAATTATGCAGTATGATGGCTAAATTGATATTTTGATAAATTGGAAAATGATGCACGACTAGTCATAGTAACTGATAAATGTGTGGCTTTATGCACGACATAGAGGTACACCATTGCATTACCCTAAGTCTAAAATTCGAACTAGGTGTCTGATATCTGGTAGAGTGATGAGATGTCAAGTGAGTGTGAGGAAGATTTGAATAGTCCACTATTTGTACTGAGCTAGAACTTGCCTGGTTAGTCCTACTAAAAGTAAGTTGTAATAGACAATTAGGAAAGGATCATAGGCCTTATTCAATATAGCCCATCTTTAGTCTAAATAAAAGAAAACCAAATGAAATTTATCCTTCTTTGATCCAAATGATCTGAGCTTAAATTAGACCTTTCTTTTACACCCCAACTGATCTTTTCTTGGAATAATGTGTTAGCCCTGGTCCCTTCTTGGACATGTGCACCTCAGCTTATACCAAAAGCATACGTTGAGGGTGGCTAATGCAATAAACAACCTTCGTTATGGCCCTGACCCAACTTTTGGTATTGTGTGCCTTGACTCATGGCAAAGCCATGAGTTGAGGGTTGCTATTATAAGGAATGCTCTGGAAAGTGGGGTTGAAAGAACAAAGACAGAGAAAGAACAAAAGTAAAGTGACTCAAGAATTAGTTGAAAGAAAAGTAAAGAAAAAGAAAAATATACAAGAAATACAAGCAACAAAAGAAGAGAGTCACTTACACAAATGAAGAAAGAAGAGAAAATAGCTAGGTGAAAGAATATGAGAAACTGGGCGAGATAAAATGATAGAAAGTGGAAGGTTTAGCCGAAATGTCAAGAAGGGCAAAAAGTCACTAAAGTGTACCTAAATATACCCTAACTGACCCTGAGCCTATGTTACAAGCTAAGAAATTCCTATCGTGATCCTAAGGGTTGTATAGCGAACTTGAGGCAGTGAAAATAAAAGCAAGCTTATGGCAATAGGTATGAATGAGTGTGACTTTGTTCTGAGAGCGAGTGTTGAAAAGTAATCCTTATACTCAAACTGAAATCATTGTGTGAAAAATTAGGATTTTGTTTTAAAGTGAGGACACTAGTTGCAATACCGGAATTGTTAGCACCTCGGTGAGAAATTGAAGAGGATAGGTGTTAGCGCATGGTGAGTCTGTGTCATGTCCTCATCCCACATAATTCAAGACTAATAGTGATAGCATGCATAGATTTTATGAAATTAATCGGGATTGATAGCCAAATGATTGCAAAGGATGAAACATGGATACTATTGTACAAAGATTTTGTATTGAGTTATAGTGCGTCGCTTGAGGACAAACAACGAATTTAAGTTGAGGGTGTTGATATACCGTGGTTTCACGGTATTATTAATACTTTTTCCTTAAGTTTACTATGTCCAAAAGCCTTTTTGTGCTAATTTTTATATAAGTTTCTCTTTATTTTGCAGGAAAAATTTCCAAAGATGAATGCAGAGATTTTGAGCGAATAAATGCAGAAGAGACCACCTACAGAGCTTATGATGGTCCGTCATTCTTGTGACGGTCCGTAGGTGGCAGCGTAGTGCAGCTGCTGAAGGGATATGGGGAAGTCTGACCAAGTGTGGGGCTACGGAGTTCATGAAGGTCCGTCGTGTTTATGACGGTCCGTCCTGCAGGTTCATCATGAAGTTCAGAGAAGTAGTCCTAGTACCCATATTCTAAGAGTTCAAGTGTTTTGAAACGAAGACCCTCGACGGATCGTTGTGCCTATGACGGTCCGTCATACGTACCGTCGTGGGTAATGAATAGAGCAGCAGAAGAAATTGCATAAGTATGGGACGACGGAGTCCATGACGGTCCGTCGTGACCACGACGATCCGTCGCGAGTTCTGTCGACCCAGCCACGTTTTGACAGATTTCCAGCAAATAGAGTCCTTGTTTAATTAGGTTTTTATTTTTTATAAATAGTTCGAAAAACCTCGTTTTTGAGGTTAGACTCTGGATCATTATTAGACTCTGTGTATTAGTGTTAGATTCTGGATTATCATTAGACTTTTTTTTGAGATTATTGATTACTTTGAGGTTCTTGCAAGTGATTATTGGTGATTAATCAAGCAAACTTTCAGATTTTACTCTTTCTCATTGAAGTAAGTACATGAATTCTTATTTAATATATTTGAATATTGTGATTATGACTATGAGTAACTAAACTCCATAACTAGGGTTATGGGAACCGTAGGCTAATAATAAGATAAAACCTAACTAAAATAGAATAGTGTCTTGCATGTATTAATAATTCTTTCGCTTAGTAGTCTTTTTAACGGATGACCAACGTTAGAACTCGCCTTAATGCTACTTGCCGGAGTAAGGAGGTAGATAATAGGAAAAGAATTATCAACATAGATTTAGTCTATACTATCTAATAGGCTAGTATTGATTGGTACGAGGTAATAACTTAGTCAAATATCGATATGATGCTTAATATGAGGTAAAGATAAGGGTTAGGATAGCAACACACGTAGCCGGACCAAGGTGCGGAGTGAGATTTTCTAGATGCCGGACCAAGGATTTAGAAATACATAAATTATCACTTTGCATGCAAGATACTAGGAAAGAATTGTTATAGTTAGAATTATCAAGTTATGAACCTGTGGGGAACACGTAAACCCTAGTTACTTTGATTAATTAATTAAAATCCAACAGTCAAAGCTTTTAAGTGTATTTTTCAATTTAGGTATTTATTTTCATTCATTTAGAAATAGAAACCCCCCTTTTATTGTTTTTACTTTCCAAGGAAGTAATTGACTAAACAAAAGTAATAATAGATTGAAGTTAAGTCTAGACTATTTTCCTCGTGGGAACGATCCCAACCTCACTAGTTGGGTTATTTACTTGACACGACCGCTTTACTTCCTATTTGAGAAGTAAGTTTGAGCGTATCAGATACGATTGAGGAAAAAATTACTGCAGATCGAAATGCATTCTTTAATAAACTTTTCACGATTGATGAGGTGAAAGGAGTTGCCTTGTCAATGAATTCAGATAAGAGGCCAGGCATATGGGATTAATTTGAGTTTTTATTAGAGATTTTGTGCTTTAATTTGTAAAGATTTGACGAATGTGATACTCACTTTACTCAATAACAATGGATTCATTACAACAAATATTTATCAGAGAAAAAATTTTGATTCCAAAAAAGCAACATGAACTAGTTTCTGATCTAATACTGATTCATCTATGCATTCTTATTTATCATATAGTTTGCAAGATGTGGGCAAATTGCATGAAATTTTTCTTCAGGACTGTGTTGCTGAAGCACAAAGTGCATTTATCCCTGGAAAATTTATTCTTGATAATGTTATGATAACTTTTGAGGGCAATTATTATTAAAAGTAATACAGAAGGAAAGACATGATTTGTTACTTTTAAAATGGACATGAGAGAATCTTATGATAGAGTGGAGTGGAACTTTTTGAGAAAGATGATGACAAAGATGGATTTTAATCTGATTGGAGTATAAAGATTACGCAAATGGTTGCATCTCATGTTGGTAAACATCTTGGTGGTATCCTTCATCACGAGGCCTTCGACAAGCGGATCATCTGTCACCATATTTTTTTTTAATCAATGTCAGCAGTGGCACTTTAAGATTTGTAAGTGATCATGCAAGCCAATGAAAAGCTCCAAAAGTTCCATCTATTAATTCTTTTTACCAAATGAGAGTGTATATTTTTTAAAAGTTATGGAGACGGAGGTTAATATTATCAAACAGTGTGTACTCCTATATAAAACTTTTTTATGATTTTTTTAATATATATAAAACACTATAAAATAAAACACATAATTAAAACGAAAGAACCACCAAATATATATACATACATACATATATATATATATATATATATATATATATATATATATATATATATATATATATATATATATATATGTAAAAGTATTTGTTTTATAAAAAAAAAATGGCCACATTATTCCCTTTTGAAAGAAAATTTTTACAATAGCCAATTTTGTGTAATTGTTAAATTACTAATCAAAAGTAGCCGATTTTGTATTCTTCTTTCAATAAACTCATCTATTTATTTAAGAGAAAAAATTATGAAATGATCAGATTTAGATTTACATTTTGTAGAAAAATGACAGATTTACATTTTTTTGAAAAATAACAAGATTTACATTTTTTTTTAAAAAAAAAACAGCCTCTTTTTTTTTAATGACAAGAAACTAAAAATAAAACAAAAAGCTTCAAGATTTTTTTTCTTTAGAAAGCATGATTTTGCTTATCAATTCTACGATGAGGTAAAATTAAACAATGATAAGCTTGAGAAATATATTTAACTAAGAAAAATTAATTAAAAAAAAATTCAAAATATGAAAGTACATGAAACATTAATTTAAGATTACATTGAGAAATGTAAAACAAATACATAAAGTTGATTACAAGCAATTAATGAAAGAAATTTAATTGAATAGCAAAGACTATCAAAGATGAAATATATTTGTTTCTCTTTAGAAGCGGACTTTTTTTTTCATATTGTTAGATTTTCCCTCTTCCAATTTCTTTCTTTTTTTTTTCTTCTTGTATCCCATTTAAAATGAAAGAAGAAAGAGTTTAAATAGATGGTGAACATTAACATCACGCTTACTTATAACTTAAGAGGCAATGCATGCATTGAACTCTTTTTCTTCAAGAGGTGCCACCCAAGAGGACCAATGAAATTTCCTTTTTTTTCTTTTTTCTTTTTCCAATAAGATTAATTAAAATACTGTATTGCCCTTTTAGATGACGCATTTCATTTATTAATTAATTTAATGATGGTTGATCTAAAAATTTAAAATCGACCCAAAATGCCATTTTTTAGATGACCCATTTCTTTTATTCATTAAATGGATAATAGCAAAATGGGTCACCTAAAAATTTAAAATAGACCTAGAATTTTGACCCATTTGATCAAGACTTCTAAATAAAATGAACATAGGCCCACAAACATTAAAACTAAACATCTAAACAATTTGAAGATGAAACACAACAAATAAGGCTAAAACAAAATTACAAAACGGAATTAAAAAAAATTCAAGGAACAACTACAACATGAAAAAACTTAAAGAACACCAACAAAACAATACAAAATCCGGAATCAAAACGACTTAAATGGTTAGAAGGAAATGATTATGACCATTTGGGTAGGGGTTGTGAGGGGGATAAGACTGAAATGAATTTTTGGGTGAATGGGGGTCTCCGAAAAAATTCACAAGAATTTTTATAATGGATTTTTAAGATAAAATTGATATCAAAGAATAGCCCTTGATATGGTCTACACTTTTATGCCAAGGGTATAGGATGGGGATGACCGAAGCTTCGTAAATATAAAGAAAAAGGTGAAGATTTATGATTGATTTTTCTTAGATATATGAAGTTTGTCTATGGATAAGTTTGCAGATTAATGTAGAAGAGGGTGAAATAAAGAAATGGCAAAAGCATTTGGAGATTTTTCCTGCCACAGGGTGGTTCCGTCGCCGACAATGGCGACAGTGGCGGTGGCCGGTCCATGCCAGGTGGAAGCAAAGGGGAGAAGAAAATATAAATGCAAATTAAAAAATAGCTTTTTGGGATTTTTTTTGTTAGGGAAGTTCCCTTGGATCAAAATATCACAAATCGTTGAGATTCAATCTTGACCATTTTATTGGACCGGGTCAAAAATGATTTGCCCATCAAAATTTATCTAAATCAGCCCAATTCAAATAAAATTGGGTCATTTGGACCAATAAAAAAAATACAAACAAAGACAAACAACCCAAAGTACAGAATAAAATATAACAAAATACATTACTATATACTATAGGACTAAAATAAACACATCAAAAATTAGTTGTTCACAACATGCCCCTCTTTTCTTGAAAACATAAAGAGTTTTCAAGCAAAGAAAGAGAAAAGAGTGGATAATTTTTGTCTATTTCAAACTTCATGATTACATTATGGAAAATATTACCGAACCTTGCTTCAGATGTTGCCTACATATCCTTGATTTCAAGGAAATCAGGTTAGTGTAGTTCAAAAAACTTTGATAACTAAGACTATAAGAAAATGTGGTCGAAATATTAATTCATATTGCTTGTCATAATCTACTATCTATAGTTACAAATAAAATAGATATAAAACTATGTTTATCTACATTATAGGATTTACAAGATCCCTACTTGATGTTGTTTCTTAGGGTCTTGTCTTGATCTTCCACTTTCTCTATGCTCTATCTATGATATTTATCTTCATGCTCTTGGAGGCTTGTGGATCACTCTAAGGTCCATGTTTTGACTTGAGTTGGCGGTTGAAACACAAAACATAAGATAATGAAATGAAGAACCCAAAAAGGATGTGTTTCTTTTAGGGAAGAAGAAGAAAAAAACGATAATCTTGAACTTGGACATATAACCCTACAGAAAAGGAGAAATGAGCATATTGCCCTTAGAATTTCAAATAAGACGTATTGTCTTCGTGGATTGACTTAAGATTGACTGTATCACCCAAATGTGAATATGGTGCATATATACAATGAATGTTGGTGCATATTGCCCAAGATATGCATATGGTTCACATTGCCCATGAATGTTAGTAGGTATTTACCAGGACATGCATATGATTTGTATTGCCCATATATATATAATTGATGTGTATTGCATGGGAATAAGGACCGGTGCACGTTACACATGAATGGAGACTATTGTGATTGCACATGAATGCAATATCGATGCGTATTGCATGGGATTTAGATTGGTATGTCTTGCTCATGAAAGAAGACTGCTACATTTTGCATGTGAATAAAAGATGTCTGCGTATTTTCATAGAATTTAGTTTGGTGCGTGTTAGAAGAAATTTAGAATGGTGCATATTGCATATGAATAATAGACTATGCATATATTACAAAATTCAGATTGGCGCGTATTCCCCGAAGCTCTCAAATTGAGAGGCAAGTGCACATAGTATTAGATGAAACAACAAAGATGTAATGACTTTGGAGAACTTCCTTTTTTGATGTATCATATTTGACTTATGATTTTTGACTTGTAATTCCGCATTTTCTTTTGTTCATGTGTTTAGAAAAATTAAAAGATAAATAAAATTTTTAGTTTTACGTATGGTTTGTTTGTGTCCTTGATGCTCAAATGACTTGACCATAATCATGACCAATTTATCTCACTTTACTCAAAATCTTTGGTTGAACAAGCTTTGAAGCTTCCTATTTGTCAATTCAGGAGCCTTGTGCTTTGGTACTATCACATATCATGGTGATGTCCCAATGAATCGTTTCTTTTTTTTTTCCAATATATTTCATGACCTAAGAAACTAAATCGTATTCCTTCATGAGTTTTCGGTGAAGATGTAAGGCTTTTTTAGTTCTTGACTGATGGAATGTCAACTCAGATACTCAATTTTTACTTCTGGGAAACCGTAGTAAGATTTGAAATCTTTTAACTTATTCTATCAAGGAATTATGCTGAAATACTAAAAAAATATTAGACTTAAGAGTGTGAAATATTGGGCCAAGAAAAGATATGAACTTAAGGAAGAACATTAGTTCATTTTAAAAGAAAAATGAGAAAGAGGTCTTATATGAAGGCATATGTCGACTTTGACTGACCCACGTCATGCACTTTCTACTTGAACCTTTATCCTTTTGAGTTGTGTAGTTCTCAAAATATGAAACATTATCAATTTAAAACTGATCTATGCATCCTTCATGTAGAGTTGTCGAGAAATGGTCATTTTTTCCAATTTCATACAATTAGTCATTTTCATGATGTTCTATATTTTTATCTTAAGTTGCCCGTACGGTTTTCACTGTTAGGATCTTTAATATTTTTGTCTTATGGTGCTAATGAAGGTTATCGCTAATGAGACTCTCACATTTGTAATTCTCTTTTTAACATACGGTGCCCCCAAGGGTTTTCCCTCATAAGTTTTTGTTTTTTGTTTTTTTCTTTTTTTCTTACTCAACAACATTGCCTTTGGTGATCAATAGTCCGTGCAAGACACATTGAATCTATCATTCTTAGTGTTGATAAAAATTTCGATTATTAAAATGAAATCATAAATGGAATTACAATTTGACACTATTCTATCAAAATTAAATCAGAAAACAAAAACAATTACCTAGTTTTCTATAAATACTAGCATATTGATTTTTCTGTATGACCGAACACCAAAGAGTTGACCACGTATCCTTTGGAATAAGGTCAATGTAGTTCAAGTTTTCGAAGAGCGGATTTTTGTTTTTCTTAAGAGAGTTGTATTTGTTCTCCAAACATGTCACAATATCTTAGAACGCATTAGACGTAGTATATTTTCACTGCGTCCGCATTAACAATTATGTTTGTTATTTTTCCCTTTACATCAATAAGGTGCAAGGCTTCATTGGACAACACTTTCTTTGAGAAGTTATGGACCTTACAAATTTGGGGTAAACTTTACCTTGGCTTCTTCTTGATGCGGAAGAATGCACGTTTAGACCAGTTGACCTACTTAAATGTGTCTTCAGTGAACCCTTTAGTTGTATGCACGAGCCATCCTTTGCTGATAAAACTGACCAAAACCGAGATGCATCAATCGTTTCACATCAATTAGTGTGAATTACTCTAGTCGTGTTTTGACCCATTCAGTATCTTGAATTTCAGCCTTGAAATTAATTCAAAGAAATAGAATTTTGACTTCGACTAGAAGAACAACCTCAATCCCATACACCAGCAAATAAGGAGTTGCACCAATCAAGGTGCGCAGTGTTGTGCAATATCCTAACAGTGCAAAAGGTAGCTTCTCATGTCATTGTCTGGTGCCTTTAACCATCCTTCTGAGAATCTTTTTTATTCTTGTTGTCTTCTTTCATAGGTTCATTGGCTTTTGGTCGGTATGTATTAAAATTGTGATGCACAAAATTTTGAACTACTCACACACCTCCTTCACCTAATTGATATTAAGGTTTGCAACATTATTTGTGATGATATATCTTGAGATACCAAATCGACAAATGATGTACGAATGGAAAAAATCCATGAGCAGTTTCTTAGTGCATGCTTTGAAAGTGATCGAGTCCACCCATTCGGTAATGTAATACATTGTGACCAAATCAAATTGCTGCCCATTAGAATCTTTTGGCTTAACTTGTCTGATGACATCCATTACCCAAGAAAAAAAGGGCCAAGGAGTGGCCATGGGGTCAACTTTGAAAGAGGTGAATGAATAAGATCACACTATGAATTTGAAACTGATGACATGTTTTTAGATAGCGAAAGGCATCCTGTTCAATTGTAAGCCAAAAATATCCCGCTTGAAGTATCTTCTTCGCAAGGATATATCCGTTTATGTGTTCTTCACATACCCCAACATGTACATAATTCATGATCTTCTTGACTTCTTAAATATCCACATATCTCAACAAGTTCACATCCGAGGTTCATTAATATTAAACTTCCATGCTAAAAAGAAACCATTAGCTAGACGTCTATTGGTTCTTCTTCGTCTTCCATTGGCATGTTTGGGGAATATCTCCGTCTTCAAAAATATCTTGATGTGTAGGTACCATGGCTCACCATATATTTCTGGTTGAACTATATTACAATATCTATGTTGGTCCTCAACTTGAATCTCTAATGGAGTAATGTAATGGAAGCATGGAGGCCAAAGTATCCAAGGCATCTGCCAATTCACTATGAAACCTGGGCATGTATCTAAAATCGATGGACCGGAACCTTTTGCTAAGACCTTTCACACTTTGTATGTATTGAAAAACCTTGAGATCTCGAGTTTTCCATTCACCTTACTCTTGTCAAATAAGAAAATAAGAATCTCCCAACACAATAAACTGATGCACACCCAAATCTATTGACCTTTTTTAAACCTATGATGCAAGTTGCATACTTTTTTTGTGTTATTTGTACAAAAGAAACGAAGTCGAGTTGTTGCAGGGTAATGCTACCCTATGGGTGATATGAGACTTGTGCCAATCCATATGCCTTTTGTATTCATTGCTCCATATAAGTATAATTGTAAGGTTCGATTTCCATCTGAACCTACTTCTTCAATTGAATTAATATCTTCATTGGGAAAATATGTTTCCCATGGTTTGTAGTCACCATCAACTCGATTATCTGCTATGTGGTTTCCTAAAGCTATAGCTTTCATTCCAGTTAGAGTGACATGTGTAATTCCAAATTAAGTGAGCAAAATTTGCCATTTGGTGAGTCTGATATTTGGCATTGGCTTCTGAAATATGTACTTCAAAGGATCCATCCTAGATATGAGGTAAATTGTGTAGGACAAAAATTAATGCCTTCACTTTTGAGCTAGCCAAGTCAGGGTGCAATGTTTCCTTTCCAAAAGGGTGTACTTAACCTCATAACTAGTGAATTTCTTGCTTTACTAGTAGGTAGCTTGCACCTTCCATCTTTTGTAATTGTTTTGACCGATAAAAAACGCAAAGTAATTATCTGTCACTAAAAGATATAGAAAGAAATTCCTATCAGGTTCTGTTGGGAACAATATGGAAGGGTTAAAAAATGCTCCTTTATATTTTCCAAAGCATGTTGACAATTCTCCATCAATCTCACAACAACATCCTTTCCAAAAGTATGAAAATAGGCTCACAAATAGTTGTGAGTTAAGCAATAAACCTGCTAATGTATTTCAACCTCCCAAGTAGACTCATCAGTTCGATCTTATTTTTTGGGGGTGGCGAATCCTGTATAACTTTTACTTTGGAAGGGTCCAATTAGATTCCCCTTACAATGACAATAAAACTCAGAATTTTTTCAGATGGAACTCCAATGCACATTTTGTCGATTATGTTTTGATCATATCTTTGTATACTATTAACGAATTTTATCAAATCTTGCACATGGTCAGCTTGTGTTTTTGAATTGATGATTACTTCATCGACGTACACTTGTATTTATTTATGAATCATGTTACGCCACTTGGTGGTCATAGCCCTCATGTATGTTGCCCTAGATTTTTCAAATTATGGCATGAACATATATCAATAAGTTCCCCATGGAGTGGTGCGAGAAGTTTTCTTAGCTTCCTCTTAATCAAAAAAAAATATATGATACCCCACATAAAAATCCACAAAAGATTGAATCTCATGTTAACATTATTATCTACTAGAATTTGGATATTTGGAAAGGGAAAGTTGTCCTTTGGACTATCTTTGTTGAACTCCTGTAATCAACACAAACCCTTGTCTTTCCATCCTTTTTCGACAAAGGAACAACGTTTTCCAACCAAGTACTGTAACAAATGGCTTGGATAACATTTGAATTTAGTTTATGCATAATTTCGTCCTTGATCTTTTCACTCCCGTGGTGTTTGAATTTTCTTGTTTTTCTATTTGACAGGTGGACAATCACAATTTGTGGACAACTTCTGAACCAGTATCAGTCAAACTTGGCATGTCATCATAAGAAAAAAAACTCATCTTAGTATTTAAACAAAAGTTGTATTATGTCAATCCATATTTCCTGATTAATATGAAGACTTATTTTTATATCTTTAACTTCTGTAGTACTTCATAAATTAGTTGTCTCGGTTTCATTATGTTTAGGCTTAGTTTTATGCTCAAACTGTTCTAGTTCTATATTAATTTCCCTTAAATCCTTTTATTCATCATATTCAACCTCTTGACTTAGTGATTCAAGAATAAACAACTCTTTGATATCAGGGAGTGAATTCCGCATGCTTGTCTTGTTATCAAGGCCGACATTTAATGAGCTAAAAATTGGAGAATAAGAATTAGGGTAGTCGCAAAAGATAAAATTTAACTATGAAACTAGAATTTTATTTCATTGAAATTTTAAAAAAGATAAAAGGGTTGACACTAATAAAAAATACTTTTAAATAATCGTATCACAACCCTGACAACAAAAAAATATAAAAGTCTAGCAAAATAAACTACCAAGACTCCTTCCTTATAGGGAAAGGAGTGACTTCTAAATGGCTTATCTCAACACCTGAGTCCACGAGTTTCACATCGGCATGAATAGTACCTTCACCTTATTGGACAATGTTTACTTCAAAAAACAACTGATGGAGATTCTGAATAACTTCTACAATGTCTTCAAATGTAAAGTAAGCTCCCATCTCTGGAACCTATGTCTTGATAAAGGAATGGAAATATAGGGAATCTGTTGTGGCATCACCCAATTAGTACTTTCATGTTTCATATATTTATCTCCATTTGTTGTGCTTTTTTTGTATCGGAGGGTAGAGGTGCCTTGGTTTCTTGAAACATTATTGGGATACACAATTCCTTGTGAACATTGTCCTAAAAATATAGCATCATGATAACCATATTTGAGAATTGTCGTTTCTACAATTGAAGTGGAAAAAGGGATACATGGTTGGATGAAGTGGTCTCTTTCCATAAAGAGATCAACTAATACTGCCTCAACAGACTAGTAAACACCAAAATCACATCCTTCTTTTTCCTCATTGTATGGAATGGATGGAAATTTGTAAGTAGGTAAACCATCTTTCCTATGAATAATGATTTCTTTATGGTCGTATTCAAACTTGACGACTTGATGCAGACTTGAAGGGACTGCTTAAGCCATGTGAATCTGTGGCCCTCCCAATAGAAAATTATAAAATGTGTCCATGTCTATTACTTGGAACATAATCATAAAGTCCACCAGTACAATTTTCATGTTTAACATTATTTCACCAATGGTATCCCTCATTGATCAATCATAAACCCGAACAAATACATTGTTGGGGCGAATTTTATCAAGGTTAAATTTCAAGCTTTGCAACGTAGAAAGAGGACATATGTCTATCAATCATGATCCTATTTACATAATACCCTTCATATTTCACCATAAGAAGCAAAGATCTGTTAGTGTCCAGCTCGCCCGTGGGCAACGCATCATCAGTGAAAGTTATGGTGTTCGACTCAAAGTTGCGCTTGGCCATTTTCTCTAATTGATTTAGCGTAGTCTCCTTCGGCAAATGTGATTCATTCAACATTTTATTCAGAACAAGACGATATTCTTCTAAGTGCAAGAGTAGATAAAATAGTAAAATCTGTGCACGGGTCTTTTTCAGTTGTTCCATAATAATCTAATCTTGAACCATACTCTTTTTTATAAATTCTTTTTATTCCTACGTAATTGCTTTCTTTTGTGGTACTTGGACATTTTGAGTCATCTTCCCTTTTCATAATTCTTTTTAAGAATAAAATCTTCCCGAGAATTTCATCTCTCCTTCTTTATCAACCTCTTAAAAATCTCCTTTCCTTGGTAACAACATAAATTTTTTTATATATTCAAGGGACAACCTTTGAATCACTTACCAAAAGCTTTTGGACAAGTTTAACAAAGATAGGTTCTTTAAACTTTGGTAAGAAAATTTTGTCATGTTATGTTAGTAAAAAGCCTTTTGATGCATACAACTTTGGCATACCTATTCAAACTTCAATCCCCTCCGAAACCCCTGGGAGACTCAAAACATTAGTATCAATGTTGATACCTTCCACAATGAGAGATGCAACTAGTTCTAAACGCTATCAATTTGTCTTCCTCTCCGATCTTTCTAAACAACTTACCCATTTTTCCATAGGTTTTGTACTTTTGATTATCAAGATAATATAAACTAAATTATTTTGAGTTGGAAGTGGGTTATTTGTCATATTGGGAGTGTTTTGATCATATGTCACAACATCATTGTATGATCGATTAACTTCTCTATTGTCCCCTTCAAGGTCCAATAATTATTAGTGTTGTGTCTGGGGTCCTAAATGATACTCACATCTTTCATTTAGCTGAAAACATCGAGAATTTAGATTCAGATGATGTGGTTGGATAGAATCAATCACTCCTATCTTTCTTAACTTTTGAAATAAAGTGATTATGACTCTCTCCATGGAGTGAATTTCTTTTTATGTCCCTGCTGTTGAGCATAATTTTTTGTAGGAGTAGGGTTGTAAGGAACCTTATAGGGTGGTCATTGTGGACGAATGTTTGATTGACATAGGGCCAAAAAATTTGGGAGATTGGGAGAATTGACATATGACTGAACATTTAAGGACAAAAGGGTAGTAGTGATGACGATAAATAGATTCTCGTTAAACTGATGGTTAAGGACAATTCGAATTCCTTTGAGCACCCCTTGACCAATATGGTAGCGAAGAAACTTCCTGTTTTCTTTACCATTTTTAAAACTGCCAAACAACCTTCAATGGCCCGTGTGGCAGCTTTGATTACTGCATAGCTTACAATCCTTCTTGTTTTGAGACCACTTCTGACCATTTCTCCAATTTTGGTTATTATGTGAAACGGTTTTGCCTTTGCCGCTATCATGTGCAGGAAGTAAAGAAGATCTTGAGCCTCTCCGAAGATATCAACCAATTCTTTCTCATGTAATGGTGGCTTGACCTAGACTACTTGTTCCGTTCATTTGATGACATACTCTTTGAAGCTTCTATTTGGCTTCATTCCAATAACAGAGAGTGTTTTGAGATTAAGCTTAATGTCGACATTGTACTAAAATTGTCTAAAAAAATCTTGATCCATATCATCCCAGATGTGGTCGTGGGAGATTTATTGGTCTATAAATGACTTTGAATCAATACAAGTCATGTTGTTACCAAAACAAGCCATGAGCAATTCCTTTTTACCCCAATACACCTCTAAGTTGATTGTAGTATCTCTTGGTGTGAGATATGGGATCACCTTGACCATTATACTAAATAAACTTAGTGGTTTTGAATCCAGGTGGCAGTTTGACATTTAGGAAAATAGACAAGTCTTTGAATGCAATACCTTTGTGCGCTCCTATCCATTTCATACTTTTCATGTGTTGCTTGAATCTTTTCATTCTTTTCAACATTTCATCTTGCTCTAAGACTTGAGTGTTCCTCTCAACATCAATAAGGGAGCTGAATTGTACAGATTTATGGCCCCCAAATGCTATCCCCTGAGTAAAGTACTACTCTGGATGGGCGGTGAACTGTTCCACTTGAGTTTCTCTATGAATCAAAGTTTGTTGTGGGAGAGTATAGACTGGTTCATATTTTGTCACAATGGGATTATTCCCGCATTTCATTTCTTAAGGGAGTGTTGTTGATTGTATTTCCCCACAATTATCAAATAGTCCATACCGTGGAAGGAACAAAAGGATATGATATTGGGACCTTAGAACAAGAAGATTGGATACTAGTAATATCAAGAAAACTAGGAATAGAAGTTGGTGTGTCTTGTCCATTGGCTAAAACATGTCATAATTGTTCCATAACTTCTCTCAATGTCCGATTTTCTTTAACAAAGTGTCACGACCCAAAACCGAGCCGCGACTGGCACCCACACTTAACCTACTATGTGAGTGAACCAACCAATCTAAACCCAAACATATTGAATAAAATACAATGCAGAAGACTTAACTCATTAACAATTCAATTAAAAAACTTCTAAAATTTATAACTCATTATCCCCAAAATCTGGAAGTCATCATCACAAGAACATCTATGATCAAATTACTAGACTAAGAGTATTCTAAGAAAGCTAAATCAAGTAAAAGCTAGTCCGTGCCGGAAGTTCAAGGCATCAAGACATGAAGTGGAAGATCCAGTCCAAGCTAGAAGCATTAGCTCACCCTGAAATCTAGCTTGATGAAGACTGGCTAGAGTTGCGATTGAGTTGAAGACGACGGAACGTTTGCAGCACTCCACATATAACAAAGAAAGAAACAAACAAGTAGGGGCCAGTACAAAACACGGGTACTGAGTAGGTATCATCGGCCAACTCAAAATAGAAAACAGCATATATCAGTTAATATCATAAATCAACTACAATACTATACATGTAGCAACAACAAGTACTATAATCATCAATAAGTACCACCAAGTTCATCCATGAGGACTCAAGCCTCAATACCATACTCATTTGGGAATTAGGTTCATTATATTGAGTATATTAACATCTTTCAAGATTCATTATCTTTCTTCCTCTTGTGTCAGTACGTGACACTCCGCTCCTCATATACTATGCTGGTGTCGGAACGTGACACTCCGATCCTCATATACTATCCTGGTACTGGAACGTGGCACCCGATCCATATTCTATCCTGGTGTCGGAATGTGACACTCCGATCCTCATTCTATCCTGGTGTCGGAACGTGACACTCCGATCCTCATTCTATCCTGGTACCGGAACGTGGCACCCGATCCATATACTATCCTTGTGTCGGAACGTGACACTCTGATCCTCATTCTATCCTGGTACCGGAACGTGGCACCCGATCCTCTATTTCTATCCTGGTACCGGAACGTGGCACCCGATCCCCTAATTCATCAAGCCCTCTTTTATACCAAGGCATCATCAATCTCATTATGTAATCTATCAAGCCTTCTTTTATACCAAGGCATCATCATTACAAAGTGAATTAGGGTTTCTTCAAGATTTAGGATTCAATAGCTTCATTATGCTTATTTTATCAAAATCACATAATCATATTCATGCAAGCATACAATTAAGCATATAGAAGAGTTTACAATACTACCAATACATATCATTCGCTATTAAGAGTTTACTACGAGTAGTATAGAAACCATAACCTTCCTCCACCGAAGATTAGTATTCAAGCAAGCAAATTTCCCCAAGCTGCGTTTCTTCTTCTTCCTCGTTCGATCCTCTCTCTCTCTCTCTTTGTTCTTTATATTTTCTTTATTCAAACCCTCTTTCTTTTACCCTAATTAACATATAATTAAGTGTAAAAGATGACAATAATAACCCACTAATTAACTCAAGGTTACCTCTTTTATCCCCCAAGAAATGAGTTATTAATATAAACCCACGAATTTTATAATTATAGCAGGAATAGTCCAAAACGCCCCTTTAAAACTTAACAGAAATCCAACACAGCCTGGGATTTACGCAACCTGTGACGGCCGGTCGTGCCTGCGACGGTCCGTCATGCAGGTTCGTCAGAGACTCGATTTCCTTAAGGAGTCTGTGACGGCCCGTCGTACCTACGACGGTCCGTCCTGCACTTCCGTCATGACGTTCAGAGAATCGTTCTCTGTACCAAATTCTCAAGAGTTGAAGTGTTTTGAAACGGGGGCTCACGACGGTTCGTCGTACTTTTGACGGTCCGTCCTGCAGGTCCGTCACAGAGTTCAGAGAGTCGACTTCAGTACTCAGATTTCAGAATTCCTAAGTGTTTTGGAACGAGACACCCTCGACGGTCCGTCGTGCTCATGACGGTCCGTCGTGGGTTCCGTCGACTCAGACAAATTTTCCAGAAATAAAATCTGCTGCTCAAAACGACTAAACAGGTCATTACAATAGATACCAATTTACCCATCGTTCATCCTCGAACGATCAAAAGAAGAAAAACAAGGACGAGAAGAAGTACCTGAATCTGTAAACAGGTGTGGGTATCTTTCTTGCATATCAGCCTCCTTCTCCCAAGTGGCCTCTTCAACTGGTCGATTCTTCCATTGAACTTTGATGGATGCAATCTCCCTCGACCTCAACTTGCAAACTTCTCTATCTAAAATAGCAACAGGTTCCTCCTTATAAGACAAATTTTCATCAAGTAGAACTGAATCCCAACGAATGATGTAATTTCCATCCCCATGGTATCTTTTCAACATAGACACGTGAAATACCGGATGCACTCCTGAAAGCCCTGTAGGCAAGGCTAACTCATAAGACACCTCCCCTACTCGCTTAAGTACTTCAAATGGTCTAATATACCTTGGACTTAGCTTACCCCTTTTTCCAAACCGCATCACCCCTTTCATTGGTGAAACCTTCAGCAAGACTTGTTCACCTTCCATGAACTCCAAGTCTCTAACCTTTCGATCCGCATATTCCTTTTGCCTACTTTGAGCCGCTAAAAGCTTTTATTGAATAGCTTTCACCTTTTCCAATGAATCCATCAACAATTCCGTACCCCAAGGTCTAACCTCAAACGCATCAAACCAACCAATGGGAGACCTACATCTCCTCCCATACAATGCTTCAAATGGAGCCATGTCAATACTGGAGTGATAGCTATTATTGTATGAAAACTCCGCCAAGGGTAAGAAGTTATCCCAATGGCCACCAAATTCTATCACACATGCACGAAGCATATCCTCCAACACATGAATCATTCGCTCAGACTGACCATCGGTCTGAGGATGAAATGCGGTACTAAGGTCCAATCTGGTACCTAATTCAGCATGCAATGTTCTCCAAAACTTAAAAGTAAACTGCGTACCTCTATCTGATATGATGGAAAGTGGAACTCCATGCAATCGAACGATTTCTGAGATGTAGATTTTGGCTAACTTCTCTGCATGGTAGGTCACCTTGACCGGAATGAAGTGAGCAGACTTAGTTAATCTGTCCACAATTACCCAAATAGAGTCAAACTTACCCAATGTCTTTGGAAGACCAACCACGAAGTCCATTGCGATTCTCTCCCACTTCCATTCAGGAATGGGCATTCTCTGAAGTGTTCCTCTCCGGGCCTCTGGTGTTCATACTTTACTTGTTGACAATTTGGACATTTGGCAACAAAATCAACAATGTCTCGCTTCATTCTACTCCACCAAAAGTGTTGCTTTAGGTCACGGTACATCTTGGTTGCACCAGGATGTATAGAATATCCAGAACTATGATCCTCTGTAAGAATAGTGTGGATCAAATCATCAACACGGGGCACACATACCCTTCCCTTGATCCTCAAAACACCTTCCTCATCCATTATGTCCTCTTTAGTCTCTCCTCGCAACACCATATCCCGAATTCACCTTAGTTTCTCATCATCAAACTGTTTCCCCTTAATATTGTCAAGAAAAGAAGATCTCGCCTCCACACAAGCCAAAAATCCTCCCTTCTCATTTACTTCTAGCCTCATAAAGTCATTAGCCAAGTTCTGGATTTCTCTAGCCAAGGGGCGTCTTGAGACTTGCAAATGAGCTAGACTTCCCATGCTTACTGACTTTCTGCTTAAGGCGTCTGCCACAACATTAGCCTTTCCTGGGTGGTACAAGATGGTAACATCATAATCCTTTAGTAGTTCCATCCATCTCCTCTGTCTCAAATTCAAATCCTTCTGAGTAAAGACATACTGTAGGCTACGATGATCCGTATAGACTTCACACTTAACCCCATATAGATAGTGTCTCCATTGCTTTAATGCAAACACTACCGCAGCCAACTCCAAATCATGGGTCGGATAGTTACGTTCATGCACCTTTAATTGCCTCGAAGCATAAGCAATCACATTCTTCTCTTGCATTAGCACTGCACCCAAACCAGAATAGGATGCATCACAATAAACAATGAAGTTCTTACCCTCTACTGGCAAAGTAAGAATTGGTGCAGTAGTCAACAAGGTCTTAAGTTTCTGAATGCTTTCCTCACATTCATCTGACCATACGAATGGAACATTCTTCTTAGTCAAGTTCGTCAATTGGGAAGCAATAGAAGAGAATCCCTTGACAAATCTACGGTAATAGCTAGCTAACCCAACAAAGCTCCTTATTTATGACACATTAGTAGGTCTTACCCAATTCTTCACTGTCTCAATCTTAGAAGGATCCACCATTACTCCATCCTTAGAAACCACGTGCCCCAAAAAGGACACTGAATCTAGCCAAAACTCACACTTGGAGAATTTGGCATAAAGCTTTTTCTTCCTCAACAACTCTAACACCATTCTCAAATGCTCCTCATGTTCCTTCTTACTCTTGGAGTATATCAGTATATCATCAATAAATACGATCACAAAGAGATGCAGATATGGCTTAAAAATCCCGTTCATCAAGCTCATGAACGCAGCAGGGGCATTCGTAAGACCAAAAGACATCACTACAAATTCGTAATGCCCATACCTGGTTCGAAAAGCAGTCTTTGGCACATCCGCTGCCGC
>CM064967.1:38954766-39033935 GCA_032847665.1 Solanum chilense
TGACACTCCGATCCCCTACATCTACGTGTCGGTTCGTGACACCCGTCCCACTAATACTATGTGTCGGAACGTGACACTCCGATCCACTAATACGATGTGTCGGAACGTGACACTCCGATCCACTAATCTCATTATATCCGTTCATCAAGCCTTCTCTATACCAAGGCATCATCAATCCCAATCACTTTAATTCATCAAGCCTTCTTTTATACCAAGGCATTATCATTAATAAGTAGATTAAAGTTTCTTTCAAGATTTGGGATTCACTGGTGTTCATCATGCTTGTTTTATCAAAATCACATAATCATATTCATGCAAGCATACAATTAAGCATATAGACAGGTTTACAATATCATCAATACATATCATTCCCTATCAAGAGTTCACTACGATTTACGTAAAAACCATAACCTACCTCCACCGAAGAATTGGAATCAAGCAAGTTAATCCTCAAAGATGCTTCGTTCCTCTCTCTCTTGATCGATTCTATCTCTCCCTTTGTTTCTTTCTGTTTTGTTTTATTCCAACCCTCTTTCCTTTACCCTAATTATCATATAATTAAGAATAAAAGAGGACAATAAAACCCCCTAATTAACTTAAGGTTACCCCTTTTTACCCCTAAGTAATTAGACTTATTAATGTTAACCCTCAATCTTTACAATTAAGGAAAGAATAGTCCAAAACGACCTTTAAAACGTGTGGAGAAATCCTAAACTGCCTGGGATTGCGCAACCTGTGACGGGCCGTCGTGACTGCGACGGTCCGTCATACAGGTCGTCGTGGCCTCCCAAAATCCCATTTTTCACTAAGTGCATTGTGACGGTCCGTCACACCTGTGACGGTCCGTCCTGCACTTCCGTCATGACGGTCAGAAACTCGTTCCTTGTACCAAATTCTCAAAAGTTGAAGTGTTTTGCAACGGGAGCTCACGACGGTCCGTCGTGACTGTGACGGCCCGTACTGCAGGTCCGTCACAATTTCCAGAGAGTCGATTTTCAGTACCCAATTTCAGAATTCTAAGTATGCTGAAACGATGCACCCTCGACGGGCCGTCGTGCCTGTGACGGTCCGTCGCAGTGCCCGTGGTCTTGGCCAGTTTTTCCAGAATTAAAATCTGCTGCTCAAAACGACTAAACAGGTCGTTACATCTGATCCTACTATTACTGCTTATTGTGATTCATATTGAGCAGCTTATTCTAATTCATGAAGGTCAGTTAGTGGGTATTTGGTTCTTATGGGATACAGTCTTGTTAGTTGGAAGTCTAAGAAGCAAGCTACACTATCACTATCATCCGCAGAAGTTAAATACGGGGCTGTAAGACAAGTAGTAGGAGAACTAGTGTGTCTTGAGAGATTACTTGATAAACTGATGGTGCAAAGTTCATTACCCATACGTGTGTTTTGTGATATACAAGTTGCAGTTCGTATTGCTAAAAATTTAATTTTTCATGAGCAAACAAAACACATTGAGGTGGATTGTCATTTTGTGAGGGATAAGCTTCAACAAGGACTTATTGCACTTCATCATATTTCCACAAACTCAAAGTTGGTACCAAGTCCCTAACTGGAATCAAGCACTCTACGATTCTAAGCAAGTTGTCTTGTAATCACACTACCTCCAACTTGAGAGGGGATAGAATTAGTTCGAGTTAGTTACTACAAGTTAGTTAGGAATCTGTTAAACATTGTTAAATAGCACTACAACAAAAATGACCATTAGTGATATTTAATTCTAAATTGCTGCTAAATATGTAATTTTAGTGGCAATTGTCACTCTTTGTATATGTCCCTAAAGCCTTTAGCGATATTTGGTTATAATGACACTTAACTAATGCCGTTAAAGACTTAAGCACTCTTTATTAATGTTAATATTTAATGCCGCTAAAAGTTATTTTTATTGTAGTGTAGTTTGTTACAATTAGTTGGTTAGCTAGTTATTCCCATGTTTTATTCATTTATACATACACAACTATTGTATTTATTTTCTCATTCATTGAGAAAGCAATAATACAAATCCTCTCTTCATTCTAGAATGCTCCATTGTATTCTCTATATTCCTTCCTCTTTTCTCTGTGAGTTTAATCTCCACTAATGGAGGAAGCTCACTAATTTGATGTTTAAATTTGAAATTCTTTCAACTGTAAATAATAACAACAAAATTATGAATCAAAGCAGATTTTTGAAATTTTGACTTAGCTTAATTTTTTGGAATAAATTTTTTAATTGGGGTGATTTTTTTAATTCAACAAATAATTTTAAAATTTGAGTTTTCTTTTTTAAAAAAATTAATGACGTGATCGAAATTTGAGATGATTTCTTGAAGAATTGAAAATGTTGAAAATTTGGAAGTTGTTAATATTTCATGTGGTTTAGTAATTGAGGAAGAAGAAGCAAAAAGAGCATTTGATCCAAAACTCTAATTGAAGTGTTAAAAGTTGTTTGGGGCATAAAAATAATTTTAGAAAATTGAAGTTAAAAATAATGGGATGAATGATTCTTTTCTAAAACAGCAATTATATAAATTATTCAAACTTTTAACGAATGACATATTTGAATTTTTTCCAGAAGTTGAGTGACATCATTAAATTTTCTTCCTTTAAACATTCTCAGAATCAGCTCAAGTTGTTCAAACATCCCTACGCACCACTTTTTAAGAGGACAAAACAGAAACGTCGATTGATTGTCACCCCTAGCATTTCTAAATCGACTTGAATGTTCATTGTTTTCACCGTCAATAGTAGCAATGTTGTTAGAAAGAGAAGTTGACAGTCAAATCCCTACGTTATCGTCGAACAATTCTAATTTTGTACGCAACGGAGATAATGGACATATTATATTTAATTGAATCTACGCCACAGAAAAAATCAGTTGTGTTTTCCCTATCCTAAGTGCCCCATTAAGGTTAGGCAGACTCCAATTGTCATTCCAGTAGTACAATTGAACATCAATTTCAGCAAAATACCAAAACAAACATCTCCACTTATTCATCTGATGATGATGCACTGCCTGGCACTTTAAGCACCCATTCTCAACTGCATTGAACAAGAGTACAAGACACAGGGCGCAGAGGGTGGACAAAAGAGCCTTACACCATGATCCTTTTTCAGGTTTTATCCAATGACGCCAGACAACACATTTAAGAAACAAGGAATGCAAAGGTCTAAAATGTGTACTGAAAAAAGTAATATTGTTAGGATAACAACATGACCAGACCAATAATTACAATGGGCAGACAGCCAGAGACTCAAACCAAACCTATGACCGATTCAATAAGCAAGCCAACCACCATGTAAACAAATCTGAGTTTGTCTTCATAGGGTGACACAGAATACAACTATTGGCTTTTACTCCTTTATTCCCATCAAGCTGGGAGCAGCAGCAGCAGCACCTTGCAGATCAGATAAGGAGAAAGACCTCCATGCATTCAATTTTTGGTCAGGAGGAGATAATGACGACTCATTCCTATACCTTCGTGTCTGCGGAGGAAGAGGAGGACGAGTGAGACAAGGCGATGATGGGCTTGAGTTCAAAGACTCGGAACTGTCAGAGCAGCTCACACTTGCAGCTAGAGCTGATGAACTTCTAGAGTTGATCGGTCTCTTGTAAATCCCACGATTACCCATACCTGGGAGATAACTACGATTTTTGCCAAAGAAATTGTTGTGCGCAAGCAGATTCTTGCGTTTCCTGGTGTATGCATCCTCTGGCTTGACAATTTCTTTCAGGGAGGAAATTGAAGCCGCATCTGCTAGACTGGTAAAAGATTTAGATTTACCAGCATAAAACTTTGATATGCTCCTCCTGTAAAAGGGAAGACGAGCCGAATAAGTGGTCGATGATAGGACAAATAGTTTGCTCTTTATGAACAACAAAATTCATAAACATTTAAACTCCAGACTTAGTAGAGAACATTGAAATAGTACTTGTAAACAAATAAAGTTCCAAGGCTAAGATTTCAGATAAGCCCAGAAAACATGTGAATGTTTGCAACAACAAGAATAGTAATAGTAGTTGAAACCAACAATCAATTCTCCTGTTAAATCAAATACACAACAATACATACTAGGTGATGTTACAAGCTTCTAAGAGCAACTCAGGAGAATATCAGCCTCCTTTAGTTAGCAGTAAAAAAGACAGTGGAGTCTGATATCATCCATATGCACACCGCATTTTAGCCATACTCCAAGGAAAAAAACCAAACCAACAAAAAAGCATTTCACATGAGCGGTTAACAGGAAATAACCCAGAATGATCAAATACATTCTCAAAGACATTACATTACACACATGCTTTCATATCTCATGATTTCCTGGATGTCAGTGTATGGAAGATCTTTCACACACAGATGAGTGTATAAGGTCGACTAGTTTAGCTCTTAACATCCATTGTGCAAAGACTTAATTATCCCCAAAACCACATCCCGAAATGTCAACACCAGAGTTGTTCACACTTCCATCAAGCTTACCATAACAAATAACCATCCTAAATGATATGAAGTTAATGAAATATACTTGTAACCAAAAATCCGAACTAAGGTTTAAACTCTGAAATTTTCTATGGAAAAGAATAAGGTTTGACCTCTTTTAAACGAGTCAGTCAGTCCACTATGATTAAAACCCACAAAATGAAGGAACTTGCAACATACATAACCTAGAGAGACTGTACAAGCCATATCAACAGTTGATCCTTAATTCCTAATACAGAAACCATCTAACTGATGCACTCCAACAGACCTACTGCAAAATACACCCAGTTTTTCGTCACCTTTTAACATTTTTGGATAATTTTCCTCAAAGTTTCAGCAACATATCTAACTACAAACTAAAGCAACCTTCATAGTCATTAAGAGACAGCAGATCCCCAAATTAACTGCAGAAAAACGACCAAACATTTGCAGATCTGTGTATAGTTAAATTAAATTATAACCTATATTTCGAATTCCAAGTTTAGAAAAAAAAATTAGAAATATTTTCACCTAACAAATAAACGGGAAAAATCGACATACTTGATAGGTAAAACCTCCTCTAAGGTCCCCAAATTGTCCAAACCTCCAGGTTTAAATGAACTCTGTACTTCTTCGCCATCCCCATCCGATGATGATCTACCGGCCGGCGAGTCATCACTATTTCTTCCGATCGATGAAGAAGAGGAAGAAGATGAGAAAGAAGAACTTCGATCGTCCCGAGGATCTCCGATGCCGAATTCCGGCGAGTTATAGATCGGCATAGAGGTCATTTCGTGGGCGGTGAATCCAGAAGGTTTGATCCGATGATCACTTGAATTATTTCTTCCCAACACAATCGACATATCTAAAAGACAAGTTATAGAGAGAAAAAACTGATACTGCTATTTGAGTGTTTATTTAGATAGAGAAAGGGGGACGAAAAATGGAATATAAAGAGAGCCTTATCTTTATCCAGACTGAGAGAGAGAAAAATAGAATACTACAAGTTGGATAATTAAACAAGATTATCTTTTGAAGTAGAAACTGAGGGTTTCTAGCCTGCATCAAGCTGTAACAATAACCGAATACTACTAGTTTCAACCTCCCATCTCCACCGTTTATTCAAAATATCATATCATGACGTCTTTTCTGAGAAAAATATTGTATAATACTTTAACAATTAATTAACTGATAAGTTTGCATTCGGATAATACTTTAACAATTAATTAACTTATAAGTTTGCATTCGTTTTGATAGTATTTATTTTTTAATTATATATTTGATACTCCTTCGTATTTTATGTTAACAAAATTTACGATAAAAGAATATTTAAAGATATAATTTAAATCATATTTTATATTACTGTCCTATATAAATTATAGATATTACTTTGTATGTCGTGTAATTTATCTCTTAAAAAGGGAAAAATGTACAAGTATATCTAGACTATGATCAAAATTTCAGATATACATTAACTAAACTAAGATTTTGTTACCCCTAACATTATTTCTTGAAATTTTGTGCACCTTTGTCTTACATAGCATCCAAAAATATTTCACGCGCCTCAATTTCGTGAAGTCATGGAGTGTGCCACGTAAAATAAATGGTGCACAAAATTGTGAAAAAAAATCAGGGGTAATAAGATCTTAGTTTAATTAAGATGTGTCTCTGAAATTACGATTTTAGTCTAGGAAGATACTTGTATATTCTAAAAAAATATTAAACTTCATTTAAGTAAAGGTCAAATATGATGAAAAAATTTCAAATGAACATATTAAATTTTGAACTATAAAAAATCCTCCAGTACTTCAGTTAATACATACGAAATAGAGAGTAATATTTATTAATTATATATTTTATTTAATATTATTTGTATGCATATCAAATAATATCAATAATAATTATTATAGGGTATTATTTATATTCTTATCGCATGTACGATGCACAACTATTTAACAAAATTCAAACGGTTGAAAAAATAATGTTAACGTAATTAATTTAACCATTTATACTATGCATTATTGAATATAATCGATCAAGCAATGCAAAGAATAATAAGATTAACAAAATAAACAGTGAAATTAGCTAAAGGGAAAACGATATTTTAAAAGCAAAATAAAAGAGCAATTTTAGACAACTTAAACATATTTGTGATATTAATTTGATTTGGTCCGAAATGTGTGAATGAGAAGTTAAAGTCAACCCAAACCAATTGGAAATTGCAAGGAAGTGAAAACAATACAACGTTAGCATCAATTTAGGATACTGGTCAAACACTACTTAGTCAAAGTAATTTAGGATTACGGCTTCGTCATAATGTTATTAGGGGTGGTTTGGTAAAAAGATTGCTGATACAGGAACTAGTAATGTAGCAATTAACAATACAAGAATAAGTAATATATAAATTAGTAATTTATGAACTATTTTTTATTAAGTGTTTGATATATTATTTTCAATCTAATCTTGTGTGTGGTTTAAGATTCTACGTGAGACTATTTTTAATTATACTTTTAAATTATTATGTGATTTTTTTTTATTTTTATGTACAACATTATGACATATTTTCATGTTCATTCCTTTGTTAATCTGTAATAAATAATGCTGCATAATTCAAATAAACAACATTTACTTTAAAATTTAAACAAGACAGGTAGTCATCACATTTATAAACAAGACAGGTAGTCATCACATTTATAAACTTGACAAATAACACAAGCTAGGGAAATTCACCCCTTTATGATATTTCCTACTTCATGCAGACAACTCAGACATGCTGAATAATACTTTTACCGTTTCAAAAAAAAATAATTTGATTTAATTTGGTACGGAGTTTAAAAGTATAAAGAAGATTTTTGTATCTTATGGTTCTAAATTAAAGTCAGGTTAAATGTACAAAATTGTCCTTTGATTTTGTGGTCTTAAATATGTTACGTAGAAAATTGAAATTAAAATATTACCAAAAAAAGAAAGAGATCATTCTTTTTTAAACAGATTAAAAAGAAAAAGAGATAAATTCTTTTTTAAATTGAGGAAGTAACATACATTTGCTTCCTCTTGTTGAAGTCCAAAAGATTAGAATTTTGTATTCCTTGAAGTAAATGAAAATATGAAATGCAAATCTTGGAAGTAAATTTGGGAGGCTTAAAATTGGATCTTACTTGTCGATTGGGTTTTGAAAATACCCTTTCTTGCAATAATACTTGATTGAGTTCTTTTTAAAAAGTCAACCGAATTCTCTTGGTGTAACAATAAATGATACTTCATTTGGAGAATCTGATTCAATCAACATTTTGTGTTTCTTTACCAATTCGGAAGAGAACTGTATAAAGACATTGAGGGGCAGTTCAGTCATTTTATTATCTTATTCAAGGTTTATTAAACATGTTATTTGTAATCTATATATGGTGCAATATTAAGTTATCCAAATATTAGGTGGGTTTGAATTAAAATGTGCTATCAAATTTTGTATTGGATTGATTAGATTTTAATCCAAGAATTATTTTAATTAATACATCCCTCCAAACAATTCCTTAGAGTATTAAGGGTTATTTAGGATTTTAATTTAAAATTTTTTCATTTAAATGGACACTCATTATAAAGGTAAATTTTTTTAAAGAGTATTAAATTTTAAAATTATATCTTTTAACAATAGAATTTTACATATATATATAATGTAATATTTGACAGAAGAATGTCTAAATTAAATACCTGAATGATTATGACTACGTCATTGCCTATCATAACACACATTCAATGTGTTATTACTTGCTTAATAATCGTAAACATATTTTGACAATCATATATGAACAAATATTTTAAATAGTTATATACATATACTAGAATTTTGTATTAAATGTGAAATAATATTCAAATTATGAGTATTTTATATGATATTAGTGTATTATTATAATGAAGCTCCGATTAGGTAAAAAAAAATGGAGTAGATATAAGAGCAAGAAGTGTCGGTTATGTGGGACTAGGGTTTGAACACGTAGATGCATTTTGTTGACTGCAAAATCAATGTCATGTGGTGGCTCCCGCCATCTCTATGGATAAGATCAAGTGCTTCCGCTCTCCAATTTAACATTCAAAATATTAATGCCAAACCATTCCTTCCTGTAAGTAGGCGTTTTTTCATTTGCTATTATAGACAAAATGGTCTGAAATCCCTTTAATATATATCCGAAATTTAAACTATATACTTTAATTTTATGGGTGTTTTATTATTCATTTGAATTTTATATTGGCTCTATTTTCTACACACTTAAGTGCTGACCTGTCATGGGAGGTGTTGCCACCGTCTCTAGGCGCATCAGAAGCAGAATTTTGACGAAAAATTTGTTCTTCATCAATGTTCATCTTCCCACCTTTAAATAACTCATTGTTTATTCTTCTCCACCATTAATCTTTGTTCCTTTTGAAAAAAATTCACGATTTCTTCTCAAAATGAAATACAATTTAGTTGTTAATGTTCATTTCTACTTCAAATCTTAAATTTAGGGTTCAAGCACAAGAAATAATTTCGAACTATGAAGGATTTCACCAATTAAATTTAGATTTCATTCAAAAAAAATTTATGTTCCCAAACTCTAACAATATTTCCACCAGATAAAATCCATCAAATACCGGACCTATATTTTCAAGATTGGTTATGTACGTAATTATTTTTACCAGAAAAATAAGTTTATATGCATATATAAGATATACAACTCCGTCAAAAATTTTGTTGGCCAAATATATCTCTGATAAAATTGTTTTCCCAAATTAAGATATTGAAGTTTTTGAAGCCGATGAATATCCGGTGGTATGAAATTCAAAATTAAACTTCAAATATTGCATGTTGAAATAGTTGTATAAGAAAATTGGAAAACTTAGATTAAGAAATTAAATTTTTTGAGGTTACAACTGAAACTTTGAATTTAAACTTCAATGGCAGAAAATTTTAAGTAGAAGAAAAGGAAAGAGAAAGGAAAAAGAAAAGAAGAAACCGGCTGAGAAAGAAAAGAAAAAAAATTTGAAGGGAAATATAATAAATAGAAAAAATATAAAAATTTTATATCAAAAAAGTACCATATAATACGTGGCACTGCGGTGCAACACACCACTCACCACAGATCTGTATATGGTCTTTTAAGGGGCAATATATTCCGCTTTCAAAATGTCTAGAGGGTTACAGGACCCCCGTGAAATATAAGTGTGTAGTTGAGAATTGACTAATAGATCAGAGGGTCTTTTGGCTACTTTCTCTATATCACCAAATAAAATCGTCAAATAGAATATTTTTTTGATATATAACTTAAGTAGATTTCATCTCATATTTTTCAAAAATTATGATATGTGAATTTCATATCATAATTTAAGGTCGGCAAGTATGATGGTCCTAATGATGATCCTGCATGTATTTCGTGTGTATCTCACCGGCGGATTTAAAAAACCACGCGAATTGACTTGGGTTACAGGTGTGGTTTTGGCTGTATTAACCTTTTTTAATACGAAACTCACAAGTTTATATTTTATTATAATAACTTCACATTTTGTATCTACTTACAATTTATTTCATATCTAAAAAAAACTTATAATCACAACATTACTTTTTAAAATTTGTTATTCTCACCATTATTACTTCAAAGTTGGTGAATATAAATGAGAGTATAAATTGATTTGGTGAATACAAATAAGAATCGAGGAGTAATATTTATGAAAAAAATTAGCGGACTAGTCACAATTCCTAACATAATTAATAAAAATATCTACACTTTAAAATAATTATTAAAATGTCAATATATCAATATTTTAATAAATACATTGTGTCCTAATATAATCAAAATTCTTTCCTTATATTTCTCAAATTAGGCTCACACTGAACCTTTTTTACTCCATGCACGGCAAAAAATATTCTCATTACCAACTTACCCCTTTCTAGGTTTTACCCTAAATTGTTTCTTTCTTTGTCTTTCCTTTTTTCACCATTCTACTTTTCTTATTCAAGAAAATCTACTCTTCTAATTTCTTACACTTTGTTCAAGAAATCTCAGAATTAATTTAAAAATAAAAAATTTTCACCAATTAATAAAGATAAATTCGAAATCAACAAGTATTTTGTGATATTCCTTGTGATTTTGTTTTTGTCACGATCCGAGAGCACCCCCAAATCGTACCACAACGTACTTGATCCCGAAGGAGTCTTATACAAGCCTTAGCAATATCATCCATGTATAAGACATGAATAATGTGAAAAATATAAATTTTTTAAACAATCAATGTCAAACTCTTTCATATAGGAATAGAGTTTCTAGACTTGTCTCATTAACTATCTAAGTTCACATAAGAATTTCAAAGTAGGGACCTTATCGCTCTACAATAGAATATATCATAATACGAAGTACAATAATCGTGTATTACAAAAGTGAAAAGAACAAAGAGTGTCATGATGTCTTCGGAACTTGAGGACATACCAAATGACCTAAGAGAATGCAATCCAAGCATTTTCTTCACCTCAATAAGGACCTCTAGCCCGAATCTACACTTGGTAGAAAATAAGAGAAATATGAGTTAGTACATTCCACTTGTACTAAGTATAGAAACCATACAATTAAGACCATTAAAATATGAACAAAAGGGACATTTAGTTTAAAACATGTTAGTTCAAGTCGAGTAAAGACACAAAGTCACCAATGGAGTTGTCTCGAATTTTCAAAAAGACACTTTAACTTTGTGGGTGTCCTATTTCGCTATTGAACAATTTAAGAGTGTTCTAAATATCTCACTTTTCACCCAACCCCAATTTCAAGAAAAGAGGTGCAGTCACGGACCAATGGTTGTTTGACACGTATTAAATTCTTTTAATTTTTTACTTTTAGTTTCATTTTCTTTTTATTTTCTCTATTTTTATTGACTTTATTTTCATTTTTTCCTCTTTCTTCATAAATCTTCATTACTCAAATCCTTTGTTTTTTGTTGTAAATCCTCCAAAAGTAGCAACATAGTCACCTTCAACGTAGCCTCCATGATACTTCCATGTTACAACACTATTTTCATCACCAAAACATCACTAAATAAAATCAATTTAACTCTCAAGTTATTCTTTGAGGACCAAGAAAAAGTTGAACAAATTCAAAAAGGAAAGGATAAAGTTTCTTAAGAATTTAAGCATGTTTTGGGGTAGGTGTTGGTTATGATTTCATTATTTTGTTATGCATGGATCTTCTTGCTTCATTATGATACTTGTATATACGTGAACGTTGCAATATTGATCATAATTGTTATAACTGGGATAGATGAACGAATGTATCTATGAAATTATGATCAAAATGTATTATATTGATAATGTACTTGTGATTGTAATTGTGATGTGTGATTGAGGATCGGATTGCCACGTTCGGTAAGCAAAGGGACATCGACTGTCATATTACAACATACTTGAGATCGTATTGGCACGTTCTAGTAAGCTAACAGTTTTGGTTTAGGTTCATTGAGAGGATCAATGATGTGTTCAACATGTTAAAGGTGTTTTCGTATTGTCACGTTGATAAAGTTGTTTATGTATATATATATATATATATATATATATATATATATATATATATATATTATGTTGTTCCACTTGTTTATATGGAACTAGTGGTATAGTTGCATGGTTGTAATAGTAGACGGTGGTTGTGTATTGATTCAACCTATGCTCTTATTTTTGCTAAGTAAATGACATCTTCAAGCGGCTATTGACACACCTTACCTAGGAGATTAGAGATTGTCGCATTGAATTCAAGGTTGAGCCACATCTTCTAGGCTGCTATGGAGTTCTCTTTAATCTGAGACCACCATTTTTGGATATAGACCGTTGTCTTAGATAATTGAATAATTCATTAACATTCTTTGTTTAGACTTGATATAGTTTAGTAGTTTTGGTACATTGACTTTCATGTTTTATGTTTATCTTCCGCAATGTTTAGTTGATTGGATCCTTGATTAGTTAATCATAAACTTCGTTTTTAGTAATTTAACCTGTTTCTGTAACTTAAATGTCTTAGTTTAGATTAACTGTTTTTTGTTGGATAGTAGTAGTGATTTTTTCACTGGCTTCTAAGTGTGGGTGTCAATCACGACGGTTCAGTAGAGAAAATGAAGAAGATTGGGCCTTATTTCCTTGATTCTCATTACCTTGCATGTTCTTAGGGCTCTCTTTCATGAATTGACCCTCTTGTCCACATTTAAAACAACCTTTAGAGACATTGCGACACTTACCTGGGTGTATCCTGCCAAACATAGCACATGCATGAGCCCACTTACCTCCTTGTTCCACACTACCCTGAGATTGTGCGGGTCTAACTCTAAAGTTCTCTGAATTCTGACCATTGTACTCACCTTTGTTTCTGTTGCATCTGCACTAGCATATGATGGATCATGTACCTTTTGCTTCGGTTCGAAAGAAGACAGTTTAACATTATTCTTATTCTTCATGCACTCATTATGTGTCTTCACTTTCCTCTTTCTAAACTCTCCCTTATTCTTTGGCTTTTCTTCCTCAACCTGCTGCACATATACCTTCAACCTTTCTATATCTATGTCCCCAATTAGAATTTTGGCCTTTCCCTCTTTACTTGACAGACGAGACAACCCAACAAAAAATGACTCATCCTACTTCTCATATCTCCAACCATCTTCAAAGAATATAAGGAACGTTGGGTAAACTTCAAGTTGTACTCATGAACACTTAGTGAATCATTATTTAGAGTGAGAAATATCATACGTTGGCCTCTCTCAGTTCTTGGGGAAATAAACACCGCAAGAAGGCTTCCTCAAAACAAGCCCAACTCTCAAGCGGTGCTCCCTGACCTAAACCCTTCTTCCATTTGTCAAACAAAGTCCTAAAAACATTCTTTTGTTGATATGAAGCTAGTTATATTCGCCCAGCATTTGCAACTTGCATAACTTAAAATACCTTTTGAAAATCCTCAATAAAAATCTAAGGGTCCTTATTACTGCTTGACATGTGAAACTTGGAAGATCCATCCTCAAGAACTCTCGGATCCTCAAAGTATCAACCACTTCCTGTCGAACTTCTCATTTTTGCCCAATCCGGTTAGTCACCACTTGGATTCACATTCAAATCATTTATCTGAACTCAACATTCGTAAAAGGAGGCTCACGATCAGACTCTAACTGCTAAATTGGATTAACGAGGCATTTGAAATTAATCTTGGTTATTTGTATCTGCATAATTAAAAGATGCATACCAAATGGAATCAGTACATTGAATGTGTGAGTATACCAGGAAAAAACTAAACATGACATAATATTGAAATTAATATGAAAATGAACACTTATCTTGACTTTACTCAAGTCATGAATAAATCAACTCAAGTGCAAGGTAAAAACAACAATAACAGTGCAATTTATACAATGTATTTAAAATAGTAGGTGACAACTTAATTTATTAAAGAAATACTATAATAGCTCAATTACATATAAAAAATATAATCCTATGGAGAATCTCTAACCGACAACCACTACTATGAGCCTAAGTGATGATACAACGTGATGCCCACATTTTCAGAACTTTCATATACTTTTTCGTCATATAGAACACTTTAATTGAGTGGACACACTAGTTTATCGTAAAAACACTACGGAATCATAGACATATATGATACTTTTTATCCATGTTGACTACATGGTTTATAGAGACTTGAATTATGATGAACTCGCGTCCCCACATCGGTAAACAGTACTAGTCAAAAAATAAAATCAGGTAATATGTTTTATAACCAAGATATTTAATTGGGTTGAGATAATTACTCAAAAACTTAGCTTAAAAGATCTCATGGAGATCAATTTTTCTTTTCTTGCTCTAATGTGAAAACATTTGAACTCTTGGAAATACTTGATCTTGTATAATCTATGAAAAATGAAACGCTACTCTTACTCCTTACTTAACTCAACACATAAGTCTTAAAATAAAATCAAAACGTTAGTAAAAGAATCTTTAAGAACTCTACAAAATTTTCATGCCATAACTTTTAACTATCCTTGAATTGAGTTTATGGATTAAATGATAGTTATTTGTGATAGAAAAGATCTCATGATGTTTAGGAGAATTTTTATATTGATAAAGATGTGAAACGATCAAGAAATCATTGTTTTAAAACAAGACAAGGCAAAGATTTATTTTAATACTTGATCGCAAAATTTCTTTTTGAAACACAGGAGTCCGCGTCTTCTCCATGATGCAAAGGTGATTTTTGTCCATCGAGGGAGAAAGTCTGCGACACAGACTTGTGTGCCGAAACACGCTCAACTCTTTCCTTATTTTCTTTCTCACCCCAATTCGTCTAAATTCAATCCTTTTTATCATTTGTTCGTTAATATTATATACCATGCATATGTACACACGGTTCTGACTCAAAAAAATTCTAAAATCGATAATTTTTCCATCAAGAGTTCAACAATCCCATAAAATCTCAAGAATAAAGCCAATTTAAAGAACACAATTCAAGAACATCATACTTTAGAATTTTTAGAACAAATTCCACTTCAACAAACGTGTCTTGCGCATGGGTGAAAAAATCCAACGCTATGAAAGTCTCACATATCTCATAGGATTGAATCTTTGGAGAAATCTTTGACGGAAATTGCAAGAACTTACAAATCTTGAATTTCTCTTCTCCTTTCTCCTCTTTTGGCTTCTCTTAAAGCCCTAGCGTATTTCTTAATTTCATAAACTTAACCAACTCAGTATAGGCACCACATAATTTTTTAAAAGTGAAGCAATTTTATTGGGTATTGAAAAGACCATTATACCCTTCAAATAATTCGGTTTAGAGTTCCCTTGTCTAGAAAACGCGACTTCAAATGTGCATATCTCCTTCATACTAACTCCAAATTGAGCATACTCAGCGACAATGGAAAGATAATTCAAATAGCTTTATTATGATATCTAGCACAACACCTAAATTATCCTAATATTGGAGTTATGGTCGTTTAAAAGTGACCAAAAACTCAAACTTTACATTGCTAAATAATTTTTTTTCCAGATATTTCATTCTTTCCAAAAATGAATCTTTCTAATTCTAGCATTATTTAGTTCTTTCAAATAGCGAGATGTTACACAAAAGTATATAGATTTTTTCATTATGAAAAAGAGAAGAAATGTTAAATCTTGTAGAATCCTCAAGTACATCTCCTATATGTATAGATCCCAAGTAGTCTCAAACCTATAGGGAAAAAGGTTATCTTAATATTCAAAGGAAATTATATTTAATTTCCAAATATATTAGAAAACAAAAAGAGTTACAAACAAATAGGGATGATGAATTTTCATGGAAAATTAAGGCATAATTAAAAATATATAATAAGAAATATAATTAAATATGAAATATAGAAGAAGATTCAAACTAGCTAAGTTAAATGATCATACAAGTGTACACAATCTTACAAATATTAAAGAGTTTTTACTCCAGATATTATACCCCAAAAGACTTGTTAATCTACCATTTACAAAATTAAACTAATTAGTATGTTGCCACAAAGTAAAAACTTTAGAATCATAAAATTCTACCAGGGGCACTGCTTGGCACGCTACATGCCCTATCAAGGGCACTATGTGGTGCGATACGTGAGGCCTTTATTGAGTGAAAATTATTTTAAACTCATGTCCAAGAAGATTATCTAAGATAATGATTATATGAACAGAAAAACACATACCAAATTCAATATTTTGCAACTGAAGTACTGGGCTTTCCATGTTTTCAATAGACTAGTGTAGACAAAATAATGGTTAAACATTTGAATGAAAATAAACTAGACTTTAGTCTTAATGGAAATTAATTGTCTTAACTTCCGTATCCATCAATACAAACTAAAATATTCTTCAATGTTTGGTCAATAATAAAAACTAATTATTGTATTCAAAATATGTCTGCGTATAAAAACAATGAGAGCCATAAAATACATACCAAATAGAACCATATTGTCTCTTGTTGGGATGGGAACCTTCTCCTTCATGGACAACATGAACTTGTATGTAAAGTCCTTTGATGTGGTTTTTTCTCACAAATTCAAGAATAAACGTATATTTAGTTTCCACAAGGTTCCACTTACATAAACTATGCAACTCACCAATCAGCCATATTCTACCGTCCTGCCAAATCTTGAGTTTCACCACAAATTCTTTGTTGAGTCACAAATGATCATGCTTGAAGGGAGTTCAAGTTATCAATTTCTCACCATATCAGTCGGAATGTACTACAATTAGGAAAAAAAGATATTGTTAAATTTGAATAAATAATATTGAACTATAAAACAATCAGCTAAAATAGTAATAACTTAATAATTATCAATTGATTTCTTCTATCTAGACATATTTTTGTTACAAAGAAAGGATTTATTAGGTTAGATCCATGTCCACATCTAAATATATATGTAGCAAATTGGTAATGGGGATTATTCTCCTTGCATATAGTCACACTTTTGCATTTAGTTGAATCAAAATAAGTTAAATTGTGATGTTCACAAACAAATATAACATGGGTACTCAGAATTATTCCATATATATTTTCTTCTAGAAGACCGTCTTTTACTGAATGTGGAGTTTTTTTTTTAAAGAAATCACACATTTGACAGATACCCAAAGTATGAGAAAATGATTCTTCACTTGATTATTCATTCCTATACCAAAAAAAAATTTCCCTTAGCAGACTCATTTTGCTAAAGGACTGAACAACAAAACCTTTTCAAAAATAATTTACAACTTGTATCCTTAAATAAATAATGACACTAACATGAATACAAGATCATATATAAATATTTATAAATGTCATTTTGTAGTAAAATACTAAGAAAAGTGTATTGAATATTATATAAAATCAAACAGACAATACATTTAAAAAACTTTAATTTTGTTTACCTATGGACATGGTGTCATTTTATTGAATATGGTTGTTGTTTCTTTCTCTTCCTCCTCTTCTTTTTATTAATCATCATCATCATCTTCTTCTACTTCGTTATCATCACCTTCTTCTGAACTTCTACAATCATTTCACATTCCTTATCTTCTTCATCTTTTTCTTCTACCATATTATTCTCATCCATGACACAAGAAGAAGAATTATTCTTTCTATTTATAGCCCTAGTATTCACCTTTGGCTCCATACTCTTTTGATGTTCATTTCCTATGATTCCTCCTTAACAAAAGGTTTTAAACCCCTAACTCCTTTCTTTTTGCATCCATTTCATCCAAGTTGTTCGAAGTCAAAAAATCTATATCCATCATAGTAAAAAATAAAGAAGTCTCCAAGTTCTATGATGTTGTCCTCAATGAAAATTTTCCATCCATATTCATAATAAATATTTTTTCCTGGTTTCGTTACCACTATAAGCCACATATTTTTCAAACCAATCCCTACGAAAATATTACTAAGTAATATTCCATTTTTGTAATAGGTATATAACCTATTGGATGTTATTGTGAAGAAGCATATCTTGGATTTTGAAAAAATAAATGTAAAAGAACATTAATTTATTTAAATCACATCGATCATATCATAAAAGCAAACAAGTTTCAGATGTTTTTTTAAAAATAATCTCATACATTGAGACTTTTGATGTTATAGAATTCAAGAATGTTACTATTTTAGAAACTATAGAATGAAATTTTAGGCATTTCATATTTTTACCATAAAATTACTTCCTTAAACGATAATATTGTTGTTAAGTTTGAAATGCTATATGAAATTTCTAATATTGATTGACTTAGTTAAACATAATATTAATTAAAAAAAAAGTAGAAATTTAAATTCAATAGAAAAAGGTATAAAGCTTATTTGTATCTCAAAAAGTCATCTATCAACCTTGTACTTTCCCTCCGCTAATTCAAAGCATATATATTCAAGAACTTTTAGTTAAAAATATTTTAAGAAAAAGATTAAAAACAATCATAGATTAAATACATGAATATAAGAACACAAAAAGAATATGAAATGAAAAGTATACTTAAAAAAATATAAAATAACACGGGTTATCCAAGTTTATAGATCTAAATCTCAATAAAGCCTTCCCCTCCCCTATATAGATCCGCTTCTCCCATTTCCAAAAAGAAGAGAATATTCAAGAAAAGAAGTTTCATTAAATACCCTTAGAGGGGAAAGTATACCTACCAACCGCTTTGTACTGATTTCTGGGATGAAAACCTTGAAGAAACTCCTTGTCAATGTTCCTTTTTATTGTTAATTAAGATTTAGGAGGATAATATAATTGCGGTGCAACCTCTTAACCTTAAAAGAGAATATAATTGTAATTAATTAGAATATTATCAGATATTGACATTAAGCATGTTAAGTGGATTGCACCGGGTTAGACCAGCACATTAAAAATTACACTGATCTGTGGCCCCGATCTATGTTGGATCACCTATAACTAGGCTGGTTGGTCTAACCTCAATATTGCAAAACATCTATTTGACTCAATCCACAACCCATTATCCCATTTTTCTTGGGACAACTTTGCCAGATTCTAGTGGACTTAATAGACCGAGTCATTGTATAATTTATTTATTTATTAATGTTTATTAATTTTAAAGTTTCAATGTTTATTAATTTTAAAGTTTCATTCAATTACCAATATAGTGTATTGTTAACAATATAATTTTTGAAATAATTATAATTATGTATAATAATAGAGTACTTATATCATCGATAGTTAACAATATACTATATTGATAGTTGAATAAAACTTTCAAATAAATAAATATTGATAAAAAAATAGTATATTATATTACAATGACTCGATCCGTTAAGTCCACTAGATCCTGGCACAGTTGGACAAAGAAAATTGGGCTAACGTGTTGTGGATTGAGCCAAATAGAAGTTTTCCACTATTTAAGCCAGAACGATAGGCCTAGTTATAGGTGATCTAAAATAGCTCAAGGTCGTAGATAAGTGTAATTTTTAATGGGTCGGTCTTACCTGGTGGAATCCACTTAACATGCATAATGTCAATATACGATAAGCTTCTTATTATTTGCAATCATAATCTCTTTTAGGATTAATAGGTTTATGCTCTCCTCATAAACCCTATCAATCAAAAAGAATATGGAAAAGGGTTTCTCCAGGTTTTTCCCCCTAATTCAGTATAAAGTGGCTGATAAGTATAATTTCTCTTCTAATGGCCTTTGATGAAACTTCTTTTCTGAATTTTCTCTTTTTTTTTTTGGTATGCTAGCAGCGGATATATATTGGGAGGGGAAGACTTTTTTGAGGTTTAAATCTATAAAACTTGCATAATTGGTTTTATTTTTATATTTTTAATTGTACATTTTTTTTATATACTATTCGTGTTCTTATATTCATGTATTTAATCTATGATTTTAGTTGACTCTTTTTCGTAAAATATTTTGAATTAATAGTGGTGAATCTATGTGTTAGAATTAGGGGAGAGAAGGTAAAAGGTTGATAGATGTATTTTTGTGGTACAAATAAACTTTATACGTTTTTTTATAAATGTTAAATTCCTAATTTTTTTATTATTATGTTCAATTTAGTCGATCAATATTAGAAATTGCATATTTCATTTCAAACTTAACAATTATATTAGTGTTGAAGGAAGTAATTTTATGGTAAAACTATTAAAATGCCTCACATTTCATTTTATAGTATCTAAAACAGTAATATCTTTGAATTCTAACATCAAAAGTCACAAACTTTTTTCATCTGATACTTGCTTTTTTTATGCTATTATCAATTTAATTTAAAGAAATTAATGTTCTTTTACATTTATTTTTTCAAAAATCCAAATTTTTTTCTTCGTAAAAACATCCAAAAGGTTATACAGATTACCAAAATGGAATATTACCTACAAACATTTTCCTTCCGGATTGGTATAGAAATATGTGGCCTATAGGGGTAACCATATCAGGAAAATATATTTATTTTGAATATCGATGAGAATGTTTCATTGAGGACAACATTTTAGAACTTGGATACTTCTTTACTTTTGACTATGTTGAACTAGAACTTTTTATTTCAAACTATTTTGAAGAAATGGAAGCATAAACAAAGTAGTTGAGGGATTAAAACTTGTTGTGAAGGAGGAAGAATAAGAGGAAATGAATGTTTAACATCGAAAGACTGTGGAGCCAAAGCTGAATACTAGGGCTAGAAATACCAAGAGTATTTCTTCTTCTGATATCAAAATGACAATAACAGGGTAGAAGAATAATACTTTGAAGATAAGGAATATGCCAATATAGCAGAGGTTCCAGAAGAAGAAGAACAAGAAGAAGAAGAATAATAAGAATAAGAGATTAATACAAATGAGAGGAGAAAGAAAGAGAAATGACTAACATGTTCAACAAAATGACACTACATTCCAAAGGTAAAAAAATTAATGTTCTTTAAAATATTCTCTATTTCATTTCATATGCAATTCAATTACTCTCTTCTTAGTATTTTACTACAAAAATTACATCAATGAATATTGAGTTATGATCTTGTAATCATGTTAGTGTCATGATAAATTTAAGGATACAAGTTGTAATTTATTTTTGAAAATGTTTAGTTGTTCGGTCCTCCAACAAAATGAGCATTCTAAGGGACTTTTTTGAATTTTTGGAATAATAATGAACAATCGAGTAAAGCATCACTTTAATACTTTTGATATTTGTCAAAACTCTGATTTCATTCTTAAAGTCCATGCTTGATAAAAGACGATCTTGTAGAATAAAATATATGGAGTAACTCTAAGCATCCATGGTCATTCTGTTTGTAAACTTAAGTTAACTTTTTTTGAGTTAGCTAAATGCAAAGGTGTGACTGTTGGCAAGGTGAATAATCCCCATGACCAATTTGCCACAGATATATTTAGAAGTGGATGTGCAACTAATGCAGAAAATCATTACTTTGTAACAAAATACATGTAGATAGGAGAAATCAGATGGTAATTATTAACCTATAACTATTTTAGTTGATTGATACATTGTTTATTATTATAATATTCTAATTTTATAATATATTTTTTTTCTAATTGTAGTACGTTCCAGCTGATGTGGTGAGATATTAACGACTTGAACACCCTTCAAGCATGACCATTAGTGACTCTGCTTGCAGAGATTTGATGTAAAACTCTAAATTTGGCAGGACGGTAAAATATGGCTAATTGGTGGGTTGCATAGTTTATATAACGACCCTAAATGAGTCATGAGTGGTACCTACTCTTAACCTCCTAATTGAGTGAACCAAGGAATCTAAACCTCAACATATATCAATAATTCAACTATGAATAACAATAAAATATGCGGAACCTGAAAACTTGTTAAAGTAACCAATCAAATCAACCTCTAAACTTTGTTACAGATTATTCCCAAAACCTTAAAGTCATCACATTAAAGACATCTGTTCTTAAAATAAAAAATCTAGAAGTATATATGCATAAATTGTAAGCTAACAAGTCTATAAACAGTCAATTTATTCCATTTTTAGCCTAGACCAAAAAAATCACCTAATTCTAGAGTTCAAACCTAAGGATAAATCTAATTTCCTCATATTAGCATAAGTTTAGTATAATGTAAATAATCCAATAAACCTAACATTTAATTACCAATCTCAATATATTTATACATGACTCATAACAAGATAACTACAGAATGAAACTGAATTTAAGTGTACGCTCCACTTCCGATAACCTCAATCATGAAACAAAACCAAACAAATCATGTTATTAATTGGCCCCAGAAACCAATATTCAATACGTGTGATCAACTTTAAATTCTCGATCAATACTATGACATAACTATTTCTTACCATTTATTAACAATTAAAAAAAGAAAACGTCCTCAAGCAGCAACAAACTATAGATTCAATTCCTCGTAGTGAGTTTACATTATAATAATGCTTAATTCCCTCTATCTACTGTAATTAAATTTCCTAGCATTTAATGAAATATCCTCCTTTTTCAATCACCCTTTCGTCTTTCTCCACTAGAACATTACAATAACAAAGCAAATATGTAAAGTTTCCTCCTAAAATTCACACCTAATCTCTTAAATTTTCCTTCTAATAACAACAATAATATAATAATAATCGATTCTTGCACTACCGATTTCCCACCCAACATATGCAATAGCAGTACTTCTCACCCTACTACTAATTCAAAGCATGAAAATTACCTGGTGGATGTGGCTCTTCTCAAAATTTTTCCTTCTTTTGTACAATATAGTTATTACCCTAGTTCTTATATAATTAATTATAAAAAAGTAGTAAAAGTGACCTAATATTTATTTTACTATTATTTTCTTTAACCACCAACTAAATAACTATTAAAAACTAGCCCACTAATTTCATAATTATATATACTAATAGTCCAAAATACCCACTTAGAATCTATCAGAAAGTATTTCATGACACGAAAAGCTCCAATACTCAAACTGATTAAAATGGTCGTTACATTAGACACAAATTTACCCATCATTCGTCCTCAAACAATTATAGAAGGCAAGGTAATAATGAGTACCAGAATTGCTAAAAAATATGTGGAATATCTTTCTTGCATATCAACCTCACTCTCCCAAGTGGAATCTGCAACTGGTCGATTCTTCCACTTAACCTTGATTGATGCAATAGCTTTTGACCTCAATCTTCATACCTCCCTATCAACACTAGCTACAGGATCCTCCTCATAGGACTGATTCTAATAATGTAGAACTGAATCCCAACGAATAATATAATTACCATCACCATGATATTTTTTCAGCATGGACATATGAAATATCAGGTGCATTCCTGACAACCCTGGTGGCAAGGACAATTCATAGGCCACCTTCCCCACGTACTTAAGAACTTCAAATGGCCCAATATACCTCGAACTAAGCTTACCTTGTTTATCGAACCACATCAAACTCTTCATGATTTAAACTTTTAGCAAGACTTGCTCACCTTCCGTGACTCCAACTTCCTATCAATCCAATATTCATACTCCTTATGCCTACTCTGAGATGCTAAAATCTTCTTCTGAATGAATTTAACTTTCTATGACGACTCAAATATATTAAACCAACCAATAGAAGACCTACATCTTATCTAATACAAAGCCTCAAATGGTACCATATCAATGCTTAAGTGATAGATATTGTTGTACATAACTCTCCCAAGCGTAATAACTGATCCCAATAACAACAAAAATCTACCACGCACGCACGACACATATCCTCTAGGACTTGAATTGTTCGCTCATATTTCCAATCACTGTGAGGGTGGAATGCAGTATTAATACCCAATCTAGTACCTAATTCAGCATGCAAGGTCCTCCAAGAGTTAGAAGTAAATTGCGTACCTCTATCTAATATGATGGAGATTGGAACTCCATGCAACAGAACAATCTCAGGATATAGAGTTTGGCCTTATTCTAGGCATTGTATGTCATCTTGACTGGAATGAAGTGAACGGACTTAGTTAACCCGTCAACAATTACCCAAATAGAATCAAACTTACTCAACATCTTTGGAAGACCAACTACAAAATCCATTGAAATTCATTCTTACTTCCATTCAGGAATGAGCATTCTCTGAAGTGCCCCTCCCTGCCTCTGAGGTTCATACTTTAGCTTCTAACAATTTGGACATACGACAACAAAATTAACAATGTCACGCTTCATTCTACGCCACCAATAATGATGTCTTAGATCACGATACATCTTGGTTGCACCAGGATGTATGAAATACCTTGAACTATGTGCCATTAAAAGAATAGTATGAGTCAAATCATCAGCACGGTGCACACATACTAGCCCCTTAATTCTCAAGAAGCCTTCCTTGTCAATCAGAGCCTTTTTATCCTCTCCCTCGCAATACCATATCTCGAATTTGGCTCAACTTCTCGTCATCAAATTGATTTTCCTTAATCATAACAAGGAAAGAAGATCGTTCCTCAACACTGGCCAAAATTACTCCTTTCTCAAGTTTTTCCAGCCTAATAAGGTCATTAGCCATAGTTTGAAGCTCTCTAGACAATGGGCGTCTAAAAACCTCCAAGTGGGCTAAACTAACCATGCTACCTGCTTTTCAACTTAGGGCATCTGCCACAATATTAGCTTTTCCTTGGTTGTATAAAATAGTAATATCATAGTCTTTCAATAACTCCATCCACCTCATCTGCCTCAAATTAAAATCTTTCTGTGTAAACATATATTGTAAACTGCGATGATCTAAATACACGTCATACTTGACCGCAAATAGATAATGCCTACACTACTTCAATGCAAATATAACTGCAACCAACTCTTAATCATAGGTTGGAGAGTTACGTTCATGCACTTCTAATTACCTTGAAGCATAAGCAATTACATTCCTCTCCAACATTATCACTGCACGCAAACAAGAATAAGATGCATCACAATAAACAAAAAAGTTCTTACCTTCCAATGTCAATGCAAAAATTGGTGCTGTAGTCAACAAGGTCTTCAATTTAAGGATGTTTTCTTCACACTAATTCGACCATACAAATGCAACATTCTACTTTTCCAAATTGGTTTGGTTGGAAGTATTGGAAGAGAATCCCTTGACTTATCGACGATAGTATCTATCTAAACATACAAAGCTCCTTACCAATGAAACATTAGTAAGCCTTACCGAATTCTTCACTACTTCAATCATAGTAAGATCCGCCATCACTCCGTCCTTAGATACTATTTGTACTAATAAGGACACTGAATAAAGCCAAAATTCACACTTGGAGAATATGGCATAAAGCCTTTTTTTCCCTTAACAACCTCAATACAATTCTCAAATTCTCCTCATGTTCCTTTCTACTTTTTGAGTATATCAGTATTTCATCAATCAATACAATGACAAAGAGGTCCAGATTTGGATTAAAATTTCCGTTCATAAGGCTAATGAAAGCAGCAGATGCATTCATAAGCCGAAAAGACATTATTAAAAATTCATAATGCCCATACCTAGTTTTAAAAGCAGTCTTTGTCATATCTTTTTCTCGTATTTTCAAAAAATGATAAACGGAACTCAAATCAATTTTAGAGAAGACATAAGCACCTTGTAACTGATCGAAGAAATAATTAATGAGAGAAATGGGTTACTTTTTCTTACTACCTACCTTATTTAGTTGCATGTAGTCTATGGACCTCCAAAAATTACCATCCTTTTTCTTCATAAATAAAACTGGAGCAACCCAAGGAGATGTACTTGGTATAATAAAACCTTTACCTAACAACTCCTAAAGTTAGGAATTTGACTCCCTTAACTCAGCTGGAGCCCTTCTATAAGGTGGAACTGAAATGGGGCGAGTCCCCAACTACATGTCAATACAAAATTCAATATTTCTATCTAGTGGCATACCAGATAGGTCAACAAAAATAACCTCCACAAACTCACAGAGTATCAAAACAAACTCGCTCACAGGCACTTTGGAAGTGTCATTCCAGAGATATGTCTAGAATGTTAAATAATCCTTACTCACAAACCTTTTAGCACAAAGAAAAGAGATAATACAAACTTGGTAGAAATGTAGTCACCCTTGCCACACTAGTGGATCTGTCCTAGGCTTGGCCAAGGTCACAGTCTTAGCATTACAATTTAAGATAGAAATATTTGGAGAAAGCCAAGTCATACCCAGTATTACATCAATCTACCATATCTAGAATAATCAAATCTACGTAATTGTTTCTCCCCACAAAAGTAACAAGGCAAGATCTATACACCTTCTAAGCTATCAAGACTCACCAACAAGAGTAGATACATGAATAGACATGTCAAGAAAATTACAATGCAAATCAAAACTAGTAGAGAATGAGGAAGATACATAATATAATTTGGATCCAAGATCAAATAATACAAAAGTCATGCAATCACAGAATAGAATATTACTTGTGATAACAACATTAGATGTTTCTTCATCTAGTTTCCCTAGGAAACCATAAAAATGGGCCCTATCACCTGCTTGTCCATTTCATATACCTAGTTGAGCTCTAGTAGTTCCAATCTTTCTGCCATCCCGACTGAACTGGTGACAACCATTACCTTGGCCACCATGTCCTCAAGAATGATGTCCTCTACGATGTCCACCTCTACTCTACTAGGATATGTAACTCTGTCTGGGAGAATATTTCTTGATATTTATAGCCTCCCCACATCCATAACTAATCCTGAAGTCAAGTTTAGGTCCTTATGAAGATGAAAAAATCTTGAGATAACCTCCAAATACAAAAAAATGTCGATAGGCCTATGACGGACCCTCACCTAAAGCCTGTAATGAAAACACAATAGGACAGGGTGGATAACCCTTTGAAATCTTCCCTCTAGAGTAAGAACAACTAAACTTACCTCCCTTACGAAACATCTTAAATGTCGACATCTTGGTGATGTCATCCTGCTTCACCCCCTTTACCTTTATCACAAAATTAACCACTTAAAAATTTTTGATGCAGCAACTAACTATAAAGAGAGAATCTTCAAATCTAACATCAATCCCTTCACAAAGTGGTGAATCCACTCTTGCAGACTGAAGCAAAGCTGAGTGGCATACCTTGATAATGCATGAAATTTGACCTCATAAGTTGCAACTAACATCCTTCCCTGCTCTATGTTCAGGCAATCATTTGTCCTCATGTCTTTCAAAGTTCGGGGTATGTACTTCTCCATGAAGAATCTATAAAATGTTGCCTAAGTCATAGGTGAAACCTTTGTTGGTCGATACTTGACATTATACCTCCACCACTTTTGGATCCCCTTGAAACGGGTAGGTCACAAACTTAACACCAAATGGATCCACTATGTCCAACTTATGTAAGATCTCCTGACAATCAACAATGAAATCATAAGAATCTTCATATTAAGAACCCTTGAATACCAGTGTCACGTCCGGGAGCAACCCCTAGAAGTAACATGGCGTAGTTGATATCTCGAAGGTCTTATACAAGCCCATAGTTATCACTCATCGCATTATCATTGGTAAATTTAGCAGAAAATTTAAAACTTTTCATAGCACTTCTATGCTAGAAACTTTACCTCATATATATAAAAAATATCATAAGTACATATTTAGACTTTAAGTCTCTTTGTTATCCTAGACTCAATATCATAAGAGTACTTTAAGGACACGACCCTTATAAATAATATAGAAGTAAAATATTAAAAGACTTTAAAGTAAAGACACAACTTTTGAAATCCTTGAACTTAAGGATTCCTTTCCTTGAGCTTGCGAATCACATATCAAGCTCCTCAATCATAGAGACACCCTTTAAGCATCCATAACATACACTTTGTGTAAAAAGTAGAGAACAATGGAGTTAGAACAAGAATTCACTAATTATGGCAACCATGCAAAAGTATGCATTTAAAAGTGAGATTTTCTTGAAATCATACTGCATGCCATTTTGAGTAAATCTTCATAACACCTTTATACAATGTCATTTATATAATTCACAAGCTTCATATAGACATATTCAAAGCCAAACATCATATAAAATCACATATAGAATTTAAGCCACTTTTAGGGTCACTTTACAGTAAGCATCACATATTATCATAGAAGTATAGCACATGATAAATACATTTAAGCGAAGATCTTAGGAATCTTAAAGTGAATTATATCGACTTTGCACATATATAAATTTTACGTAACATAGAAAATTATGAAAACTTACTCATAATCCCAATTTAAATCTACTAGTGCAATTTACATGTGTAGCCCCCATAACCTCACACATACTTAGTAGACCTATCATGAGATCACAAGCCTTAACATATAGAAATTTTGTCCCATAGTCATGTTAGAACTTCATATCATGCATATCATCTCATTGTGTAGACACTAACAAAATGTCATGCAAGAGAACCATAAACCTAGACATATGCATTAGAACACCTTCCTAGGACTTCCCTCAAGAGTTACTTGTGCAATGCATAGGTGAAGTACCATACCCCCACCTAAACTAAGCAACAACCTTAGGTTATCCTAATTAGGGTCCTTACTTTATTTCCATTGTCCATTTTACTTTAGGGAAAAAATAGCCTTAATAGACACTAAGACAACTGGTACAAAACATAGAATTTGGTGTTGTAGAGCCTTACACCAATGGAAGGTGTTCCTACCTAGCCAAGGTAGAACATTAACACATGCTATCATACTAGTGAATTCACTTGCTAGATCCTATGTGGCAAACATAGTTATGGAACTTTGAGGTACATGTGAAAACCCTCTTTATGCCAAATAGGGCATTATAGTTATTCGCTTATGGAAACCCTCTTTATGCCTATTAAGGCATTGAATTTATCCACCTCATGAGTATTAGGGTGACCTACCTTCCTACAATGAGAAGGACACCCCTCACTTCATGTTCACTCGGCTATAAGCTAAGTTCCCTTTATTGAAAAGCCTTTATTACATTACTTTATAAAACATAGGCTTTAGGAGATTCACTCCCCATATGCTTAGCTTATAGTTTATAGATGAGAAGTCCTTTCATCAACCTATATCATGTGAGAAAACCTTTCAAATGGACATAGCATATGTAAGCACCTATTTAGTTTAAAATACTCTTGAGAACACCTTTCAAGAGCCCTTTTATTGACTAGATATTCATACATGTGAGCAAACCTTTCATATTACATAAATGTCACACATGTTCATATATCAATGCATAAGTCCATAGGTATAAGTATATGAACAATACTTTCAAATAAACACACTAACACACTATGCACATTCATACTTAATCATATCATATACTTAACTTCATAACATATAAGTCATTCTCATAACATGTTCATACATTCATTTTCATGTACATAGAAACCAAACCTAGGAACTATATATCAAGGTACACATGTGCAATGCATAAACAAGGTCCCATACCCTTTCCCATACTAGTTCACCTATCAAGTCATCCTAGTTAAGTAATACATAACATACTTCACGTATATTTACATAAAAAAATTTCATACTAGTAGACATCTAGTGAATGTGAGATCAACCTTTCATTAGACACCATGATCCTTTACTACATCGTAAGCATGCATAATGTGTGAGTGTATGTGTACATTGGTCAACATGATCAGCTATCAACAATACATTGAGGCAGCCACCCTAGTATGGCCACAATGCACAAATAAGCATAGACCACACAACACAATTTAGCATAGGATGCAAGCTAACTTTATATTACACTTTAAAACTCCTAACATTAACTATTCACACATTTAGATAGGGGTACATGAGTAGGGGTCATCAATCCTTCACACTTTATTAATGGAAGCACCTACACATGATCCTAACATAGATATACACATGCTTATAAAATAGCTTTTCAACCTAGATCACAACTAGAATAAGAAAGTAGGCATAAGCTTTACATAGTGTGATCATCATAACCATACACTCATATATTCATTAATTTGCCTTCAATGCCATATTCAACACATATAAAATGACAATAAATTTAACACCGCCACCATAAGTGGACCATAACACACAATGCCATACAAGGTTTTATAAACTACAGTAATATAGAAAAGTAGAAAGGAAGAGTCATTCTTACCAATTCGTCAACCTTTGATCATCATTGATGATTAAACTTTTATCATCATCAATACATTATAGGTCAATAGCTAAATATACATTTAATCATGAAACAAACTATGTACAATTCTCTACAAGATCATACTACAATCTAATAGAATACATCACATATATACTAGAAAGAAGAGAGTTATAGATCATCAACCAATTTCCCTATTCTTGTTCATCAATTATATTTTATCAACAATTTACATTTCAGGCAGTATCTAAAGATATAGAACATCATATCTAAATAATGCTTCATCCACCCTAGAATATAGATCAAACATATACATTACTCTATCAAGTCTATAGGTTAGAAGAACCTAATTCAATCTTTGCCAATTCAATTGTTATCCATTCATATTAGATCAAATATACCCAATTATCATCACATTACACATATAAGCAGTACCTAAGACAATTCACCATGATCGAGTTTCATAACAACTATCCTAACGTCAATATCACAAGTTACTACGTAATAGACTAGCATTATTCAGAACCTTCAAACTTGAACTTCATGGATAATTGCTCAAAAATTCATCATCAATACATATACTAGGCAGTAGGTACATGTACATTAACATAATTGAATCACAAGTCAATATACGTAAGATCAAGATCATAAATCAATACATAGGCTAAAATCGAGTTTGTGGGAGAGCACGGGTTCATCATGCAATTAAATTGAAAATCACGTCCAAATCAGAAGATAATCATCAATACATTAATATTATGCTTTTGAAATAAATTTAAGAAAGAACCCATGGCTAGATTGAAGAAGAAGAGATTCGATCATGAAACTTCTTTGAACATTTTGAAGAGGACTCTCTAGATGGAGGATTAACTAGAGATGAAGGATCACCATACCTTTATTAGATGAAGAATCCACTAAAAATTGGTGAAGAACCTATGGAAATTCCATATACAAGCTGACCTTGAACTTCATCTTCAATGGATGTTTCTAGAGAGGATATTTTTGGAGAGGGAGGTTTTGATTTTTGAATGGAGGAATGGCTACGGGCTATTCACATTTTTAATCAACCTAATACATACAAAAATAGTTAAATAAACTGCCTAGGGTAATGTTGGCACGTTGGATGAATTTACCGTTCACCCCTAACCCTAATTAGGCAGCGTGCATGGCAATTCTGCAGGTCTATATCGACGGACCCATCGACGCCCAGTAGGTCCATGGATGGGCCGTTCTGCTGGACGTCCTTTGGGTTTGAGGCTAGTCAACTGCCTTAAGCCTTCACCAGGCTAAGTGTCCACTGGCACCTCCCCATCGAAAGGGCGTTGGTGGACTAACGAGGTGTTATTTTAGCTTGTTGATTGACACTGCCAAGGCAGTGTCTTGACAGCCTTTAGGTCATTCTTGAGGGCCTCTTACGGGGACCTTGAGAAGTCGTACTCGGAAATTTCCAACGTAATTATGAACATTAACGAGGACCTTCCAGATAAGTTTCACCCAAAACAATGACACGCAACATGTCCAAACATTCTAGGCATCATCAAGACACACACATGCATGTCTCAAGGGCTAACTTTGAACGTCTTTGACATTTGACCTTCAAATCTCATGAAACACCATACACTGCCTATAAACATCATTATTACTCATTTTAAGACTTCATAATCCCATAACACACACATAATCACATAAAAACATCTAAGGCCCCTTTGGTGACTAGTATTCGAACATCTTGGTTGTCCCTTGATGTTTGACTTCCAATTCACCTCAAACTCTACACACTGCCTCAATACCATATTATAAACCATTTTAGGACCTTATGTTCTTATGGAAATCATGTTATGCTCTAGAAACCCTAACTCATTTTGGGTGTCTTACAACTAGAGGTTTCAATCATGCTGATCACTAGTCATTATAGGTCTTCTAGTCAATTGGGAAAAAATGCATGATTTAAAGGACACCCCTATACGAGGACCCACCATAGCTGCATGTTGTACTCCATGAACCTGAGGTGTTGGTTCATAAAACGTTGGGGTGCTTGTCTTAGATCAGATAACCCACTGAGATAAGTGAGGACATGGTTAATCATCTCGAGTAGGCAGGGATGGTACTTCCTTCTCTTGAATCTGCTCATCTTCCCCTATATCACCCTTTCTCACTACCTCCTTAGTCAATGGTGGAGTGACCTCTCTATCCCTAGCAGGACAAGGTGCTTTTCCTCTGCCTCTATTGGGACTTCTCATGCGACCTCTATCACGACCTCTAGACACTTCTCCCCCTCGAGCTGCAGCCCCAATGGTTGGCACATGAGCACCTTGTCTTGCCGATGTTGGTGTCGTCACAATTATTGCTCTAGTTCTGACCATCTTCGAAATAGAGTGAAGAAGGTCATACCAATTTGTATCACCTAGATACAAATTGGAATCAAGTAATAACACGAAAGAATAAAAAATATCAGTTTTCCTAAAGTTGTATAAACTCTCGAAGAAAAGTAAAGGCATCCCCGTACCGTTACACAAGACTCTATTAGACCTGTCCATATGTGATTAGACCATCGAACCTAAAGTTCTGATGCCAAGTTTGTTACGACCCAAAATGAGTCATGAGTGAGACCCATGATTAACCTCCTATGTGGGTGAACAAACGAATCAAGACCCAACATGTATCAATAGTTAAACTACAATAAGAATAAAAGGCGGAAGCTCAAAACTTGTTTAAAAAACCAATAAATCAACCTCTAAACTCTATTACACATTATTCCTAAAACCTGAAGGTCATTACATCAAGGAAATCAGTTTTTAAAATACCATGTCTGAAAGTATATATGCATAACTTTTAAGTTAAGAGTCTATAAACACTCAATTTATTTTATGTAAAGCCTAGACACAAAAACTCACCTAATTCTATAATCAATTTTCATGAATTCAAATCTTAGGATAAGTCTAAATTCTTCCAATTAGCATAAACTTAATAGAATTTAAATAATTCAATACACCTAATATTCAATTATCAATCTCAATATAATAAAACATGACTCATAACAAGATAACTATAGAAAGAAATTGATTTTAAGTGAAAGCTCCACTTCTAGTAACCTCAACCAGGAATCAAAACCAAACAAATCATTTAATGATTTTGCCCCAGAAACCAATAATCAATACATTTTATCAACTTTCAGTTCTTGATCAATACTATGCCATAACTATTTCTTACCATTTGTTAACAATAAAATAAAAGAAAACGTCCACACGTGGCAACAAACTATAACTTCAATTCCTTGTAATGAGTTTACATCATTGTAATACTTAATTCCCTTAACCTATTGTAATTAAATTTCCTAGAATTTAATGAAATATCCTCATTGTTCAATTACCCTATTGTGTTCAGCAGTAGCACCTAACAATAACAAAGCAAATATATAATGTTTTCTCCAAAAATTCGCACCTAATCTCTTTTCAACTTTCCTTCTAATAACAATAATAATATAATAATAATAATCGATTCTTGCACTACCCATTTTCCACCCAACATATGCAATATCAGTATTTCTCACCCTACTACTAATAAAGAGCATGACATTACCTGGTGGATGTCGTTCTTCCTAGGTATACGCCGCAACTACTGTTTTCTCCCCAATTTTTCCTTCTTTTCTACAATTTATTTATTACCCCTAATTCTTGTTGGGCTTTGTGGAGGCTTGTGAGCCGGCCCGACCCATTACTGAAACCCTAGGTTAACCATTTGGTTTTCTTATAAATATGATCCTTGTATTTGTAATTCTTAAGGAGCACAAGTGAAATAAAATCCTCCTGTTACAGTCGTGGAGTAGGGAAACCGAACCACGTTAAATTCTTGTGTGTCCCGTTTGCGTTCCGTTTCTCTTTTCTCTAGATTATTTGTGTGTGTTGTGTGTTTAATTCCCAACAATTGGTATCAGAGCGAGGTTTCAACAACACTGTAACACAAATTGTGAGAAATTGTCACCTAGGGTTCTTGTGTGAAGAACTGTGTGCAGGAAGGAGTGTGCCGCCGCCGTTCGCAAGCTACAGCCGTGCAAGACGCCGTTAAGGGAATTGCCGAAGGTGTGTGCGATTTTTTTTTGTGGTGCAATATTTCTGACGAAATTACCAAGATCTGAAATTAGTTGTACCGAGTATCTCATTTAGTCCTTTGAGATGACAGAAGATGGGAAGTTTCGAATTGAGAAGTTCGATGGTACAGATTTCAGTTGGTGGAAGATGCAGATTGAAGATTTGCTGGTTCAGAAAGATTTGGACGTAGTGTTGGGTGACAAGCAAGGAAAATTGTCTGATGCAGAGTGGGCAGTTTTGGATCGGAAAGCTATGTCAGTTATCCGACTCTCGTTGACCAAGAATGTTGCGTTCAACATTCTTAAGGAGAAGACAGCGAAAGGCATCTTGGAAGCCTTGTCTAACATGTACGAGAAGCCATCTGCAGCAAACAAAATTTTTCTGATTAGAGAGTTGGTGAACACAAAGATGAAGGAAGGCAGTTCAGTTACCGAGCACATCAACTCATTGAATTCGATCTTAGCCAGACTTTTGTCAGTTGGCATTAAGTTCGATGATGAAGTTCAAGCTTTACTACTGTTATCATCATTGCCTGACAGTTGGTCCGGAACGGTTACAGCAGTTGCCAGTTCAGTGGGACCTAATGGATTCACCTTTGAGAAGATTCGTGATCTCGTTCTTGGCGAGGATGTCAGAAGAAGGAGTTCTGGAGAATCATCAGGTGATATGCTAAACGTCGTCAGAGGCAGAGGAAATAACAGAGGTAGTGGGAGCAGGAACCGAAGAAGGAGTCAGTCGAAGGCTCGGGATGGCTCAGGTGTAACATGTTGGAACTGCAAGGAGGTGGGGCATTTCAGGAATCAATGCCAGAAAGACAAACAAGTCAACATTGCAGAAGACAGCGCCAACGAGGATTTGTTTATCTGTTGCGCGGAGAGCAATGTGGATTCCTGGGTCATGGATTCTGGTGCTTCTTTTCACGCTACCCACAGCAGTGAAGCATTGCAGAATCTGGTTATTGGAGACTTTGGAAAGGTAAGGCTTGCAGACGATAGAGCTCTTGATGTTACGGGCATGGGTGACATGGTGCTGAAGACGCCAGTCGGTTTCTGGACCTTGAAGGATGTCAGAGTTGTTCCAAGCTTGACGAAAAGTTTGATTTCTGTTAGGCAGTTGGATGAACAGGGACATCATGTGAAGTTCGGAAATGGGCAGTGGAAGGTCGTGAGGGGCAATCTTGTCATGGCTCGTGGAACAAAAAGAGGATCGTTGTATATTGTCGGATTACCGTCTGAGGGAGTGACCGTCCCAGTTCAGAAGAAAAACAAAGTCCGGTTCACAGAATCTCGTGGGCAGAAGAAGGTTGTCTTTGCAAGAAAGAAACCCAGAGCCACAGGTCAGATTCAGGATGAACGAGCAAGGAAAGGTTCAGGAAGACCAGTCAGAGGCGTTTGTGGCAGTGGGAGCACCGGCCGTGCTTCAGCCAAGGCTCCTAGAAGACAGTGGGTCAAGAGAACCAGTATTCCAGCTGTTGATACGTCTCCAGAAAATATCTTGCTGAGTATGGAGAGTGTTTGTTCTCAGGGAGTTCTAGGATCCGGCAGTTCGTGTCTCAAGTGGGAGCCGGTAGGGACCGAGGACGAGTCAAGGGCAGTTTCAGCCGTGACTGATGTGTTGAAGCTTCGGGGAGCTTCAACGGGCCTTTCAGTTGACTGATGAGAAGGCCGCTGTAGCAGGAGAGAGTTGAAAAAGATTACTAGACATACAAGTGTTCTAAGTGGATGACAGTTGAAATTCTTCAAGCCTCCAAGTGGGAGATTGTTGGGCTTTGTGGAGGCTTGTGAGCCGGCCCGACCCATTACTGAAACCCTAGGTTAACCATTTGGTTTTCTTATAAATATGATCCTTGTATTTGTAATTCTTAAGGAGCACAAGTGAAATAAAATCCTCCTGTTACAGTCGTGGAGTAGGGAAACCGAACCACGTTAAATTCTTGTGTGTCCCGTTTGCGTTCCGTTTCTCTTTTCTCTAGATTATTTGTGTGTGTTGTGTGTTTAATTCCCAACAATTCTGATATAACCAATTATAAAAAGTGGATAAAGTGACCCACTATTTACTTTACTATAATTTCTTTAACCACCAACTAAATAACTACTAAAAACTACCCCACTAATTTCATATTTATAATTACGAATAGTCCAAAATATTCACTTAAATCTATCAAAAAGTATTTTATGACACGAAAAGCTGTAATACGAAAAACGATTAAAAGGATTGTTACAGTTTATGTACGTGGATCCTTTTGAAGAAATTGATGTGTATTTTTAAATTTTTGAAAGAATAACACATCGAAGGACTTTACTCACAAGTTCAGATTGTCCATGAAGAAGAAGGATCCCATCCAAACAAGAAATAATATGGTGCTATTTTGTATGTATTTTATGGCATTCGGTGTTTTTATATGAACACATATTTTCATGACAAGAAGTATTGTAGATTGTTGACCAAAATTAAAGAATATTTTAGTTTATATTGATAGATCTAAAAGTTAATCAAATTAATTTCCGTTAAGACTGAAGTCTAGTTTATTTACATTCAAATGCTAAATCATTCTTTGATGTGCATTGATCTATTGAAAACATGGAACACCAAGTACTTCAGCTGAAAAATATTAAATTTGTTATATTTTTTTCTTTAGATATAATCTTTGTCTTAGGTAATCATCTTGGAAATGACTTTGAAATAATTTTCACTCAAAAAAGGCCTCAGGCAGCACACCTTGTAGTGCCCTTGATAGGGCACCCAACGTTTTAAGCAATGTACCTGGTCAAATTTTATGTTTTTGAAGTTTGGTACTTATGGCAATACATTAATTAGTTTAGTTTTGTAAATGTTTCATTAACAGGTCTTTAAGGGTATGATATGTGGAATAAAAATTCTATAATGTTTGTAAATTGCGTACACTTGTGTGGTCATTTGGACTTAGCTAGTTTGCATCTTCTTATTTGTTCCATCTTTAATTATATTTGTTATTATATTTTGTAAATTATTTCTTGATTTTTTCCATGATAATATATAGACCATATTGTTTTGGAACACTCTTTTTTCTAATAGGTTTGGAAATGAAATATAATGTCCTTCAAATATTAAGATAACCTTTTTCCTAATAGGATTGAGACTACATTAGATCTATATATATAGGGGATGTAGTTGAAGATTCTAAGGGATTTAAATTTCACCTCTATTTCATAATGAATGACTCTTTCTATTTTTGTGTAACATCTCTCTATTTCAAAGAACAAGAAAGACCTCGAATTAGAAAAAGTCATTTTTGAAAAGAATGAAATATCTAAAAAAAAATTGTTATGTTAAATTTGAGTTTAGGATCAACTTTAAACGACCATAACTCCTATCTTAGGGTGGTTTAGGTGTATAATATATATCATTTTTAATAAAGATCATTAAATTATCTTTCCAAAACCGAAATGTTTTCTCAATTTCAAGTTCATATGAACGAGGTATGCCCATTTGAAATTGCATTGTCTATATAAGGAAAGTCTAAACCAGCTTTTTGGAAGGATATAATTGTCTTTTAAACACCCAGTTAAATTATTTTGGTTTTAGAAAGTTATGTGGAGTCTAAACTGAGTTGGTTTTGTTTACGCAATTACGAAATACACTATGGCTTTAAGAGAAGAGAAAGGAGAAGGGAGAAAGGAAGATTAAGATTCGTCAAGTTCTTGCAATTTCAGTTGTGGATTTCACCAAAGATTCAATCACACAAGGTATGTCAGACTTTCAAAGATTTGGGTTCATTCACCCACGCTCCAAATATGTTTCAATTCTGTTCTTTAAATTGGCTTTAGTTCTTGAGATTTAATGGGATTGTTGAGTTCTTGATGGAAAAACTGTCGATTTTAGAGTTGTTTGAGTTAAATCACGTGTGCATATACTGGGTTATGAAACTAAAGAGCAATTTATAAAAATAATCACATTTAGGTTAATCAGGGTGAGAAAACGACGACTGAAAAAGTTGACTAGGTTTCAGCACGCAACTCCATTTCACGGACTTTCTTTCCCAGTGTATAAAAATCACCTCTGCATCATGGAGAACACACACTCCTTTGTTTCAAAAATAAATTTCGCAATCAAATATTTAAATGCATCTTCACGATATGGCCTTATTTCCACACATTGTTTTTTTTTCTTTTCTCATGTTTAACAATCTAAAAAACTCTCCTAAACATCATAAGATATTTCCTATCACAAATCAAAATCCTTGAATCCATAAATTCCATTCAATGAATGTTAAGAGTCCAGTCAAGAGAAGTTCATAGAGTTTTTCAAGAGTCTTCTGCAAACATTTTAACTTTGTTTAAAGACTTATGTTTTGAGTTGAGTAAAGACAAGAGTATAGTTCATATATTCAAAGATTATACGGAACTAAGTATTCCCAAGAGGTAAATTGTTTTCTCATTAGAGAACGAAAGGAAAAACCGATTTACAGGAGATCTCTTAGGCTAGATTTTGAGTAATTATCTCAAACTAAAGAAAGAGTTTTGTTTTAAAACACATAACCTGAGTATATTTTTGTAGTGGTATTGAGAACCGATATGAGGACGCGAGTTCATAATAACTCGAGTCTCCATAAACCATGTAGCCATCGTGGGTCGAAAGGATCATACTTTTAAGATGATTCCTTATTAGTTTTTATCATAAATTAGTTGATCCACTCAATTAACACAGTTTGCATAGTGTGGAAAATATGTTGTATGATTACTTAGGCTCATATTGATGGTTCTCGATTAGAGAAACTCCCACAATATTATATTTTATTTTATGTTATTTAATTGTTATTTTATTTTCGTTAATACATTACGTTGTCACCTACTATTTTAAATCTATTGTATAAAGTTTAGTGTTATTGATATTTTTATCTTGCATTTTAGTTGAGTTATTCATGAGTTAAGTAAATCCAAGGCAAGAGTTCCTTTCATATTCATTTCAAGCTTATGTCATGTTTAGTTTTCCCCTCTTCTACTCGTATAGTAAATATACTAATTCCATTTGTCCTGTATTTTTTATTGATGCAAAAATAAGTAACCGCGATAAGTATCCAACACCCCGCTGATCCGTTGGAGAACTTAGAGTCAGTTGGTGAACCTTCTTGCTTTCTGGGGACTCTTATTACATTTCTTTATAGTATTTTAATTCTTATATTGATTGGGGGTAATTTACTCACATCACTGTTAGTATAAAGAGGCTTCATAGAAAGTTAGGTATTAGTTCATTACTCTTGTATTTCACATGTTTTGCTATGAGACTTGCGTTACCATCCTGCCTAGTTTGAATATTTATATAAATACATTATCAGTTATATGATTAGTTCTTTTTCTTGATTTCAGACAATTTCTTGTGTTTATGTCTTCGGTTAAGTAAGTAATCAAGGCCACATGTTCGCTTCGGAAAAATAATAATTCTCGAGTTCTACTCTCGCCCAAGGTGTACGCTTGGGGGTGACAAACATGGTATTAGAGCAAAGAGTTAAAGAGCCTAGGGAGTAAATTAATTCATGTTCTTAGAGTCCTAGTTATCGGTGTGAAGATCGCTATATATATAATTAGGAGGCTGCAAAACATAGGAAACTATCTCACTTCTTTTATACTCAAGCGATGGAGTTCATCTATATAAAGTCTCTTACAAATTTGTGCTTGTGCATTTTGTTGGTTAATCATGTCGGGTTTTTAAAAGGTGTGAATAAAAAAGAGGAAGAGTTGCGACTTTTATGAAGAGTTGTGACTTTTATGCAAAATTGTGACTATTATGAAAAGTTGCGACTTTTATGAAAATCTATGACTTTTATGGAAAGTTGTGACTTTTATAAAAGATGTGACCTTTCCAAATGATTGTGACTTCTCCAAAGGTTTGTGACCTTTCTGGTAACAAACAATAAGAGCCTTTCCACACTATCCTTTGTTTTCTATAAATTGAGGGATTTTCTCTCATTTTAAAAATAGAAATTATGGACTTCTTCTTCTACTACTACATCTAGTATTCTAAGTTTACTTTACTGTCGTTGAGTGGCTCGCTGACACCAGCAATTTGGGTATCAATACATTGGTGATTGAGATCATCCTATCCTGGGAGGACAGATTCCAAATCAAACCTCGGATATTAGAGGGGAATAATTTCCTTAAGGGGACACTGTGCATTCAGTGGGCTTGATCTTCTTTCTATTTTTCCAAATTCTGGTATGTGTTCCAAATTTAAGATTTGTGAATTAATTTCTGTTCTTCTGTTCTTCACTGGTTCATTAAACTTTGGTAACTTCGTGTTTCTGCAAATTTTGTTGGAATTAGTAAAATTCTTTAAAAACAGATTAAGAACAATTCTTCTTTAAGAAAAATATTTCATATATATATCTTTTCTAATCTGTTTCCAATTCTAGTTTCTCTACTAAGTTTAATTTTCTAGTTGTGAAAATGTTCTGAAACTTTGTTGTCTTACCAAGTTCTTTAAAATTTTGTTCTAAGTGTGTTAGGAATACAAGATGAACAACAATCTTAAGGAAATTATTATACAGTCAGGGTGTGTTTGGTATGAAGGAAAATGTTTTCCTGGAAAACAAGTAGATTTTGGACTTATTTTCTCATGTTTGGTTGGTGAGTAGAAAGTATTTTTCGGAAATGATTTTTAGTGTTTGATTTATGAATGAAAAATATTTTTGAGGAACATTTTTTATTTTTACTAGAATACAAAATAATTTATGAAATTGAAAATATTTTTTAAAAATAAGTTTTTTTGGGTGGTGGTGATAAGGGGTGGGGGTAGTGGTAGTGGTGGTGGTGGAGTGGTGGTGGTGGTGGTGGTGGTGGTGGGGGGGGGGTGGGGGGCGCAGAGGGAGGAGGTAGAAATAAAAAAATAAAAATTTGAAATTGATAATATTTTTAAAAAATAAAATTAATTTTTTGGGGTTGGTAGGGGTGGGTAGGGGGCTGGCCGGGGGGAGAGGTAAGAGCTTAAAAATAAAAATTTGGAGTTAAAAATATTTTTTTTAAAAAAAATTAATTTTTTGGAGAGGGGGTAGTGTTGGGGGCGGGGGGGGGGGGGGGGTAGAGGGGGAGGGTGGTCAGAGATCAGTGAAAAAATAAAATTTTGAAATTCAAAATATTTTTTTTTAAATTTATGTTTTTCCAAAAAAAAAATGTAATTTAAAATTGGAGGAGCGCTTTGGAAAATGTTTTCCTTAATCTTTGAAGGGAAGTCATTTTCCTTAATTTTGAGGAAAATGAGTTGATTTGGAAAACATTTTCCAAAACTTTTGCCCCAACCAAACATGAGAAAATTGGAAAAAAATTTCCAGAAAATGTTTTCCTTCATACCAAACACACTCTAAGTATTTGTTGTATTCTACTAATTGAGAATTTGATCAAGGAAATAGCAGATATATTCATTATTTCTCGATAATTTGTTGCTTTGTTTAGCAAAGTCGAAGTGAGAATGTACCAAAAAAATTGGTGGTATTTCGATTAATGATTACACTCGGCAATGTTCTTATTGTTTATCTAATGAGGAAAATAGTGTCAAAAGTTAAACAATTTTGATATCTATCATGTGTCTATTCGGAAAAAGTTCTGCAAATCATATAATTTTTTAGTGAATTTTCTTTTTGGCAAATAGTGTTTCCATTAAATTTACTAGTTTGCAGAATGAGATATGCATGTTTTTATTTGATAAATAGTATGTTAAAATTTTATAGTTGGAAGACTATTTGAAAAGAAAAACATTTCTATGTGATGATCTAAGAATATTTTTTATTCTGTTTGGAGAAGGAATTTTTTTTTGTAGTTTTACACTCCATATGAAATGTTAGCATGTCTGATTTTTGTAGACTAAAAACTTTTGTGGTTTTCTACTCTAGATAAATTGGACTATGCAATTGTCTTGAAGAATATGAAAACTTCACATAATAAGTGAGTTTTGTACTTTTGATTTTCTATAAACTTCAACATTATATAGAAATAAATTGTACAATTTTTTTTGTCCTTATTGTTAGTACTTATTATACCACTAAGTGGTATGTCTATATGTGATAGAGCAAAAAAGTTTGTGATTTCATGCCTCTATGGAATAAACTTTGACATTGTGTAAACAATGTCAAAGAGAATTGAAGGAGTATAATTCTTTTGAAGAATAATATTTCCAAAAGAGGTTTGATATTGTCAATGCCATTTTTAAAGTCTAGGAAAGTATGTGGAAAAATATTTTCAAATACTTGAAAAATATTTTTGAGATCAATTAAAAATGTGAGGGTTCTTTGCTTATGATTGGTGTCTAATTTAACTTTGGAGCAAAATATATGAAATTCAATGATACTTTTATATTATGTTAGACCCACAAAATTCTTGGAGTATATTTGGTATTGTGGTTGTTGAGTTTCTCTATTACTAGTTTATAGTGTGACTAGTATGAAACAACCAAATTATATATATACTTGTTCCAAATAATTATTCTTTTATGAAAAAAAGTGTCATTTAAAATATTGTGATTTTTAATGAAAAGATATGTCTATTATAATAAAAGTACTTGCATAGACATGAATATTGGTGAATAGTCATTTGTTATGTTTTTGTAAAAGTAACATTTGGACTCTATTGCCTTTATTGAACTTGATGAAATTTTATTCATGGGTAGTTCAATAACAATCAAATTAAAAGTTATGGAAATGTCCTTTTGAAAATACATTTGACAAGGTGAGGACTCTAAACAATGTTTGTATCACACTAAATTGTAAGAAATAGGAAAACAATATTAGTGAGAAAAAGCTACCTCATTCAGAGCTTTTCGAACTCAATATTTTTATTTGTTCTTAATTGCTTGAGTCAAAGTTTTTGACATGAACACTTGGGGCATATCATTTACAAAACCTCGTAAGGGAAGCTGATCAACTTAGAAGTTTTGTCTAACTTTAAGTGCAATAAATAAAAATGTCATATTTGTGTGGAATCTAAGTATGCTGAGCATTCTTATAAACCTGTTGAAAGAATTCTAATCCCTTAGAGTTGATTTACACTGGAATTTGTTGTATGAATTCAACACCATCTCGTGGTGGAAAAAAGTATCTCATAACTTTCATTGATAATTTCATAGAAAATGACTGTGTCTATTTGCTGAATGGTAAGAATGAATCAATAGAAATGTCTAGACAATGTAATATCGTAGTTGAAAATTAGTCGGGAGAAAAGATAAGAAGTGATATTAATGGAGATTATGAATCTCCTTGTGTAGAAATATGTTTGGCAAGTGGATTTATTCATCAAACTACTGCGGTATTCACCTCAATATAAAGAAAACCGAACATTGAAAGAAATACTGGATGCATTATTTATAAGTTAGGGTTTACCACAAAACTAGTGTGGAGGAACTATCCTTCATGCAAAAAGGAACAACAAAAAGTTGTCTTTTCAGAAAGAAAGAAAGAAATTTTATTTGTTCAGGATACAATCTATTCCATATAAGAAATGGAAAGGAAGAATTCAAATTGAAATATTTCAAAGTGTAGGGGTGTCTATCCAAAGTCCAACTTCCTATTCCTAAAAGGATTAAAACAAGACCTATGACTGTTGACTGTAAAATTAGACTTGAGTAGTCTAGAGAAGGGTCAAAAATGGCTAGGAAAGGAAAAAAAGATAATGTAATTAATATAGAGATTCAGAGGTGTAGTAAATACCAAAGAACATTTACTTCTTTCGAATATGATGTAGACTCATCCTTTCAAAAGATGGTGTCAATAGGGAGATTGATGCAATCTTGAGAAACCATATTGTAAGTTAATTGATCTTCTTCCAGAAAAAAACCTTCGGGTTATTTATATATATATATATATATTTATATATATATATATATATATATATATATATATATATATATATATATACACTTACTCGTTAGTAACTAGAATTACATCAACTCAGATGCTAAAATTATTAGTTGTGGTATATGACCTCGAAATTCATTAAATGAATGTGAAAAGAACATTCTTAAATGTAGAATTGGACGAAGGAATTTTCATGGAACAACCCGAGGGTTTTTTGGTTCCTGGTAAATAAAAGAAAGTGTGCCAACTTGTTAAATCACATTATAGACTAAAACAAGCACCCAAATATTGACTTAAGAAATTTGACCAAATCATGTTGGCAAATGGATTTAAGAATGATAGAAATGATAAATGTGTTTGCATTAAAATCATAAGGTCATTGTTTGTTTGTATATTGGTGATATGCTGATCATCAATAGAGACACTAATGACATAACTGCTACTAAACATATGGCAGAAAGCAAGTTTGTAATGAAAAATATTGGAGTTGCTGATGCAATCTTAAATATAAGAATCCTTAGAACTCCACAATGTTTAGCATTTTCACGGTCTCATTGTATTGAAAAGGTACTTGACTAGTTCATATATTTGGATATCAATATTCTGAAGTCTCTAATAAATGTGAGCTTTGCATTTCAAAAGAGTGAAACTAAAAGTGACTCACAATTGTATTGTGCTAGAGTATTGGGAAGTATGATGTATATCATGAAGTGTGCACGATCAAATATAACATTTGCTATTATAAACTGAGTCGGTTCATAAGTGATACCAAATAAACTCATGAGATGGCAATAAATAGAGTTTTTGAGTATTTAAAATAATACTTAAAGCTATGCCTTGCATTATAGCAATATCCAGTAGTATTGAAAGGATAAATGATGCAAATTGGATCATCGGTCAAATAAAATAAAATCCATGACTGGATGTGCATTTACTCTTGGTAGAGGAGCACTCTCTTCGAAATATTTCAAAAGAGACATGTATCTCTAGCTCTACAATGATCTCTGAGCTAGGTGCTCTAGATAAGGTCGGTGAATAAGTTGAAAGACTTCAGAATTTCTAGATAATTATTCTATTTTGGCCCAAACCATTGGCATTAGTATGTGTACACTTTGATAGTCAAGATGCAACAGGTAGGGCATAGAGAATGACATATAACGAAAAGTCTCATCATATATGAAGTAGAAATGATACTGTTGGAAAACTACTCTGTAGTGGAATCATCAGAATTGACTATATAAAGTCAAAGGATAATGTCTCTGACCCAGTTGCAAAAATTCCTAACTAGAGAGAAATTTGAAAGATCATCTAAGGGAATGAATTTATGTCTTAGGACAAGTCATCATGGCGGTAAGTCTATTTAGCAGACTAAAGATCCTAAGAGCTAGATTCATGGAGAAAAACAAAGTTGTGAATGGCGATTCGACATTGTCAACAAAATCATTCCATTCTCATGATGAAGACAATGCCCAGGGAAAAGGATACAACATTAAGTCTTGTTAATGAGTTAATAAAGCTTAATGATTTTAATGATTTGCTAAGTTTGTAAGAGTTGACCAAATAGTATATCCACGCTATAACACAGTAAGGAATCACCTTTGTGAGTATGAAGTGTAAGCCACTTCAAAGAAGAAAGTTATCAAAAGTCCATCTCTCTATACACTCATGAAACTAGGAGGTGTTCATGGCTAAAACTAACACAACTGTAAGAACCATAAATGGTAAATGATTAATTTTGTGACATATGGTTGTCTAGGTATACACCAAAGTTCGACGATTCAAAGATATCACATCTACTGATTGATCGAGTATATCCTACATATATTCACTACGAAAAGTCTAAGGGGAAACCTACTTGTTCAGATGCAATTAATTCTTGCTTGTAAAGTACACATACTTGTCTGTTTATTTGTCTTGGAGTCATTCCCCATTCATGCGGGGGATTGTTAGGTTTTAAAAAGTTGTGAATGGAAAATGAAGAATTGCGACTTTTATTAAAAGTAGCGATTTATATGAAAAGTTGTGAATTTTATGAAAAATTGTGACTTTTATGAAAAGTTGTGACTTTTATGGAAAGTTGTGACTTTTATGAAAGGTGATGATCTTTCCTAAGGATTGTGACTTTTCAAAGGTTTGTGACCTTTCCGGTAAGACACAATAAGAGCCTTTTCGCACTACCCTTTGTATTCTATAAATTGAGGGATTTTCTCTCATTTTAAAAATACAACTTATGAAATTCTTCTTTAACATACTATTCTAAGTGTACTTTACTGCCGTTGAGTGTCTCGCTGACACCAACGGGTATCAATACACTATTGATTGAGATCATTCTATCATAGGAGGACATATTCCAAATCAAACCTTGGATACTAGAGGGGAATAATTTCCTTAAGGGGACACTGTGCATTCAGTGGGCTTGATCTTCTTTCTGTTTTTCCAAATTCTAGTTTGTGTTAAAAATTTAAGATTTGTGAATTAATTTCAGTTCTTTTGTTCTTCACTGGTTCATTAAACTTTGGAAACTTCGTGTTTTTGCAAAGTTTGTTGGAATCGTTAAGATTCTTTGAATACAGATGAACAATTCTTCTTTAAGAAAAATATTTCATATATTTTTTTCTAATCATTTTCTGATTCTAGTTTCTATACTAGTTTTAATGTTCTAGTTGTGAAATGTTTTTAAACTCTGTTTTCTTACCAAGTTCTTTAATGTTTTATTCTAAGTATGTTAGGAATATAAGATGAACAACAAATCATGCCTTCACAAAGAGATATTTAAGGTGATCATGTCAGGAGGAACGTTGAGAAAAAACGGGTACCTAATGCACCTTAAGTGCAACTGCAAGGAGAAGTCATGATGAATTTAGATAAAGGATTCAAATGTTATGCAAAGTTGTGACTAACCAGGTTGGCAAGAAAGAGGAGCTAGATAGGAAGTGATTGATACGTTGAGGATTTGAGAATTTTTGAGGATGAAACCTCCAAGTTTTACTTGTTCAAGTATAACTTAGGATCCAGAGAAATTTATTGAGGAACTGCAAAAAGGTATTTAAAATTATGCACGTTGCCGATACTGAGGGAGTAAAACTTGTTGCATATCAACAGAAAAGTGTTTCTAGTAGTTGGTTTGACCAATGAAAGAAAGGTAAAGATGAGGGAACACCACTGACGAGTTGGGCTTGTTTTGAGAACGCCTTCTTGGGGCATTTATTCCCCCAAGAACTGCGAGAGGTCAAGGTACGTAAGTTTCTAATTTTTAAGCAAGATTCACTAAGTGTTTGTGAGTATAGCTTGAATTTCACCCAACTTTCCCTATATTCTTCTGATATGGTTGCAGAAATGAGAAGAAAGATTAGTATTTTTGTTTCTTGGTTGTATCATATGTCAAATAAGAAGGAGAGGTAGCAATGTTAATTAGAGACATGGATATAACAAGGTTGATGGTCTATGTGCAACAGGTTGAGGAAGGGAAGTTTATTGATAAAAAGAGGTTTAGAAACAAGAAAGCAAAGACACAGAATGAGTCAAGGCTACATAGGAATAATGTGAACTAGTCTTTTTTACAACATAAGAAAAAGGGACCTACTCAATCATCTGCTTGTGCACCAGCACCAGAAATAAATATTTAGTACAATGGTAAGAACTCACATGTTAGTGTGGCACAAGAAGGTAACTGGGCTCCTGAATATGATGAACCCAGGTAAGTGTATTGATGGCTCCATAGTTTGTTTCAAGTGTAGCTAAGAAAGCCACTTCATGAATGAGTGCCCTAAGAAATGACATGGTAATGGGAATTAAGGCAATACGGACCAACCTTCATGTCACAAACCACTATGGTAGTCTTCTAACTACCATACCTCTTCAAAATGATCCAGTCTTACCATGGAAGAATAGCTCAGTAGTGCCTAAGGGTCATTTTATTTTGTACCTTAAGGCTAGAAAGTTAGTTTCCAATGGGTGTGTATATCACCAAGTGAATGTTAATGACTCCAGTGTTCAGATACCTCCTATTCAGTAAGTCTTAGTATTAATAGAATTTCCAAAAGTCTTTCAAGATGAACTTTTCGAAGTCCCTCCTTTGAGAGAAATAGACATCAGAATAGACAGTCTTCATATACTCCTCCTATATCTATTCCTCCATATAGAATGGATCTATCGGAGTTGAAAGAGTTAAAAGATCAGTTGAAAGATCCTTGATAAGGGTTTTATTCGAAGAATTTTCTCACCTTGGTGTTCTATGGTCTTTTTTTGTGAGAAAGAAGGATGGATCCCTTCGGATGTGCATTGATTACCATCAGTTGAACAAGGTTACTCATGAGTCCTCAAATTTTACTCATTTAGGGCTTTATTTTGATGTAGATAGTGTCCTTAATTGCTTATTTTTATATCAATATCTGATGTAAAATTTAAAGTTGTAGGTATTTGGAGTTTTAGTGCAAGCATGGACACTTGAGCATAAAACGGAACAAAAAAGATGAAAAAGAGCTGATGTTGAATCTTGAGCATCGCTAAGCACGCTTTGTTATCCACATAATATAGAATTTTCCCTTTGTTCCATCATGCAAAGCCTAGAGGAAGTGGATTAGAAAGGCGATGAAAAAAGTTGTTGGCGTTTTTCCGAATAGTTCTGCTAAATAGATTTATTTGGCCCATTGTTACACATGCTTAAAAGATGAAGGCAATTAAAAAATGGCAAGGAACTAGAAGAAGAGTGAATAGTCGAATTGATCTATGATTCAGGATGAAATTCGCTGAATGGATTCGCCAATACTTTATCTGAAGTCTATACATACTAAACTCTTTATGGTTTTTAGAGGTCCAAACATTATTACTATTTTATCACTTTTAGAACTCTAGCTTTATATTTTTCTCTCAAGATTTGAGAGAGTTTTGTGGAAGGCTTGAAGAAAGTGGTTCTTATTCCTCAGATAGAAAGTAGGTCTTCTCCATTCTTCTCCTTTTGCTCATATTAAGGTTTTATTTCATATATTTATCCTATTAGGTGTATTTTATTTTTACTTGATGTTTTGCTAAACACCCCCATTCTTGGGGTGTAATTTAGCAAATATGTGCTTATATTATTGTTGGGCCTTTCTTGTTGAAAGGATAAGATGCATTTTAATTATGATTTCATCTAGAGGTTGTGGTTAAATTTAATGGGTTTGTAGTTGAAAATACAACACCACCAATGTGTTTTAGACTTGTTTGAGAGAAAGGACACTAAACCAAGACTGCTAGATTGATATCCTAAGGAATGAGGTGGAAAGAGACTCAACCTGAAAGGGTGATACCTAACTTTATATCCCAGCACCTTTCATCGATGAGCGGGTGCGGGTAAGGCGGTAGGATGGATATAGTAGACGAGTGGGTATCCCAGAGGAACACATTTGATATAGGGTAATTTGTCCAAGAAGGAATTTACTCTCACCTAAAGATTATCCTAATTACCATTGTTTTGATATTTTTCCTATCAAAAGCATGTACCTATTAGTTTATGTCAACATGTATTGGCATCACACCCCAAGAACTTTCCCCCATACATGATTTCCCTTTTATTTTAATTATTTTTAATACTAGTGACAAAATCCTTATTGTTATTTGACACTTTTGTGTCACAAATTGAATTTTATTTGTTTTTATTCCGTAATGTCTTGACTATCAATATTTAGAATGAAATTCTAGTGCAACTTCTATTTTCACTACCGCACTCTTGTGACATGACACTAACCCTTGGTTGTCTTAATATACTTACTTTGATTCGTAAAAGCTCAGACTGTAGGCTAGTGTCGTTGATCACGAAAATATAAACAAAATATCAGTTACAATCAAGACTAAGAATTCTCTTATGAGAACTTATGATCTTTTCTATCAACTTTAAGGGTCGACTTGTTTCTCTATGATAGACCTCTAATAAGGCTACATAAACGGCTAGACCAAAAGTCGAGGGGGAAATAATCCACCTAGACACATAAGAGAACGAGAGTTTGAAGACGAGGAAAAGTGAGTGGAGCTAGAAATACATAGGAAATTGACCAAGGAAGTCAGGGCCAAAAGATGAATTCACGTCGACCCAAATGTGCCTTTATGAGCTCGAGGTTTCGTTAGTACTATACATGCCTTCGGTATAGCTCATAATATAGACAAAATGGTTGCAGCTAATATCACTACAGAAGCTAAGGAAAATAAAAAGGATGAAGAATAGGGTGATAACGCTCCGGGGTCCCTTGTCGAGTTTCAGGCGGATGCATCTTGAACTAATGCCTCGATAGGAGGACAAGTTTCATAAACATGACTTTTATTCACCCCTTTGTTTGTCTTACCATTTGTCTATTCTAGATATTCCTATTACATATTTGAGGATAATTATTTATTTTGTGGTGGAGTGAGACTCACCTTTTGTTTTCTTGTTATGAATACGTGTGCTTTGTGTATATTTGGGTCGTTTATTTTTAACTATTTTTATAATTTTTCTTGTGATTGTTTAAGATTATGGCTCTCTTTTGGGGTCCTAATTCCAAAAATAATTTTGACCCTTCCGAAATTTTTTCAAATATTGTTATTTTTTATATTTCGCCATCTCTTGTGTTGAATGTCGTTGTTCTTGTGAAAATTCAACTCTCAATTTATATAAATATCTATGACTTGAATAGTGCTTCAATCTTACAAACATGAATGTGTGTCTATAACAATAACATATGAAGTTTCATAGACATTATGTGAACTCTCTATATCTCGCTCTTATTAGACATTTGTCGAATTGACTCTTTTGCAATGACTATTGCACACTAGTATGTAATCCTTTTTGACTTAAATTTTGATTCCATTTGTTATGAGCTTAATTTGAACATTGAATGAATAAACGCAGAAATTTCCCCATTAATCTAACTGATTAAAAAAAGGTTTCTCTTGAGATGATCTTAGGCAACTTTTAGAGAGTGTAAGCCAACTTTTACATATACCTCTCTTTTATGGCCTACCCATGAGCGTGTTAAACTCTTTTGAACACCCTTAGATCCTTACCTCTTCTTTTGAAAAACCTTGATGAAACCTAGACCTTGCATTATCCATCACCTACAATCCTCTTAAGATCTGATATAATTGAATAACAACCATAGGCCAAAAGTCTAAGTTGGGGGTGTGGTAAGAAGGGAAAGCATAAGTCAAGATGTACAAGAAAACTCTCTCAAACTCATGGTATTGTAGAGAAATGAAAACCCCCAATATAAAGAAAAAAGAGAAAAGACAAAAAAGAGAAAATAAGAATGAAAAAGAAGGTTGTGGAATGAAAACACAAAAATAAATAAGGTTTGCACGAATTCCACAGAGAAAATAAAAATATTACTTAGAGGCACTTGACTAAGGATGTTTGAAAGAATAAAATGTGATGTTTTGAGAAAATCACATCTCATTGGAGAAAAAGTAGCTGAATCTAAATAACAATACCTTTGCACTCATCCCCATTACAAGCCTTTGAAAGACCTTTTTGATCCGGAGTAAGACGAATCGATAGTCAATTGGAAAATAAGGGAAAATGTATGGGTAAATACATTCATTGTGCTCCTCTTTGTGAGTGCGAGTGTTGCATCTAATTGCTGATTTTAAATTGATTAATCTTTGCGTGTGAAAATAGAATCATTCTTTGTGTGATGGAATTTAAATACTTTGGTTAAAGCTTAAACTAACATAATTAGAAAATACCAAGAGCATGAGAAGATTTGGTAATGGTGTATCACAACTTCAATCTTTGAGTATAAAGTTAAACTATGAATGAGTAATTCAAGTCTCATTATATATGTTCATGATTGAGTCTTGTGTAGAACTATTTGAGACATCCTTTTTGAAATGCTAAACTTGAGGTTTACTTGAGCACAACATAAACTTTATGTTGGGGGTGTTGATTCGCTCACAAATTTGACTCATTTAGGGCTTTATTTTATTGTAAATAGTGTCCTCAATTGCTCATATTATATCAATATCTGATGAAAACTCTTAAGTTTCAGGTATTTGGAGTTTAGTGTGAGCATGGACACGTAGGAACAAAATGGAACAAAAAGAATGAAAAAGAGCTGAAGTTTAAGCCTGAGCATCACCAACCACGCTTAGCAATCCGCCGATAGAATTTTCACCCTTTGTTCCATCAAGCGAAGAATGAAGGAAGTGGATCAAAAAGGCGATTAAAAAGAGCCATCTTCATTCTGTGAAATAGAATCCCATACTTCTACTCCCACTTAGTGCTCCTAATGGCTTTCCTTGAATTTGAAAACTTTACAATGACTTTATCAAATTTACAGGAACTAAACCAAACATTACGGTGAACTAAAGAGACTACAAAAATAGTGAACTTCCAAAGTATTACCAATAAGGAATATACATCATTTCCATAGGAGTTTACCTTCAAAGGTCATCCTAAGATTCACTAAGGTAAAACAAGAAGGAAGTACTCACATACCTCCTTCAATACACACCAAAGCGACCCTCAAGACTTCTTCCCTTTCGGCATACTCACCTCGGGATAACAAGCACCCACTCACTATCAATATAATAGAATAACACCCAACAAAACACCAAAGTATTCCCTTTCGGAATGCCTACTTAGTGAAATGAGTAGATAGCGTCCTATACCACCACCTACCCTAAGTAGTACACTCTTTTAGACGGTTTGGCACCATGTCTCCCCTTTGGAAGGTCCTACCTAGTGCAATGGATAGATAGCGTCCCATACCACCTCCTACCCTAAGTAGAACGTTCTTTTAGAATACTTAGTTCAATCAATTCTTTTGTGGGAGTTAGCTTAACCGACATAGACCATGAGAGCTAAACATGGAATCTTGATATTAACCCCTATTTAATAAGGGATCATCACTTGCCTAGAGTAAGGTCATTTTTTTAGCTTTTACATGGATTTCCCAATAGCTACACCACTGCGGGCGCATAGTTAAGGGATAAGGAGATTGCTACTTAGTAACTCATTCTCCACTAACGAGGAGTACTCATCTCAAGAGTTACATTAGAATACAACATCTTAAGTCAAGAAGTGTAGCCACCTCTCTTTCATATCCTCTCGGTGCTAGACATAACCCCCACAGATTCTAAACATTTCAAACTATAGGTTAAGGATAACAAGTGAACACCATATCTCATCTGACGAAAGGCATTCATCCTTCGACCTGTCTTAAAAATCTCTTAGGATGTAGTGACGTTGCTAATAAACACTTCCTCTAAACTCACGAAGAGTGTTCACTACAAGACTCCTCTACTTATTCAACTTAGCTTCATACATTCATTTAGGTGTGTGTGTACATTGTGAGCACATCTTGCATATAAACTTCATTTCATTAACATTAGTTTCTATACATGCTTTACACCTAGATTCATCAATTTACATAATTGACATGCTTCACAAATTCATCTACTTTACTTAGGCACAATCCAAGCAAACGTACAATTTAACTTGACAAAACACAAGACAAGATTTGTCTTCAATATGACTTCATTTCATATACTAGGCCTTCAAATCCACACTAACAAAACGTACTAATTAATATCAAGTTCGTCAAATAAACACCGCCACCAAGAAGGTAGACCTTACCACTCAAGATCAATTTATCATAAGGATTACACAATATAAGCAACTCACCATATAACCTAACCTTTATCACCCATAATCAATTTCTCAATATTTCATCAAACTAAGTACTTTAGGGCAGTAGCTAAACCAAAATAACAACATAAGAAAACCAAAGTTCATACCTTAACCAAACATGCTCATTTAACCCATTTCTAAAGCTAAAAGTTTGAAATATGCATATACATGAGCTTCTTAGGGTTTTGAAATTAAAATCATCAATTCATAAAAGAATAAAAACATTTGAATCATTAAAACACTTTTACAAGAAGACCCATGCTTAAAATCAATGATAGAAGGAATTTGAGTTCGAAAACCCTTTTTGAAATCTTTTGGAAATGACTTCTTGAATTGAACAGGATTCAAGGATGGATACAATACCTCAAAGAGAAGGAAACCCACTAATTTTTGATGAATATACACGTCCAAACCATCCTTTCTTGACCACCTAGAGTCTTATCTCCAAAGGTGACTTTGAGATAGTTTTCTTTAGAGAGGGAGTTAATATTTAAGTGAGGGGTCTTTTCTACGTCTCGAACTTAAAATTAACTTAATATAACTTAAAAACACTAAAATATTGACATAGGGTTATAAAAGACTTGGGGTGAATTTACACAAAACACCCCAAGTTGGCAGCAACCTTCAACAGCTTTTGGGAGGAGCTAATCGATGACCAAAGCTACGGGGCGTTGCTTGGTCGATGGCCCGCCCTGCTAAGGGTCGATTTCTTTAGAGGCTGATACATGGGGGGTGGGGGTGTATAGAAATCCCACTATATATGGAAAAACGCCCCCTAGTTTATGGGGCGTCGATAGGTCTATGGCCAGTATACTGCCTCGTCGATGCAACACTGATTTTTTGTAGTTTTTTCCAAGTCTTGGGCCCTTAATCTAGGGCCCACTAAGGGTCTTAGATGGGGACGTGACCGATATTTAAACCCCTAAACTGAGTCATATAGTTCTTAGGAACATCCCATATCAGTTTCAAGGAAATCGAACACGTAGAACTCACTCAAACACATCAAGATGCAAGAACACTTTCTAAGGCATATCTACCGAACGTCATTGACGTTCTTAAATGATTGTCCTTCAAACTTAACCAACTTCACGCACTGTCTAGTAACACTAAAGTAACTCATTTTAAAACAATATTAACTCAATAAACACTCATGAGGCTCTAGTTCACCTTAGTTCATTTTGGGGCGTTACATTCTCCCCCCACTTAGAATAACAATCGTCCTTGAATGACCCTTATACTTCAGGAATAACAAGGACTCACTTAGCATAACATAGCACATTAAAATCATGATAAAAAAATCAAAACCAAAGCATAAACTACCAAGGATCATCATTTCACACTTTCAAACACTTAGAAACACAAGCAACTCTTTGCAAAATTTCAAAAAATCAAATTCATTCTTAGCCTTCTTTTTTGGAGGAACTACCTTCTCCATCATTAAATATGCTTACATAAAAAAATTTACACACATTTAAACTTCAATTAAAGCGAGACAAATTTTTCTGAAATTGCAAAATTCACATAGTGAACATTCACTGTAACATTGCCAAACTTACTACAATTTTTCAAAATTCCATTCTTTGAGCAATTAATCAAGATGACATGATCATATGAACTATGAAACCATATGAAATCACTTCATAACACAAAAAAATCAATCATAAAGGCTTAAGACTTACCAAAACCATCAATTCTAAATTAGTTATCCTTCCTAGCTCCCATCCCATAAAGAGGGTTCTTCTTTGGAGCATTAGGATCTAAGGAAGCTTGATTGACATCTTTCCCTCTTCATTTGATGTTAGGGAAGTCCCTCATCTTGTTGACCTTATTACCACATTCAAAACGACCATCCGTTTGGCTAGACACCTACCCAAATGTTGCTTCCCACAAGTAGGGCACCTAATCCTCTCAAAAGAATGGCCACCACCTTGGGGATTTTGGGTTGGAGCCCTATCCTTGTTTCCCATGGAAGAGTCTTTGGGATATAACCTCTTTTTAGGCTTTTGGTGACTGGATTCATCCTACCTAGGCTCTTACCCTCTTTCCTTATCTCTTTACTTTTTGACTACTCAAATTGTTGTGCATAGACCATGAGCCTAGAGATATCCATGTCATTAAGAAGCATTGCCGTACACCACTCTTTTTCCACCAAGGTAGATCTCCCATCACAAATTTGTTCATCCTAGACCTACGGTTGGTTTCCATGGTTGGGGCATACTTAGAGAGTTGGGTGAATTTGAGAGAGTATTCTTGCACACTCATTCCCCCTTGACGAAGGATCGTGAATTCAACCATGTTCTTCTCCCTCCGGTCTAGGGGAAAGAACCTATCTAGGAAAGCCTCTTTGAATTTCTCCCATTCAACCGGATGTCTCTCTAATGGTCTCTCACTCCTCCATTTCTCAAACCACACTTGAGCCACATCCTTGAGTTGATAAGCGGCTGACTCCGCTTTCTCCCTAAGGATCACACCCATAACATCCACCAATATGAAAACATCATATATTAAACCATGTGGATCTTCATCCACCTTAGTTCCATGAAAAGTTGGAGGGTTCATCCTCATGAAATTCTAAATTCTAGAAGCGGGAGTACTAACATTAGGTTGAGATTCAAATCCTTGGTTAGCTTGGGCAACAAAGTGATTGTTGACGACTTGAGCTTGAGCCGTCATGAGTTGGGTCAAGTTCATTAGGGCATCCCTCAACTCCGCATTAGTCATATCTCCTTCAACAAAAGGAGCTTGATTCATAGGACACACTTGGGGCACTTGAAGCTCTTGGGGTTCCGGATGCACTTTAGATTCTTGAAGGGGAACCTTCTCATTTTCTTTCTTTAGGCCAAAAATAGGAACTTGGCCAACATGGGGAGAGATCCTCTCATTAGCTAAACGTCCCTCCTTCCTTCTAGTGGTTGATCTCCTCATATTCATGTCCTATAAACACAAAGAGGAGAGGTTGATAAAGGACACCTTATATGACTCAACTCTAAGGCACGATATTAGAATAGAGAAGAAAGTGGAACTTGTATCATCCTATAGCCTCTTGTCCATGTATGTGTCACGAATCACACCAATGACCAATATATTACTAGATGTGGCTTGTGAGACTTTCTAGACACTAAACTATTTCCCATAAACCTTATGCTCTGATACCAAGTCTGTCACGATCCGAAGAGACTACAAAAATAGTGAACTTCCAAAGTATTACCAATAAGGAATAAGCATTATTTCCATAGGAGTTTCCCTTCAAAGGTCATCCTAAGATTCAGTAAGGTGAGACAAGAAGGAAGTACTCACATACCTCCTTCAATACACACCAAAGCGACCCTCAAGACTTCTTCCCTTTCGGCATACTCACCTCGGGATAACAAGCACCCACTCACTAGCAATACAATAGAAGAACACCCAACAAAACACCAAAGTATTCCCTTTCGGAATGCCTAATTAGTGAAATGAGTAGATATCATCCCATACTACCACCTACCCTAAATAGTACACTCTTTTAGAAGGCTTGGAACCAAGTCTTCCCTTTCGGAAGGTCCCGTCTAGTGCAATCGATAAATAACGTCCCATACCACCACCTACCTTAAGTAGCACGTTCTTTTAGAATATTAGTTCAATCAATTCTTTTTGTGGGAGTTTAGATTAACCAACATAGACCATGATATATAGAAATTAAATCCCGATATTAACCCCTATCGAATGAGGGATCCTCTCTTTCCCTGAGTAAGGTCATTCTTTTTAGGTTTTACATGGATTTCCCAATAGCTACACCTATGCGGGCGTATATTTAACGGATAAAGAGATTGTTACTAAGTAACTCATTCTCTACTAACGAGGAGTACTCATATCAAGAGGTACACTGAAATACAAAATCTCAACTCATAAAGTGTAACCACCTTTCCTTCATATCCTCTCGATGCTAGACATAACCCCCATGGATTCTAAAAATTTCAAACTATAGGTTGAGGATAGCTAATGAACACCACATCTCAACTCACAAAAGACATTAATCCTCAAACCTATCTTAGAAAGCTCTTAGGATGTAGTGAGGTTGCTACTAAATACTTCCTCTCAACTCACGAATAGTGTTCACCCCAAGACTCCTCTACCTACTCAACTTAGCTTCATACATTTATTTAGATGTGTTTGTGTACATTGTTAGCACATCATGCATATAAGCATCATTCAATTAACACTTGTTTCTATACATGCTTTATACATAGATTCATCAATTCACACAATTGATATGCTTCACAAATTCATATACTTTACTTAGGCACAATCGAAGCCAACATACAATTTGTCACTTCACAAAACACAAGGCAAGACTTATCTTCAATCTAACTTCATTTCATATAGTTGTCCTTAGAAGACATACTAACAAAGCATTCTAAGTAATATCAAGTTCATAAAATAAACACCGCCACCAAGAAGGTGGACCATACCACTCAAAAACAATTTATCATAAGGATTACACAATATAAGCAACTCACCATATAACCAAACAATCATCACCCATAAGAAATTTCTCAATATTTGGTCATACTAAGTCCCTTAGTGTAGTAGCTAAATCAATATAATAACATACGTAAACCAAAGGTCATACCTTACCCAAACATGTTTATTTAACCCATTTCTAAAGCTAAAAGTTTGAAATATGTACATAGATGAGTTCCTTAGGGTTTAGAAATTAAAATCATCAATTCATACTAGAATAAACACATTTGAATCATTAAACAATTTTACAAGAAGACCCATGCTTAAAATCAAATATAGGAGGAATTTGAGTTTGAAAACCCTTTTTGAAATCTTTTGGAAATGACTCCTTGAATGAATGAGGGTTTAAATATGGATACCATACCTCAAATAGAAGTAAACCCACTAATTTTTTTTATGAAGATACACGTTCAAACTATCCCTTCTTGTTCCTTTTGAGTCTTAGCTCCAATGGTGACTTTGAGAGAGTTTTCGTTAGAGAGGGAGTTTTAGTATTGATGTGAGGGGTCTTGTCTAGGTCTAGGACTTAAAAAAAATACAATATAACTTAAAAACAATAAAAATATTTACCTAGGGTTATGAATACTTGGGGTGAATTTACACAAAACACCCCAAGTTGGCAGCAAGCTTCAACAACTTTTGGGAGGAGCCAATCGACGAACCAAGCTAGTGACACCCGCCCTTCTGGGTGTCAATGGCTTCAGAGGTTTCTATATGGGGGGGGGGGGTTCTAGGATCCCCACAAAGTATGGGACTATGCTCTGCAGTCGACGGGGCGTGGATAGGTCTATGACCAGTAGACTGCCTCGTTGATGGAGCAGTGATTTTTGGCAGTTTTGTCTAAGTCTTGGGCCCTTCATCTAGGGCCCCTTGAGGGTCCTAGGTGCAGTCGTGACCGAATGTTAAAACTCTAAACTAAATCGTCCAGGTCTTAGTAACAACCCACATCATTTTCAAGGAAAACGAACACGTAAAACTCACTCAAACTCATCAAGATGAAAGAACACTTTCTAAGGCATATCTTCCGAACATCATGAACGTTATTAGACAATTGACCTCCAAACTCCAGATACTGACTAAAAACAATAAAGTTACTCATTAAAAAAAAATTAACTCAAGAAATAGTCATGAGGCTCTAGTTTACCTTAGTTCATTTTGGGGCGTTACAGTTGTGGTTTTAGTCAATAGGTTTGTAGTTACAAATACAAGACCACCAATGTGTTTTCAGCTTTCTCGATAGATAGAGGTCTCTAAACAAATAGTGCTAGAACGATGTCCTAAGGAGTGAGGTGGCAATAACTCAACCCGAGAGGGTGAGACCTAGCTTCATATCCAAGCACCTTACATCGAAAGAGCGGGTGTGGGGAAGGAGTAAGCATGATAGATTAGACGAGTGGATGTCCGAGAGGAACCCATACGATATGGGATAAGTTTCCTGAGAGGGAATTTCGATCCACCCCAAAGCATAGCCTAGTTTCCATTGTTTTGCTAATTTCCTATCAAAAGCATGCACCTATTAGTTTACATCAACATATATTGCGGTCACACCCCATGAACTTTCCCCCAATAATTCATTTCCCTTTTATTTTAATTGGTTTTACTACTTGTGATAAAACCCTATTTGAATTTAAAACTTTGGTGTCACAAGTTGAATTTACTTTATTCTTATTTGAGAATGTCTTGAACCATCACTATTCAGAACGAAATTCTAATTTAGCAACTATGTTTACTATTGCTCCCTTGGGACAGGACCCCAACCCTTGGTTGGGTAGCTATACTCGTTTCGATTCGTAGATGCTCATACTGTAGGCTAGTATTGTTTATCAGGAAATTCTAAGCATATCTTCAGTTATAATATAGAATAAGTATCCTTTTTTTGAGAACATATGATCTTTGATCAACTTCAGGTGTACTTATTTCTCTAAGATAGACCTTAGATTAGGCTACCATAAGTTGAAGAAAGGGAATGTGATATTCCAAAGACAACATTGAGGACCCGTTATGGTCACTATGTGTCACATCTGGGAGCATCCCCTAGACTTAACCGGCGTCGTCATCCTAGTAGAGGACTAAGACTAGCCTCTAAGCATTCATCATTACATTTCATAGGTTAAATTAGCGAAAGATTTAAAACTTTTTAACTACTTCTACATTGAGGTTTACATAGACCTCTCGCTTATACATAATATATTCATATCGAGTATACATAGACCCTTTGTATAGGAAGAAATACATAGTCTTCTACTTTTATTTCACATACATAATATAATAAAATAGATTCATAAGAATGTCTAGAATACGTCTCATATTAAACCATCTAAAACGAGCACAACATTGGATGTAGCCCATACTTCCTTACAATAAAGGTCTGATATAGGCATATACACAGGCATCAAAGAAAGAGAATGAACTAAATTGTCTTTAAGACTAAACAATATCCAATATCAAGGTAGTGTCATCGTCCTCGGAAAGTGAGGACCTATCGAACATGGAGGATAGGATTCCAAGCCTTCTTCAATGGCCCTCTAAAAGATCAACGGTACGAACCTACATTTTTGTAGTAAACATAAAAGATGGGTTAGTACACACTTGTACTAAGTATGAGTATATGCACATAAAACAATTGAAAATATCATAAAGAGGACATTTGTTCAAAACCATGTGAAAATACTTTCAAAAGCCTTATGCACAATTAAGAACCCACATAAGTCAATAATCACATTATCCATAAGTAAAACCCTTGTATAACAAAGACCAACATTAACAAGTAATAGTCAAGTCAACATGTATAGTGTTCATAACTTCATCACGTAAGCAACAACCTTACTCATAACCCATCATTTAGCCTACCAGTGAAACAACCAAGCAAAGCCCCATAACCTTACTCATTCAAGTAAACCAAACAAAAGATCACAAGTAATGTCTAACCCTACATAACATAACATCAATAGTAGTCATCATCTTATTTAGAAATATCAACCAATAGCATGTTCATAATTGAAACTAACATCATATAGAATCATCTACGTGTAAAGTAAAAATGTGCATAACATTCACTTTATAAGATCATAAGAACATAAAAACAACCTTCTAGGACTTTCCTCAAAGCTAACTAGTGCAATCCCTAGGTAGAGTCCCATACCCCTACCTAGACTATGTCAACCTTTTAAGTGACCCTAGTTAGTGTTCACCTCATTACTTCATTTTACTTTCGGTAACACTTGCCTTAATTAACATAGATGACAAGTGCTAAATGTGAAATCCGGTGTTGTAAAACCTTACATCGAAAGAAGGCGGACTACTTGCCAAGGTAGAACCAAACATGTACCTAGCATCTAAGGTGGATCCACTAGATAGTATTCCTATCGAGATTGCAAGAGAACACCTTTTCATTACAACCCTAATATGTGAGATTAGCACATTAACATCATCTCACAATCACATAATGAAGGCATATAGGTACTTCATAACAAACCTTATATCATTACATCTTAAGCATAATCTCACAATCACATAATCAAGACATTTCAATTCAATATCGTATCAACCCTAACCAATCTCATCATAGGGTATAACTTCGTCACTAAACATAAGTAATCATAATTAACTTAAAGGTTTAGGATAATAAGGACTTACATAATCTCCTCCAAAAGCCATCATCAAGGTCTTACAATCATCCAACCACTTTCATCCAATAATAGGTGTAGTAACATCATTCAATAGTAATTAATACAATAACTAGGTCAATTACATCATCACTATCTCAATTAACTTCAATTCAGAACCTAAGGTTAGGTGAAATAGTGTTCATCATGAATTTATCAAGAAATAGATCCAATTCCAAAAATACATATCCTAGGCAGTCCATAGAAGAATTAAAATTGATAAGAAAACTCTAACAATCAATACATTCATCAATTCCCATAAATTTATAAGCAAGATCCAATATTTGAGGAAATTGGGGAAGGGACATAATCTTTATGAAATTCCAACAATTAACATCTATTAACAAACAATCTACACTTAATAAGTCATAGTCAATCACAATTAATCATAATAAACCATCAATTGGAAGTTCAGAAGAAAACCCATTAGAATAGGAAAACCCTTGGAATTAGGTGATTTAGAAATCAAATTTTAAAGGACCTCATGGGGAATGAAATCTGAAGAATGAATAACCCATACCTTAATGAAAATTAATTCACGAAATTTAAGTGATATCTTAGAGAAATTAGTTTTCTTCTCTAAGCTTTATTCTTCCTTCAATGGAGGATTTTGGAAGAGAGAGAGAGAGAGAGTAGAGAGAGATGAGATATTTTATGTTTTATTTTGGGAATTTTATATAGGTGAGTGAAAATTGACTTAAAAATTACACTTAGGCTATGTATAATCACCCCCTAAATTAGCCAAAAGACCCCTGACTTAATTGGGTCTTTTTGTGAAGTTAAAATGCTTAAAATACGATTTCAACGAATCTGGGAAATGGCTGCGCGTTGCAAGGCTTATTTCATATTTTATTTTCACAATCCGGGTTCAGGCAGTGGAAATCGTGGAGTGTAATCATTGCAAGGAAACTTTTGCCAAGCTGCGTGTCTGCTTCGCATCCTGTAGTGACTCTAAAATTCTGGCTGTTGTAAGCTTCTTTGGCAGCTTGCTCGCCAAGGTGTGGGTCCTCCTCCTGGATTTTTTGCGGGATCCTCGGGGAGTTTTTACTGGACGTTTGGACCGTTTTTACTACATTCTACCTATTTAAAGTCTTTTTAATAGTTTTAGACTTCATTTAACCCTCTAAATCATTCATCAAACATAGGGACGTCAACTAGTTCGATTTAGCTATTTTCCGGACGTCATGGAAGTTTCTTGGCGTCTTGAAACTAAAACTTACTAAATGGTTTATAAAGATTATTTTAGGCTTCTAAACAGTATTTTAGAGTGTTGACACCCAATTTTGGCCTAACATTGTAAAAAAATTCGTAATTTTGGACCACAACGCTAAGCCAGTCATTTGAGCCCATTTTGAGTTTTTATTTAAGTTGCTAACTAGGTCAAAAGGTGGTGGAAAAATTTCCAGAAAAAAAGGGAGCCGCAGCCCCCTCTCCTGTCTTCCTGCAAACACCCTCCAGCCGCCTCCCTCAACTTCTCCGCGCACCGGCTTCTACTCTCCATTTCCGCCGAAAAATCACCTTTCACCGCCAAAGCCAGCAGCCTCTGGTCCCTCCTTTATCTTCTCCCTTCGCTGCTCTGGCCACCATCGCTGGTCACTGGCGAGAACTACAACGAAAATCCCAGCCGCCTCCTCTCTTCCTCCCAGCTCCCAAGTGCAGTCCCTTCCCCTCTCCTCTCCCCTTTCACTGCTCCGAGCTCACGCCACCACTGACCGGAGAAGAACATTAAACACCAAGCAAACAATCACCTCAACCCCTCTCCTTCCTCTCCCTCTCCAGCAGCCCGTTTCTCTTCCTTCGTTCCCCTTCCCCCCTCCCTTTTTCATTTTTCTAGCAACTCGCACCACCAAAATAACCTTCTCTGTTTAAAACAAAACCACCTCAAAACCCTTTTTGTCTTCCCTATTTTTCCAGCAAATCAGACCCACCCCCTTTTTCCCTTTACAATTTCTACTTGTTTTGCAGGTGTATGAGCTCCGACCACGCTGGAACGAAGGCGAGCAAAACCCAGGCAGCCGAACTCCGGCAACCTCCAAACAACCAAACCAGACCTCCCTCAACCATCGCCATACCCACAAAGAAATCAGTTCCCTTCCCCTCTCCCCTTTCACAATATTTCCTCTATTTTTGCAGGTATCCAATCGTCCGGCATGGCTTCAGCTCCGCTGAACAACACCAACCAGTCCATAACTCCAACAAGAAGCTTTTTCTTCGGTAACTTTATTTCTATACTATTTGTTGCCTTCTTTCTTATATTTTACCACTAAGTATTGATTAAATCCCATTATATGTGCTTTACTTTTGTTATTATTTCTAGTTACTGTTGTGAGTTTGGTGATTTGTTAATCAGTAATTTTCTTTAATTAATTTTGAGACTAATTTAAATTTTTTGAAAGGAATAAAAGTGTCATTCTGTGATTTGCTATTTGTTATTTTGTTGTAGTCATTATTTTAGGCGGTTGAATTTTTTATTGTTTATTGTGATTTTTTCTTATTCATTTTTGCTAATGTTTGGAATGATACTGTTCTTGGTTATTATATTAATTTATTTGTTTTTGTTATATATTGGTTGGATTTTTGTCTATCTAAAGTTTAGTTATGTATTACTTTTTTTTGTTATTCATTTTACTTATTTAATTGTTCATTATGCACGCCTAGCTTGTGTACTGTTGTGTGGATGGTTGTTCTTATTTTATTATTATTATACATTGCCCCTCTTTTATTGTTATTTTATTATTATTATTATTTGTGTGTTGATATTTGATGATAAGTTCGAGTTTCCAGTAGTTTGCTTTATTATTGATAGTGTTTAGTTTCTTTAGATTAATTTCTTCATATTTTATTATTATTATTATTATTGTTGTTGTTGTTTGTTTTGTTGTGTTAATATCTTTATATTATTGTTTGGTTTCATACTTTACTTATCAAATTTATATATTTTGTGTGTTGTTGGGCCAATGAAAAATCTATCCGTCGGGTTTAGAGGCCTTTCCATTTTAAAAGACGGAAATTTTTAGTTTAAGTTCATATAAATTGTTTGTTAAAATTGTTAAATGGGCCAATGAAAAATCTATCCGTCGGGTTTAGAGGCCTTTCCATTTTAAAATACGGAAACCTAATTCAAGTTTATATATAATTTTAGTTGTTGGAATTGGCCGATGAAGAAATTACCGTCGATTTTCAAGGCTTCCATGTTAATAAGACGGACTTTTATTCTTAAGTTATTATTTGAGTTATTCATTTTTAGTTATATTTATTTGGCACTAACTCTTTTACTAAGTGTCTTTACAGGTACATCGAGGTGCTTTTCCTTGAAATTTTTTCGAAAAAGTTTGAATTATATTTTTATTTCGTCATTTTGTAAATATTGACGTTAGGCAAACCTTAGGACAATGATTATTATTTTATTGTGTATATTGTATGTTTATTATTTGTATATTATTTTATTCTTCCTCAATTTGAAAAAAAAATAAAAATGAATTCAGTCGGGAACCACATTTTTGGATTCCGAAGGGTGCCTAATCCCTTCCCTTCGGAATAACTTGAACCCCTTACCTAGAATCAATTTGGTTTCGTAAATCATTTAATGGTTTCCTAGTTTTCCTAAAATTAGGTGGCGACTCTTTTCAAAACTCGTTTATTTCTAAAACTTTGTTAAAATTGAAACAATTAATTTTTTTTGAGTTGCCGCGACGTTTCGCCTTATTTTGATAGAATAGGGATGTAAACAGAATGGCGACTTCGCTGAGGAGTTTTAGAGGTTTTAACCAATATGAACTTATTTATTTTTTCAAATTGAGGAAATTTTTGCTTTATTATTATGTTATACCTTGTATTTTTATATTTCGCTGATTATTTGTATATTGTATTTATTCATTATTTATCTTGTTGTGTGTATATTATCATTGCATTCATGGCATAATATTTTTCCGTCAAACGACAATTATTTCATTTCCACAAAAGGACGATTATGCGGGTTCGCAGTCGTTCATTAACCAAAGATTTTTTCGGGGCACCCTGACGAGTGTAGTTGGCTACTTGATAGTCAGCGATCGTTAACTGTCCCAGCCCAAGTAGTCCGCTTGGGTTACCTTTTCCACTCTAAATACAACCCACTCTTAGTAAACTAGCGTAGATCCGAGCAAAATTCCAAAATAGCGCATTTGAACTAAGATGACTCAATACCCAAGGCGTGTTGGGCCCATTAGAAAACCACCTTGAGTCCAAAACGGCCCACGGCCTAAATGGACGTTCATACTTATGTGTTTACATTTGAAGGATGTATACGTTGTTTGAGAAAATCATTGTCTCATAGGGTAAGGATTAGATTATAGTTTGCTTAGGTTAAATAAAGAGTTTCACCAGCTACTAGCCTATTCGAAGATCTTGGCACCCGGAGATGACAACAAATCAAGAAAGCAGAACCATCTTTCGCGGAGGCATAGTTTAGGGTCGTACCCCTGTGTGGGACTGGGACTGATTATTTTGTATACATTTCCCCTATTATGTATCCCCATTAAGTTTTATTTATAAAATTTGTATAAATTTGAGTTTTTGGAGCAATGAAATATTTCAAATGACGTATACATCCTTCAAATCGATAGGCCTACCCTAGGCATAAAAGGGTCACATATTTGTATCAGAAGCACAATAATTGTTTGTATGCTATGTGATATGTTTTAGTTTGTCTTTAATTAAAACAGTGTTTATGTGTTTAATTAATTTTTGTGTAATATTTTGTATTATCCATTATGTACAGGAACTAACACTTTTACATTTTGAGTTGTTCTTCTTCACAGCGAAAATTTATTTATGTTCGAATTCAGAAATTATTATTTGTCCAAAGTTGCAAGAGAGAAGAGGATTAGAGCAATTCAAGTCCTTGTATTACACTAGACGTTAATATCAAGTCAAAACGATAAATCAGGGGAGTATTTAATTGTGAGATGACACCCACTTATTTTTATTATTATTTTGCATGATGGTCTTGCTCTCACATATTTTTCATATTTTTGTAGGGATACCGTCCCCGACATCAGTCGGGGATGGTCATAACAATGTCTGGATCTCGTGAAAATTGGAAGGAGACAAAGATCCAAGAAAATATCCGAAAAGAGTACAATAAATCATTACTGTACAAAATTCGTAGGGTACATTCAACAGGCAGTATAAATATTGACGATAAAGAGACTACAAAATATATTGGTGAAAAAAAAAAAAACTTCATGACTACAAATTTTAGTGGCGCTAGACCTAGAAGTTTCTTTGAGTTGTCTATATCTTTAATTTCTTATATGTCATATCCGGCCGAACTACGCGTACCTGATTCTCATTTCAATGAGATACGTAGACAACCCTTCTTGGGTTCGGTATTATCTTTTTCCAAAAATAAAAAAAATAGTTTGTGCATATTTTTGAAATTATATCTGCACAAACTACATGTACCTGATTCTCAGTTAAATGAGATACGTAGGCAACCCTTCTTGTGTTTGGTATAATCTGCTCTAAAAAAATAAATAGTTTGTGCATATTTTCAAAGTTATATCTGCACGAACTACGCGTACCTGATTCTCATGTTAATGAGATACGTAGGCAACCCTTCTCGGGTTCGGTAATCATTTTTTTTTAAAAAAAATTGTTTGTACATACTGTTAGAGTCATGTCTTCAACTCGGTCGGGACCCATATGGTTAAGAGCATGTAAATATATTCGATATGATTGAAAAGACTGACTTTGCGGTAAACCATAGATTCTCGTGGTACCTCTTATCTGTACTTTTGTGATGCTTGAAAATTCTCTTGCATTCAATCAAGATAAGAATAAAATTAACCTTATGTTTCATGTGCATTGTGTGGTGAGATTTTGATCAAAGTTCAATTGTGTTACACTATTGATCTAGAACTTGACCCGAATGTTTTTCGAGGCGAAATCATGAGTAATGTTTGGTTTGAGAAAGGATTGTAGGCTTTTTTTTGACTCGATTGTACCTTTCAAAGCCTACCAAATTACATTAATCCCTAGTTTTCCCATTTTGAGCCTGAAACCTTCATTTGGACAACCAAATCTTAACCACTACCCTTTTGAGTGCTTACAAGCACTATACTCTCTTGGACCAACCTTCTTGAGTGCACAAAGAATGTGCAAATTATAAGAGGAGATCCATGTTTGAAATTTCAAAAAGCAAAGATATTGAGTCTCTCAAAATCAAGAAAGCAAAGACTCTAAAGAAAAAAAAAGTGGAAGAAATAAAGAAAGACAAAAACTTCCTTCACAGGATCAGTGAAAGGTGGGAAAGAAAATACCCTAACAAAAAGGAAAATTTATTATAATAAAGAAGTGAATAAAAGAAAAGCTTCAACGAATAAGGAATCAAAAAAAAGAAGAAGGAAAAAGCGTTAAAAAAGAGAATTCAAAAGAATTCGAGATGGAGGAGAACAATGAAGAGGATCTAACGCCAAAGGCGTACCAATCATTAAGAGCACAAATTCTGTGTGACGCTCAAGGAGGAATTCAGTCACTTTTATCTCAAATAAATGTCTTACCCATCTCTAAGCCTACGTTACAAGCCAATGACAAGCCCTACATGATCTCATTCCAAATGTTCTCACATTACTGGAGATTTTACATAAGGGTCAAGCATATGGTATCACAGTTGTGTGCATTGAACATTCTTATGAGTGTGAGTGCATTTTGAAAAAAAATGTCCTATAATCAAATGTTTCAAATATGTGTGAAATAGGACTAACATTTGTCGTGAGGGCACTTGAAACATGAAGATTGATACAATTCAAAACCTTTGTTTAAAACAAGATAAATTGATCTTGTTGATCCTTAAGTATATTTGAGGTACCACTTGAACCTGTAGGAATTACATTAATTCAATCTTACAAAAAAAAAAAAGATTTACCTGCAATCTTAACTGTTGGTACCAATCGTGGTGAAGATTTAACTATCTCATCGCATTTTTATTTTTGAAAAAAAAAGAAAAAAAAAGAAAAAAAAAAGATTAAAAAAAAAATTTGTCTTTTGAGTTGTTCATCATAAAAGGTGTTGTTAACTTAATCTTATATGTGTGAGACGCCTATTTTACTTTATTGGATTGTCCATTCCAAAATGTGATATGTCTTGCTTTAGGTTTTGAATATAGCAAGGATACCATTTGCATATTCAATCATGTTCATATTGTGCCTTTTCTACTGATAATCTTTCAGATTCTTTGCAGCACTCATCATCCACAAGGGGAACTACGTTTGACCTGATTCCTGCTCCAACGGGATACGTAGGCGCCAAAACAGCTCGGTCATATTCCCAGTAAGATTTCCATTTCTCTTCATACTGCAAACTGGGACAGAATTTTTGAGAGGATCTCAAAAATTCATTGAAAGTTAGACTTATTTAACGAGTCAAAACAGAAGACCAAAATTCTACGGTTTAAACTACGTTTGAACTGATTCCTTCTCCAACGGGATACGTAGGCGCCACAACGGCCTGGTCATATACCCAGTAGGATTTCCATCTCTCTTCATAATGGAAACCGGGACAGAATTTTTGAGAAGATCTCAAAAATTCATTTGAAGTTGGACTTCTTTAACAAGTCAAAACAGGAACATTATCGAGAAATCCACCTCGTTACAGTGGAACATTATCGAGCCATCCACCTCGTTACAGTTGGAACATTATCGAGCCATCCACCTCGTTACAGTTGGAACATTATCGAGCCATCCACCTCGTTACAGTTGGAACATTATCGAGCCATCCACCTCATTACAGTTGGAACATTATCGAGTCATCCACCTCGTTACAGTTGGAACATATCGAGCCATCCACCTCGTTACAGTTGGAACATTATCGAGACATCCACCTCGTTACAGTGGAACATTATCGAGCCATCCACCTCGTTACAGTTGGAACATTATCGAGCCATCCACCTCGTTATAGTTGGAACATTATCGAGACATCCACTTCGTCACAGTTGGAACATTATCGAGCCATCTAGGCCTCGTTAAAAATCATGCATCGCGGAAAATCATGCATTGCGAGTTAATATTCATGCATTAAGAGTCAATTCATGCATCCTTAGTCAATATTCATGCATTGAGAGTCAATTCATGCATCGAGAGTCAATTCATGCATAGCGAGAATATCTCATACCTCGCAGAAAATTCGTGCATCGCGAGAAGATCTCATACCTCGCAAAAAATTCATTCATCGCGAGAAGATTTCATACCTTGCAGAAATTTCATACATCGCGAGAAGATTTCATACCTCGCAGAAAATTCATGTATTGCGGGAAAATATTCATACCTCGCAGAAGATCATGCATCGAGAGTCAATTCATGCACCACTACTTAATATTCATGCATTGTGAGTTAATATTCATGCATTGCGAGTCAATATTCCTGCATCGCGAGAAGATTTCATACCTCGCAGAAAATTCATGCATTGCGGGAAGATATTCATACCCCGCAGAAGATCATGCATCGAGAGTTAATTCATGCACCACTAGTTAATATTCATGCATCGAGAGTTAATTCATGCATTGCGAGTTAATATTCATGCATAGAGAGTCAATATTCCTACATTGCGAGAAGATCTCATACCTCGCAGAAAATTCATGCATCGCGAGAAGATTCCATACCTCGCAGAAAATTCATGAATCACGAGAAGATTTCATACCTCGCAGAAATTTCATGCATAGCGAGAAGATCTCATACCTCGTAGAAAATTCATGCATCGCGAGAAGATCTCATACCTCGCAGAAAAAATCATGCATCGCGGAAATCATGCATTGCGGAATCATACATCACTAGTTAATTCATGCATCGAGAGTCAATTCATGCATCACTGGTCAATATTCATGCATCGCGAGAAGGTTCCATCCCTCGCAAAATTTTATGCATTGCGAGAAGATCCCATCACTCGCAAAATTTTATACATCGGGAGAAGATTCCATCCCTCGTAAATTTGCGCATCGTGAAAAGATATTCATGCCCCGCAAGCAATCATGCGTTGTCAGAAAAGGGATCGTGCATCTCAAATGAAATATTTATCCTTCAACGTCAACTGACGTTAAATGTCGAGGAGAGAAATTAAGTATCGACACAGTGAAAAATACTGCCTCCCATTTAAATTGCATTTTAAGATGACAAGTTTTATCTCAGTCTTTGTCAAGAGCGTTTGAAAGGATGAATTTCTTTAAAAAAAAATAAATCAAAAATCAAAAAAAAAAAATCAAAAAAAAAAACAGGTGCAAACTACTTCAACAAGGACGCAATGCATCATAGAACCTTTTGGAGACAGGTCTGGAATTGACTTTCGCCACATGCAACCGCACTTCTCTACAATTTACAAAGGTCATGTGTTCAGTCAAAATTGGGTTTGTCAAATTTCGTTGTCCACGATTTCTTTCATCAATCATACACAACGAAAGGGACAACTGTTGACACCTAATTTTGGCCTAACATTGTAAGAAAATTCGTAATTTTGGACCACAACGCTAAGCATGTCATTTGAGCCCATTTTGAGTTTTTATTTAAGTTGCTAACTAGGTAAAAAGGTGGGGGGAAAATTTCCAGAAAAAAAAAGGGAGCCGCAGCCCCCTCTCCTGTCTTCCTCCAAACACCCTCCAGCCGCCTCCCTCAACTTCTCCGCCGCACCGGCTTCTACTCTCCATTTCCGCCGAAAAATCACCTTTCACCTGCAAAGCCAGCAGCCTCTGGTCCCTCCTTTATCTTCTCCCTTCGCTGCTCTGGCCACCATCGCTGGTCAATGCGATAACTACAACGAAAATCCCAGCCGCCTCCTCTCTTCCTCCCAGCTCCCAAGTGCAGTCCCTTCCCCTCTCCTCTCCCATTTCACTGCTTCGAGCTCACGCCACCACTGACCGGAGATGTAACGACCTGTTTAGTCTTTTTGAGCAGCAAAATTTATTTCTGGAAAAACTGTCTTGGTCGACGGATCCCACGACGGACCGTCATGGGCACGACGGACTGTCGAGGGGGTCTCGTTCCAAAACACTTAGAATTCTGAAATTTGGGTACTGAAATCGACTCTCTGAACTTTATGACGGAATGGCAGGACGGACCGTCACAGGCACGACGGACCGTCACAAATCTTTCCACAGAATTAACTCTCTGAACTTTGTGACGGACCATCACAGCCATGACGGACCGTCATAGGCTGCGTAACCCAGACTGGGTCGGATTTCTGTTAAAGTTTTAAAGGGGTGTTTTGGACTATTCATGCTTATAATTATAAAGTTAGTGGATTAATGTTAATAATTCAATTACTTGGGGGTTAAAGGAGATAACCTTGAAATAATTAGTGGGTTATTTTTTATCATCTTTTATACTTAATTATATGACAATTAGGGTAAAAGAAAGAGGGTTTGAATAAGAAAAATAGAAAGAACAAGGAGAGGGAGAAATGAACGAGAGAGAGAGGAAGAACGCAGCTTTGGGAAGATAGCTTGTTGATCACAATTCTTAGGTGGAGGTAGGTTATTGTTTATGCTATTCGTAGTAAACTCTTAATAGCGAATGATATGTGTTGGGTAGTATTATATAACCTTCTATATGCTTAATTGTGTGCTTAAATGATGTGATTATATAATTGTGATGAATTAGCATGATGAGGCTATTGAATCTTGAATCCTAAATTTACTTTGTTAATGACGATGCCTTGGTATAAAAGAAGGCTTGATGAACTAAAGTAATGAGATTGATGATGCCTTGGTATAAAAGAAGGCTTGATGAACTAAAGTAATGAGATTAGAAGATCGGGTGTCACGTTCCGACACCAGGATAGTAATAGAGGATCGGATGTCACGTTCCGACACCAGGATAGTATATGGATCGGGTGTCACGTTCCGGCACCAGGATAGTATATGGATCGGAGTGTCACGTTCCGACACCAGGATAGTATATGGATCGGGTGTCACGTTACGGCACCAAGATAGTATATGGATCGGAGTGTCACGTTCCGACACCAGGACAGTATATGGATCGGGTGTCACGTTCCGGGACCAGGATAGTTTATGGATCGGAGTGTCACGTTCCGACACCAGGATAGTATATGGATCGGAATGTCACGTTCCGACACCAGGATAGTAGTAGTGGAGCGGAGTGTCACGTACCGACACAAGAGGAATAAAGATAATGAATCTTGAATTATTATAATATACTAAATCTTAAAGAACTAATTCCCAAATGAGTATGATGGGGAGGCGTGAGTCCTCATTGATGTGCTTGGTGTTGTGACCAAGGGTTATGGTAATTGTTAATGTCGCCTGTTAAGAATATTAGTTGATTTTATGTTATTATCTGATATATACTGTTTTCTATTTTGAGTTGGCCGATGATACCTACTCAGTAATTGTGCCTTATACTGACCCCTACTTGTATTTGTTTTTCTTTGTAAATTGTGGAGTGCAGCAAACGTACCGTCGTCTTCAACTCAACCGCAACTCTAGCCAGTCTTCATCAAGCCAGATTTCAGGGTGAGCTATTGCTTTTAGCTTGGACTAGATCTTCCTCTTCATGTCTTGATGCCTTGAACTTCCGGGATGGACTAGCTTTTTACTTATTTTAGCTTCTTAGACACTCTTAGATTTAGTAATTTGAGAATAGATGTTCTTGTGGTGATGACTTCCAGATTTTGGGGATAATGATTGATAAATTTTAGAAGTTATTTAATTGATTTCGTTAATGAGTTTTAAGTCTTCCCCATTGTATTTTGTTAATTATGGTTGAAATGTTGGGGTTTAGATTGGTTGGTTAGCTCACATAGTAGGATAAGTATGGGAGCGACTCGCGGCTCGTTTTGGGTCGTGACAAACTTGGTATCAGAATATTAGGTTCATTGGTCTCATCACACAAGAACGAGTCTAGTATAGTCTTAAGGAACGGTAGGGGGACGCCTTTACTTTTCTTTGAGAGGCTATAAGACTTTAGGAAAATTCCATTCTTTCTTTCTTTCTTTTGTGCTATTACTTGGATCCAATTGGTATCTAGGTGATACAAATTGGTATCTGACCATCTTCACTCTATTTCGCAGATGGTTAGAACTAGAGCAACAGCGGCGCCAACACCAACACCGGCAAGACAAGATGTAACTGAGCCAGCCACTGGGGCTGTAACTCGAAAGGATTAGTGGAGAGAGGCCGTGGTAGAGGTCGCGGGAGGACGTCCTCTAGAGGAAGAGGACAAGCACCTGGACCATCTAGTACTAGGGCGGTGACTCCTCCACCGACTGAGGAAGTAGTGAGAGAGGGTCAGGAAGGGGAAAGTGAGAAAGTGCAGAATGAGGAATTACCACCCCAACCTACCCCAGAGATGATTAATCAGGTTCTTGCCTATCTTAGCGGGTTATCTGATCAAGGCCAGACACCTCTAGTGTTTTCTGCACCAGCACCTCAGGTTCTGGAAGTACGACAGGCCGCTGCTGAGGCTCCCCGCATGGATGCCTCATTGGAAATAGGCACGTTTCCTCGTTTGACTACAGGGCCTATAATGACAAGTGATCAGCATGAACTTTTCAGTAAGTTCTTGAAATTGAAACCTCCAGTCTTCAAGGGTGCTGAATCTGAGGATGCCTACGATTTTCTGGTTGATTGTCATGAGTTACTACATAAAATGGGCATAGTGGAATGATTTGGCGTTGAGTTTGTAACCTATCAGTTTCAGGGAAATGCCAAAATGTGGTGGCGGTCACATGTTGAGTGTCAACCCGCACAGGCACCACCTATGACTTGGGCGTCATTCTCTAGCTTATTTATGGAGAAGTATATCCCCCGGACCTTGAGGGATAGGAGGAGAGATGAGTTCTTGAGCCTAGAGCAAGGTAGGATGTCGGTTACCGCATATGAGGCTAAGTTTCGTGCGTTATCCAGGTATGCTACCCAGCTTTGTTTCAGTCCACAAGAACGGATTCGCCGTTTTGTGAAGGGGTTGAGGTCAGATTTGCGGATTTCAGCCTTACAGATAGCGGCTACAGCAAAATCCTTTCAGGAAGTGGTAGAGTTCGCGATAGAGGTGGAGGGAGTGAAGACAGATGACTTCACCATGGAATCGACATCTAAAAGGTTTCGTAAGGGAGGTGAGTTTAATGGTTCTTACTCTAGAGGGCAGGGTTCCGGAGGTTATCCAGCCCGACCTATTCAGTCTTCACTGCAGACTGTAGTTGGGGGTCCACTGCAGACCGGTCAACACTTCTCTGAGTTTGGAGGTTATCCCCAGACTTTGTCATTCTCACAGAGACCTATGCTTGAATCCAGAGAGTGTTATGGATGTGGGGAGACTGGACACATTAAGATGTATTGTCCAAAACAGGGTTACAGACCTCAAATAGTCAGAGGTAGAGGTGGTCATGAAAGAGGCCGTCATTCTGGAGGACGTGGTGGCCGAGGTAATGGTGGTCACCAAAACGGCCGGGGTGACGGGCAAACTGGATCCACTACAGCACAACATGGTAGGGGCAACGGGCAGACAGGTGATAGGGCCCATTGTTACGCTTTCCCCGGACGGTCTGAAGCGGAGACATCTGATGCGGTTATCACAGGTAATCTTTTGGTTTGTGATTTCATGGCTTCTGTATTATTTGATCCTGGCTCCAAATTTTCATATGTATCTTCCTCATTTGCTACTGGTCTTAATTTACACTGTGAATTGCTTGACATGCCTATTCGTGTTTCTACTCCGGTGGGTGAGTCTGTGATAGTTGAAAAGGTATATAGGTCTTGTCTGGTGACTTTTGTGGGGAGCAATACTCATGTAGACTTGGTTATTTTAGAGATGGTTGATTTCGATGTAATTCTGGGTATGACTTGGCTTTCTCCAAATTTTGCAATCTTAGATTGTAATGCTATAACTGTAACGTTGACCAAGCCTGGGACAGATCCGTTAGTGTTGGAGGGTGACTACACTTCCACTCCAGTTCGTATCTTCTCCTTTCTTCGTGCTAACATAATGGTTAGTAAAGGGTATTTAGCATTCTTGGCACACCTCAGGGATGATACTACCCAAGTACCTTCAATTGAGTCGGTTTCGGTAGTCCGTGAGTTTCTGGATGTGTTCCCTGCAGACCTTCCTGGTATGCCACCGGATAGGGATATCGACTTTTGCATTGATCTGGAGCCGGGTACTCGCCCCATTTCCATACACCCTTATAGAATGGCTCCAGCAGAGTTAAGGGAATTAAAGGCCCAACATCAAGAGTTGTTAAGTAAAGGTTTCATTAGACCAAGTGCATCCCCTTGGGGTGCTCCGGTGTTATTTGTGAAGAAGAAGGATGGGAGTTTTCGGATGTGCATAGACTACCGGTAGTTGAACAAGGTAACTATTAAGAACAAGTATCCCATTCCTCGCATTGATGACTTGTTCGATCAATTACAAGGTGGTTGTGTCTTCTCTAAGATTTACTTGAGATCCGGTTATCATCAATTGAAAATACGGGCAACAGATGTGCCAAAGACTGCTTTTCGAACCAGGTATGGGCATTACGAATTTGTAGTGATGTCTTTTGGTCTTACGAATGCCCCTGCTGCTTTCATGAGCTTGATGAACAGGATTTTTAAGCCATATCTGGATCTCTTTGTGATCATGTTTATTGATGATATACTAATATACTCCAAGAGTAAGAAGGAACATGAGGAGCATTTGAGAATTGTGTTGGAAGTATTGAGGGAGAAAAAGCTTTATGCCAAATTCTCCAAGTGTGAGTTTTGGCTAGATTCAGTGTCCTTCTTGGGGCACGTGGTTTCTAAGGATGGAGTGATGGTGGATCCTTCTAAGATTGAAACAGTGAAGAATTGGGTAAGACCTACTAATGTGTCAGAAGTAAGGAGCTTTATTGGTTTAGCTAGCTACTACCATCGATTTGTCAGGGGATTCTCTTCTATTGCTTCCCAATTGACAAACTTGACTAAGAAGAATGTTCCATTTGTATGGTCGGATGAATGCGAGGAAAGCTTTCAGAAACTCAAGACCTTGCTGACTACTGCACCTATCCTTACCTTGCCAGTAGAGGGTAAGAACTTCATCGTTTATTGCGATACATCTTATTCTGGGTTGGGTGCAGTGCTAATGCAAGAGAATAATGTAATTGCTTATGCTTCGAGGCAATTAAAGGTGCACGAACGTAATTATCCGACCCACGATTTGGAGTTGGATGCGGTAGTGTTTGCATTAAAGCAATGGAGACACTATCTATATGGGGTCAAGTGTGAAGTCTACACAGATTATCGTAGTCTACAGTACATCTTTACTCAGAGGGATTTGAATTTGAGACAGAGGAGATGGATGGAACTACTGAAGGACTATGATGTTACTATCTTGTATCACCCAGGAAAGGCTAATGTTGTGGCAGACGCCTTAAGTAGAAAAGTGGGGAGCATGGGAAGCCTAGCTCACTTACAGGTTTCCAGACGCCCATTGGCTAGAGAAATCCAAAACATGGCTAATGACTTTATGAGGCTAGAAGTAAATGATAACGGAGGATTTTTGGCCTGTGTGGAGGCAAGATCTTCTTTTCTTGACAAGATTAAGGGAAAACAGTGTGATGATGAGAAACTAAGCCGAATTCGGGATATGGTGTTGCGAGGAGAGGCTAAAGAGGCAATTATTGATGAGGAAGGTGTTTTGAGAATTAAGGGAAAGGTATGTGTGCCCCGTGTTGATGATTTGATCCACACTATTCTTACAGAGGCTCATAGTTCCGGATATTCTATACATCCTGGTGCAACCAAGATGTACCGTGACCTAAAGCAACACTTTTGGTGGAGCAGAATGAAGCGCGACATTGTTGATTTTGTTGCCAAGTGTCCAAATTGTCAGCAAGTGAAGTATGAACATCTGAGGCCCGGAGGAACACTTCAGAGAATGCCCGTTCCTGAATGGAAGTGGGAGAGAATTGCAATGGACTTCATGGTTGGTCTTACAAAGACATTGGGTAAGTTTGATTCTATTTGGGTAATTGTGGACAGATTAACTAAGTCTGCTCACTTCATTCAGGTCAAGGTGACTTAAAATGCAGAGAAGTTAGCCAAAATCTATATCTCAGAAATTGTTCGATTGCATGGAGTTCCACTCTCCATCATATCAGATAGAGGTACGCAGTTTACTTCTAAGTTTTGGAGAATATTGCATGCGGAATTAGGTACTAGGTTGGACCTTAGTACTGCATTTCACCCTCAGACCGATGGTCAGTCTGAGCGAACGATTCAGGTATTGGAGGAAATGCTTCGTGCATGTGTGATAGAATTTGGTGGTCATTGGGATAACTTCTTACCCTTAGCAGAGTTCTCCTACAACAATAGATATCACTCAAGTATTGATATGGCTCCATTTGAAGCATTGTATGGGAGGAGATGTAGGTCTCCCATTGGTTGGTTTGATGCATTTGAGGTTAGACCTTGGGGTACTGACCTTTTGAGGGATTCATTGGAGAAAGTGAAATCTATTCAAGAAAAGCTTTTAGCGGCTCAATGTAGGCAAAAGGAATATGCAGATCGAAAGGTTAGAGACTTGGAGTTTATGGAGGGTGAGCAAGTCTTGCTGAAGGTTTCACCCATGAAAGGGGTGATGCGGTTTGGTAGAAGAGGTAAGCTAAGCCCAAGGTATATTGGACCATTTGAAGTACTTAAGCGAGTAGGGGAAGTGGCTTATTAATTAGCCTTGCCTGCAGGACTGTCAGGAGTGCATCCGGTATTTCATGTGTCTATGTTGAAAAGATACCATGGGGATGGGAACTACATCATTCGTTGGGATTCGGTTCTGCTTGATGAGAATTTGTCATATGAGGAGGAGCCTGTTGCCATTCTAGATAGAGAAATTCGCAAGTTGAGATCAAGGGAAATTGCATCCATCAAAGTTCAATGGAAGAATCGACCAGTTGAAGAGGCCACTTGGGAGAAGGAGGCTGATATGCAACAAAAATACCCACACCTGTTTACAGATTCAGGTCTTCCTTTTCGCCCTTGTTCTTCTTCTTGTGATTGTTCGGGGACGAACTATGGGTAAATTGGTATCTATTGTAACGACCTGTTAGTTGTTTTGAGCAGTAGAATTTATTTCTGGAAAAACTGTCTTGGTCGACAGATCCCACGACGGACCGTCATGGGCACGACGGACCGTCGAGGGGGTCTCGTTCCAAAACACTTAGAATTCTGAAATTTGGGTACTGAAATCGACTCTCTGAACTTCGTGACGGAATGGCAGGACGGACCGTCACAGGCACGACGGACCGTCACAAATCTTTCCACAGAATTAACTCTCTAAACTTTGTGACGGACCTGCAGGACGGACCGTCACAGCCATGATGGACCGTCACAGGCTGCGTAACCCGGACTGGGTTGGATTTCTGTTAAAGGTTTAAAGGGGCGTTTTGGACTATTCATGCTTATATTTATAAAGTTAGTGGATTAATGTTAATAATTCAATTACTTGGGGGTTAAAGGAGATAACCTTGAAATAATTAGTGGGTTATT
>CM064967.1:39034035-39047035 GCA_032847665.1 Solanum chilense
ATGGCACACATGACCTCGAAAGGATCCACACAAACCACTTAGCATATATCATAAAAGATGATAAAGTTTAAAAGATTTAAAGACATATTCAACATATACAAGGTTTATAAAGAGACGCAAAAATCTAAAATCATCTCAAATCCATATAATATATAAGACGGAATCGATACGAAACTTTTACATCAAGTTCAAAAGTGAAATATGAATACATAATGATAGAAACTTTGATGCTCGAACATTAGGCTTCACCAATCTTCAATTTTCAAATACTAAGAGATCCTAGACACGGAGGTGCATGTTGGAATCTTCAGACCCTACATGTAAGGATGAGAGATGGAGGCAAGAGTATGTGTTAGTCAAAAAATGCACTAAACATGATAGACATGCATAAATGTATGGAATTATTATAAAAAAGATATTTTCATGCTATTCAAAGAAAAAGTTGAAACATAAGATAAGAGGGTTTGAAAACATAATGGTAATCATGATAATTGCAATCAAAATGATCTATGAATACATGTGAAATACTACGTAAAGTAACCTTAGTTCATTACTATTGTGGAAATTAACCTTAACCGACATAAATACCATATGAGATGTAAAATAATCCCTCAGTGTTTCCCACACTTAAAATGGTTTTCCTACTTGCTAAGGCAGAACCATGAATCTGAGATAATGTGGATACACTAGCTAATGTCTATCAACACAATCATCATATTGGGGAACATAGGTAAGGAATAAGGATATTGTTACTAGAAATCTTACCTTAACATGAAAGAGCTTCCATCTCAATATCCTCTTTGTGCTAAGAATTAAATTCACAGAATAGTCACTAAACATAACTTATCTTATATTTAAAATACTTGGATAGTCTCCACTTGTCTGATCATAGGATAGATCCTTACACAATGCAAAAGAAACCCTTTCACCGTCCATGATCTTTAATAAATCATTGAAGCCCCTAGTCATTCGCTTCATGCTCGAGATGCTCCTAATACTAATGGAAATATTTTTGAAATTGTGGTTCTAATCCTTGAAGGCATATCTGGATGCAAAACTAACTGAGACCTAGTTTAGGAAAAATATCCTGAAAAGCATTAAGGTCAAATATAGATGCCATTCATGTCACGTGGCCAAACTTCATTAAACATATATGGAATCTCATCTATAAGCTTTCTTGAGTCATAAATATGCCTTCCTAATCATGAATTATTTGAAATAATTCATGCACTTAATCATGGTTCAAATATCAATGTATTCAAGTTCACTTACATCTATTTCATAAAGAAATCACATGCGAATCTTAGAAAGTCACCTTTTAATAGTCCAAAACCCACATTATCTTAACTTAGACTAGAAAAAACTTTTTATACATGGGTTTATGAGAATTCATCTTAAAAATATGAAGTTACTTCAACTCATGCATATAAATAAAATAAATCAACATTTAAAGCAACCCATGACAATTAAAGAAAACTCTATCCTAATTCAGGAATGTATCTTCACAAAATTTAAGAATTTGAGAACTTCGTAGAGGAAAGGGCTCCATGGATAAAAATAAACATACACTGATGCCAAAAGCTTGATAGCAATGTGTGATTAAAAGGCATCATCCTAAAATACTAGCTTTCATCTTTAACTTTGAGAGAAAGAAATATCTGAGAGACGACACTTTATCTTATTTGTAGAATTTGAGAGAATTAATTGGGTTTGGGTAATTTAGGGGTTTTAAATCATTATATGGTCTTCTATTAGAGAGCAAAATGACATAGTATTGATTTAGAATAACTGGAAAATATACAATAACTCATGGCTTAAAAACTAAAAAAGTGTCATCTTCTATAGAACTTATGGACAGTCGTTTCAACTACTAGTCGTTGACTGGGTTGTCATTTATGGTCTACCCGATAGGGCTTGACTAAAAGAATTATAACATTATAATACGAGCTTGGATTTTATCAGAAATGGTGGTGTTAGAAAGAGAATTCAATTATCTTTTATTTCATAAGTTTTGAGCCACATTATTCATTTTCTGCTAAAATATATGAACGTTTGAAGTTTATCCAAAAGCCCTTTCTTCTGAATAATTTACATCCCACACCAATTCCCAGACCTACATTCTTTGGTCTACCTATGGACTGTCCTGGTTGGTCATCAATTGTTTCAAATACTCACTCTTTGAACAACAAATGATGTAGCCTACCTACGGTCTGTGGTTAAATCGACTGGTCGTATCCCGTGGTCATTCAACTTATGACTTAGAAATCTTTATTAGTCCATGACTCACCTATGAAACCTATGTATCGCTCGTGGAATGGATAACATGCCTATGTTGTGAAGCATCATAGAGTGCTCAAACTAGAAATTTTTAGAAAAAAATCAACTCTTGGTCAACGCCACCACTGACGGACCATCGTCCTGACAAAGGACTATGGATGGTTTCATTGGTATTGATAGTAGGTCCGATAAACATGATTATTTGTTGCTTTTTGAATCTCACGTGTTACAATTGAAATTATATTTGACCATACTTTTGCAAAGATTTTTTTATAATTTAAAATTATTTTTTCTAAATATGATATATATCTATATTATCCAAAAACCTAGTTAAATCATAAACCATGACTTCTTTACCTCAAAGATACAATCAAATATAACCTATAAGAATATTATTTGACACCCAAAAAATTTCTAAGTTTAGACTAAAACCATTCTTTATTTACTTGAACTGTCATATGGGGTGATTCTTATATTTCCCATATGTGTAAAGGTATATTTTTTGCATGGGAATGTTTTGAATATTAATAAAGGTTATTAGAATCCCCTAACATAAAATAAAGTTGAACGTTTCCATATCGATTAAGTTTTAATTAATAATTTACTTGGATCAATTTCAAATGACCATATTTCATAGAATTTAAAGATATACATGACTGATTACCAATCAAATTAGAGGTCGTTGAATTATCTTTCCAATGCCGCTAAATTTGAATTATTTTGCCGTCGGAGTAGAGAGTTACGATCACATTCTATTTTAGCTGTGAATATTGATCCCTCCTTGTAGAATGGCTTCGGCTAAATTGAAAGAATTAAAGGAACAATTAAAGGGTTTGTTAGAGAAGGATTTTATTCAATCGACTATTTTTTCTTTGGGTGCTTTGTTATTGACTAACGCCAATTGAACAAAGTGACCATAAATAATAAGCGTCCCCTTCAAATAATAGATGAATTGTTTGATAAACTCTAATGGTCTCGATAATTCTTAAAGAATAACCTTTGTTCGGGCTTCCATCAACTTAGGGTGAGAGGGAATGACATACCCAAAATGACTTTAAGAACAAGGTATGGGCATATGAGTTCCTTGTGCTGTCATTTTTTCTAACTAAGGCCTCGGTGGCGTTTATGGACATAATGAATAGGGTCTGACAATATCCGGATATGTTATTGACGCTATCTTGACCGTTTGAAGGATTGAGGATGAATAGATGGACCATTTGAGGATTGTATTTCAAGTACTTAAAGACAACTAATTATATGCAAAGGTTAGTAAATGTGAGTTTTTGTTTAGGTCAGTAGCTTTTTTTTCCCATGTTGTGTCTATATAGGGTGTTGAGGTAGACCTAAAAATGAAGGATGCGGTCATGGGTTGTCCTAAACCTTTATTTACTACCGATATTAGAAGCTTTTGTGTTTTGCAAGTTAATATAGAAGATTTGTTGATGGTTTTTCCTCCATTACCTCTCTTATGAGAGATTTGACTCATAAGAAAGCTAAGTTTGTGTTTTCGGGGGCCTGTGAGAAAAGCTTCCAAAAGTTGACTGATTGTCTTACTTCTACTCTAGTGTTAAGCTTACAGAGGGTACAAATGGGTTTATGGTATATTGTGAGGCTTCTAGAGTAGGGTTGGGGTGTGTACTCATGCAACATGGTAAAACTGATTGCCTATGCTTAAAGGACCCTCAAGGTGCATGAAAAGAATTATCCGACCCACGATATTCAATTAGCAGTGGTAGCATTTGATTTTAAAATACAGAGATATTACTTGTATGGGTCCATGTAGACATGTTCACCGATAACAAAAGCCTTCAATATGTGTTTACCCAAGAAGACTTAAATCTCTGACAAAGAAAGCCGCTAGAGTTTTTATAATATTATGACATGAATGTACTTTACCACCGCGGGAAATATAATATTGTGGTGGATTCCTTAAGTAGATTTTCCATGGGTAGTGTAACTCACATAGAGGATTAAAAGAAAGATTTAGTAGGTGATGTGCATAAATTGTTCCTATTGGGTGTCCAACTAATAGATACTCCCAAAGATTATTTCACAGTTCATAATGGCTTTAAATTGTTTTTCGTTGTAGATCTGAACTCTAAGAAACACCTTGATCCTATTTTGATGGAGTTGATAAAATTGGTATTTGGAAAATCTGTAGTGGCTTTCTCCAAAAGTGGAGATAGGGTGCTTAGGTACCAAGGTAGATTATGTGTTCTGGATTTTGATGGGTTTAGGGAGAAACTCTTGGAGGAGGCTCATAGTTCTCGATATTCATCTTGAAGCCGCAAAAATGTATCATGATCTACAAGAAGTCTATTGTTGGAATGGTATGAAGAATGATATTTCATGACTTCTAGCAAAAATTCAAAATTGTTAACAAGTTATGGTTGAGCACCAAAGGCCGTGATGTTCATTGCAAGATATACCCATTCCCACTTGGAAGTGGGAAGAGGGGAATATGGACTTTGTTGTTGCTTGCCTCGTACAAGAAGGCAACATGAGTCTTTTTGGGTCATTGTTGATCAGTTGAAAAAATGAGCCAATTTTGTTCACGTCAAGGTTTCCCTTTTGTTGGAATATTAGACTTATTTGTACATAAGGGAGATAGTGAGGTAACATGAGGTTCCCTTGTCAATCATTTCGTATTGGGGTACTCAATTTACTTCACATATTCGGAAGTCATTCCAAAAAAGGGCTTGGTACTAAAGTGAAGCTTAGCACCTATTTTCACCCTCAAATGGATGGGCAGGTGAGTTCACCACTCGTACATTACAAGATATGTTTAGGGCGTGTCTCGTAGATTTCATGGGTGATTGGTACGACCACATTCCATTAATAGAATTTTTCTACAATAATAGTCACCAATAAGCTATCAGTGTAGCTTATTTTTAAGCCTTTTATGGTAGGGGGTGTAGAGTCTAGTTGGTTGGTTTGAATTAAGTGATGTTACTCTTATTGGTCTCGAGTCGCTTTATGTGGCCCATTGAGAAGGTTGGGCTCATTATAGAAAAGTTGAAAATGTCTCAAAGTAGGCAAAAGTCCAATTCCTATATGAGGACTAGGGACCTAGAGTTGTAGGTATATAATTGTTCTATTTGAAATATTACCCATGAAGCGTGTGATGAGGTTTGAAAAAGAAAAGGAAACTTAGTTCCCTATATGTGGGCCCTTATCTAATTGTGAAGCATATTGGAGAAGTTGTATATAAATTGGAGTTCTCAAATGAGTTTGGCTCTGGTTCACTCAGTGTTTGATGTTTCTAATTGTGTTGGGGACCCGGAGTACATTACTCCCTTGGAAGCGTTGGACGTGGACGAAAGTTCTTCCTATGAAGAGGTTCCGATAGAAATTCTTGACCAAAAAGTAATCAGTTAAGAAATAAGGAAGTAGATTTATTCAAGACTTCGTAGAGAAATCATCTAGTTAAGGGTGCTACTTTGAGGCTAAGGCCGATATGAAGTCCTGATAACCTTATAGTTTTCGTTCTTCTCCTATTCAGGCTTGAGGTAAGTATGTAGATAATCTAGAATTTACTTGTTTGGGGGTCATGTTTGAATTATGTGTTCACCATGATTTCCTTAAATGATGCATGTTCTTGATGAGATTCATATTTAATGTGAAAATGAGTTTTTCATGACTTATGTTCCTTATGTTTTTGAACATTTAATATGAGATGCTTATTTGACGTCATGAGATATTTTGATGAACATGCTTTAGTATGCTCTTGAGAGAATTGCATATTGGCTCTGTGATGTTGAGTTGAGCATTTTTTATTTGGAGAAGTGAGTGCCTCCTTTGAGGATGAGAAATATTGAATTTTTTGCATATTCGGTTGTTAGATGTAGTTCTTACTCCATTATTATTCATTAATCATGTTTGAGACAGTTGAAGTTTCTCCTTCGAATAAGTGGATGTTGAATTGTACATTTGTAATTGATCATACTTTGATGTTTCATACATGATGGACTGCTAGTTTTGAGGTTCTAATTCCTTAAGTTGTGTAGAGTGTCATTCAAGGAATAATGTTTCCAATAGGGAGATATTGTTACATCCCGTACAACAAAAAGACTAAACTACAGCAAAACATCATTACTAATGACCTAATTGAGTCAAAAGTAATGAGTAGAGTCATAAAGTAACCTCCGTTTCAAAATAATATTTAGTTTTTGTAGATTTAAACATCAAGGAATGACCCCTAAGTAACCCCCCCCCTTTCCCCCAAGGAGGCTGCCAAAAATTTGTGAAATGCAGCTTTGACCTATGGGTAGGGCACCAATGGTCCGTGGGTGGACCCACACCGCGTAGGTAGGGGTTGTGGGTTGCAACCTTCAAGTTACAGTACCTAACCACGTTTATGTAGTACGAAGTGTGGACCAACCCACGGTCTGTGGGTGTCGAGCTGTGAGTGACACTTGTATGGTAGTTAATTATTTTTAGTTAAATTTAAGGGAAGGTCTTAAGGGTAATTAATTAACTACATAGGGTCGGTTAAGGCTGGTTAAAACTAACTATAACTACATAATAAACCTCCAAACTTATTAATTAGCTTATTTATTCAAGACCTCAACACAAAACTATTTCCCTCCCAAAATATTCTCTCTATTAGACTCCATTGAAGATCAAGAAGAAAGTGAATAATAGTGTTAAAGATCAAGCCTTTCCACTCAAAATTCGTGAGGAAAACATCAACTGATGTATTGTAATCTTTATGTGTGGAGTGATTTCCTCCATGGAGCATTTAAACTGTAGATTTTAAAATTAGGAAAAATCTTCAATGACCTAGGGTTTTCTTCTAATCATGAATTCCTCCTCAAATTGTTTTCAATTTGTAAATTGTGTTATATAATGGGCTAATTACTGTTTCTAAAATGTTTATATGATAAATTCACCATGAATTCATGAAATGCCCTTTAACAATAATTTTATTAATGCAATTAGGGTGAGATTGTAGTAAGGTTAATTGTATTTAATTGTTCTTGTTGAATGTAGTTTCTTGATCATAGTATTATTCATGAGGAATGAAATAACCCTAGATTGATTGGGGAAAGTGATACTTGATCCAAGATGGTTGAGCCATGAGGGTTATGTCAAAGTATGAATTACATTTATATAGACTATATGAACATGATTATAACCTTATTGTTAAGTTAAATGAAAGTTCATTCTCATTAATTCTTGATGATCATAATGTGAAAGATCTTCTCACTATGTTTGGGTTCTAAGTTGGAAAGTCTATTCTGGATTGATGAACCTATGAGATATTATTATGAATTGTGTTGGATGGAGGGTAACATACTCCTTAATGCTTGTAAATTAAATCATTTAAATAAAAATTTAAGAGAGCCGATGATGAAGAAAATTCTAACTCAATTGAGTAATTTTACCTTATGAAATTGAGGAATTTGGCAACTCCAAGAATGTAAGGAATAAATATATGAAAAGTAACATACCTTGCATCCAAAAGCTAGCTTTCAATGGAGGAATTGAGACCTTGACTTGAAACCTTATGTTGAATCTTCTTATTCAAGTTTCAGTAGAGAGAAATACTTAGAGAGGAGATTTAAGCTTTATCTTTTTTAAATTTGGAAGAATGAAGTGACTGAGTTAATTTTGGGGTTGAGAAAGCCTATATATGGGTCGTAGTGAAGGTTAAAAAAATTAGTATAGGACTAATTAATTAGGAAAAGACCTAACTTCCCCAACTATAACTGTTAGGTGGCTACCGACATACCCAAACGTACTGTGGTATGACCCACAACCTATCTTGGTGGACCATGTCTATTGGACCACAAACCATGGTCTGTCCTATGATCACTAGGTTGAGTTGTTGTCCTGAATCTCAAATAACTAGGAATCTCAAATCACTTGGAAATGTGGGAAACCCATGGACTGTGGCTGAACTATGAGGCTGGCACCTGCAACTTCCCAAAAAATTTGTTCATCTACCTTTTATAACTACGGAGTGTTATGTTAACTCCTCCTTGGGTCCATACATTCTGAAATGAGATTCAAACATGTTCTGAACGAGTAGGTGAGGAACAAACAACCCCACGTGAAATGCAATACTTACAACCATCGAGGACCTATGAATTCCATGCTTGGACGTTCTTAAAACATCATATGAGGGGTGAAACTAACTCTATCAACTCATCATGCATGCAATGCACACTCATCATGCATGCAATGCACGTATACATGGAGGAAACATCAGTTCCAAGAAGATCATACTCAAATTCATCATCAGTAAATATAAACTACATCTAGCGGCCCAATATGCATGAACTTTCAAACTTCTCAAATTGAAGGAGTAACTACCTTCTCCAAGCTAAAAGCATGCTCAACGAAATCTCATGGAGATTATATGCATTAGATCTCAACTGGTATATCTACAACATGTTTATCAATTCATCTCATGAAGTCAATAGGCAAATCATACTCAACGCATAACAACATGAGAAAGTCATGAAAGTAAACTAATTTTTCATTCAAACAACAAGCTTTCATGAACATGGATCACATACATAAATCTTATGAACACATAAAAATACAGTACTGTGTCAAAAAGGGAAAACGAAGAGGAACTCATTAACTCAAGATAGAATATGAGTAGAAGGAAAGAGATGAGGATATCTGGATATTATATCGGCCTCGGCCGCCCAAGTAGCACCCTCAACTAACTGATTCCTCCACTATACTTTTACAAAAGCTATTTCTTTGTTCCTCAACATCTTTACTTGCCGGTGTAGAATCTCTATAAGAAATTCCTAATAAGAAAGACATTCATCAACTCACAACTGTTATAGGGAAACTATGGATGTTGGATCTCAGACACACTTCTTAATAATAGAGACATTGAAAATAGGATACAGCATTGCTAACTCATTTGGCAAATCTACCTCATAAGAAAACTTACCTACATACCTCAAAATTTATATGGGCCTGCATACTGAAGACTAAGTTTCCCCATCTTACCTAACCTTATTACACCCGTCATTGTTGATATTTTCAAGTAAACCCAATCGTTAACATCAAACTCTAGATCCCTTCTTCTTACATCGGCATAAAATTTTTGTCGATAGTGAGTTGTTTTTAACTTTACCCATATAAGCTGAACTTTCTCCATGACCTCCTGTACAAATTTGCAACATATTAGGAAACTTCACCCACCTTAAATGATAATATAGGAGACGTACACCTCCTACCACAAAAGGTCTCAAATAGAGCAATATCAATACTTAAGTGAAAAATGTTATTGTAAGCAAACTTAATTAAGGACAAATGGTCATCCCAATTTCCTTTAAATCGATCACTCAAGTCATTAACATATCATTCAATGTTTTGGTAGTATGATATGATTGCCCATCGTTTTGGGGGTGAAATGTCGTGCGAATCTTAACCATAGTTCCAAACCCCTTTTTTAATGTTTTACAAAATAGAGAAGTGAATTGTGTACCACAATCAGAAATAATGGACAAAGGCAGTCCATGCAACCTTAACATTCCTCTCAAGTATAAATTCGCATAGTATTTCGCGGAATAGGAATCCTTGATGGCTAGGAAATGAGCCAATTTATTCATCTGATCTACTATCTCCCAAATTCAATCATGTTCTTGACAATTGCGAGGAAAATCAACTATAAAGTCCATTAACATGCTTTCCCATACCCAAGTAGGAATGCTAATGTCTTGGGACAAACCTCATGGTTTTTGATTCTCAACCTTCACATGTTTGCAATTTGACACTTAGCCACAAATTCCTCAATATCTTTCTTTATCTCATTCCATGTATTGACCTCCCATAAATCACAGTAGGAATTTGTGGCCCCCAGGTTAATCAAATACCGGAAAGTATGGTCATTTATGAAAACATTAACAAATTTCTACGTACACTATCCCTCTAATTTGAGAAAACATTAACAAATTTCTTACAGTACTTCTTTGTATTCTAAAAAATGTGGATCAAGACGTGCTTGGATTTTACATCAGCAACAGAATATTAATTGGAAGCATTGCAAACCATAAACACCACCCTTGGTGGACGCCACTAGTTGGGCACCTAGTTGAGTGAATCGATGAACATCCCAAAAAAAAATTTCTTTAATTCTTCAATATGCGAAACACTTCCTATAGATAAATGACTAAGAGCATATCCTACCTCATTAGCTTTAAAGAGATGATAAAGAACACTCATGTCATAATCTTTCAATAATTAAAGTAAGCTTATTAGGTATAGATTTATATGTTTCTAGGTAAACAGATATTGTAATCTCTTGTGGTCAGTAAACATATGTACATGTAATCCATAAAAATAGTGTCTCCAAATCATTATGGCATAAATAACTGCTAACTCAATGTCATGAGTATGATAACTATTGTGGAGGATTTTATGTTCCTTTAGACATAGAGAATAAATTTCCTAATTTGCATAACCAATCACCCTAGCCCAACTCTCGTGGCATCACAATAAATCAATAAGACATCTGTCGCTTTCGATAAGGTCAACACCAAGTTAAAGTAAGTCTATCCTTCTACTCTTGAAAACTCTTTTCACCTGCTTTGTACCAAATGAACTTAGCCTTCCTTTGATTCAAAGTAGTCAAAGAACATGCAATTAAAGAGAATCCCTTAACAGGCCTTCTATAATAACCAGCTAAACCCAATAACCTTCTAATAATGAAGAGAGTTAGAGGTGTGGGCCAACTCTTGAACAAATTCATATTCTTAGGATTCACCTCATTACCCATACTTGATACAATATGCCAAAGGAAAGGTAGGAACTTTAACAAAAATTAACATTTGCCACACTTCGCAAAAAATTGTTGTTCTTTAAGAATTTAAAACATGATCTTCAAATTATCAGTTTTCTAATTCTCACTCCATGAGTAGTTAATACTATCATCAATAAATACGATCACAGAAATGGAAAGATATTTTCCAAACACCCTACTCATCATATCCTTACCTGTCACTAAAGAATTAGGCAACATAAATAACATTGCAAAAACACTTAATGACCATACCGAGTTCGAAAAGAAATCTTCAGAATTTCAGTATCTTTCACTCTCAATTGGTGATAACCCGATTGGAGATCGATCTTAGAGAAATAACTTGTTCCTTAAAGTTGGTAAAATATATTATCTATTCTTGGGAGAGAATACATAATATTAGTAGTAAACTTGTTCAACTATCGATAATTAATAAACAGAAGAAGAGTACCATCTTTGTTTCTCATAAACAAAACAAGAGCACTCTAATGAGATATACGGTCAAATAAACCACTTATCCTACAAATCATTCAATTGTTCTTTAAACTCCTTAAGTTCAATCGTAGCCATAGGTTGAAGATTAATCGAGATAGGTTGTGTATCTATGAGAAGGTCAATGCAAAGTCTATTTTCCGCTCGGAAGGATTAACAGATTAGTCATCTAGGAACACCTTTGAAACCTCATTAACAAATGGACCGACTCAAGAGATGGGTTTTTAGAATCTACATTCATCACAATTACTAGATGGAAAAAGCAACCCCTAGAAATTACCATTTTAGATTTAAGATAAGAAACAAACTTACCATTAGTCATATAATTTTCCCTATTTATCTTTAGGAGAGGCTAATTAAGGAACTTAAACTTAAATACATGGGTTCTACAATTAATAAAAGCATAACATGAGTGCAACCAATCCATACCTAATATAAGATTAAATTCTAATATATCTTGCTCTTACAAGTCAACAAGAGTAACTCTATGGGACAAGGAGACATGAAACTTTATATAAACCCTCATAACCGCAATAGAATCATCAACAAAAGTAGAGACGAAATAAGGTTCTAAGAACACATCCGGGAGAACATCAAACCTTACAGCCCACAAATGGCATCAGGAAAAATAAGGTAACACTAAGATATAGGAACGCATATACATCATCTTGTTTACAATAATTCGAAAGAGAATAAAAGTGGTTCAACTTAGGAGCACCGAAACCACACCAGTAGTGGTATTTTTTTTCACTCTCTACATTTAGCCGCAAGAATTAGGTAATCCCTTATTTTGTGATAACTCTTACCACAACAAAAATAACCATCTTTGTTGGCTAAACACTTACCCTCGTGCTTTTGTAAGCACTTAGTACAATTAGACCTAGGCAATAAAGATCTAGTACCATTACCTCCTTAAGTCTTAGGGTGACGCCCTATGTTGGTTGAACATAGGAGGAGAATTGGAGGAACGTTGACTGGAAAAGGTTTGTTGGAATCTAGGAAGACTAGTCTATTAGACCATGCATTAGTTGAATTACTATCACCAGTCTTAGCCCTTTTTTGCCTCCTTGACTTTTCTATAAGTTTTCCTCCTCAATATATGGTGCCTTCACCATGAGACATGGTGTCCATTTCATTAATGAGCATGTTGGTTCGATACACATTAAGCACCATTTGAGACACACCTGGAACAAACTTACACATCTTAGCCTTGAATCCACAACCATTGATGAAGTATAGTTAGACAACTGAGTAAACTTTAGAGCATATTACCTCAAAATCATACTTCCTTATTGAAGGTTAATGAACTCAAGCACCATGAAATTTCTCCTCTCAAGGGAAAGAACCTATCAAGAAAAGTGGTTTTAAACATCTCCAAATAAACTAAAACTTGCATCTTGTGGTATCCATTCCTTCATTTTTTATACAATATTTGAGACATACCCTTTGGTTGATAAGAATAAA
>CM064967.1:39062435-39135673 GCA_032847665.1 Solanum chilense
CAATCAACTAGAATATCATAAGCATCTTCAGATTCTGCACCCTTGAAGACTGGAGGTTTCAATTTCAAGAACTTACTGAAAAGTTCATGCTGATCGTTTGTCATTATAGGCCCAGTAGTCAGACGAGGAAATGTGCCTATTTCCAATGAAGCATCCATACGAGGAGCCATAGTGGCTGCATGTTGTACCTCTGAAACCGGAGGTGTTGGTGCAGAAAACACTGGAGGTGCCTGACCCTAATCAGATAAGCCACTAAGATAGGCCAGAACTTGATTAATCATTTCTGGGGTAGGTTGGGGTGGTAATTCCTCATTCTGCATTTGTTCATTCTCCCCTTCCTCACCCTCTCTTATCACTTCCTCAGTCGGTGGAGGTGTCACCGCCCTAGTACCAGATGGGCTAGGTGCTCATCCTCTTCCTCTAGAGGACGTCCTCCCACGACCTCTACCGCGGCCTCTTGCCACTGATCCTCCTCGAGCTACAGCCCAGTGGCTGGCTCAGACGCTTCTTGTCTTGCCGTTGTCGCTGCTGGTGCGGTCGTTGCTCTAGTTCTAACCATCTGCAAGATAGAGTGAAGATGGTCAGATACCAATTTGTATCACCTAGATACCAATTGGACTCAAGTAGCAGCACGAAAGGAAGAATGAAAGAATGGAATTTTCCTAAAGTCTTATAGCCTCTCAAAGAAAAGTAAAGGCGTCACCCTACCGTTCCTTAAGACTCTACTAGACTCGTTCTTGTGTGATGAGACCAACGAACCTAATGCTCTGATACCAAGTTTTGTCACGACCCAAATCGGGGCCGCGACTGGCACCCACATTTACCCTCCTATGTGAGCGAACCAACCAATCTAACCTTAACATTTCAATGTATAACAACAGAAAATAAAGCGGAAGACTTAACTTATTAATAAAAACCAATTCAATAACTACTAAAATTCAACATCTATTATTTCCCCAAAATCTGGAAGTCATCACCACAAGAACATCTACGATCAAATTACTAAACTAAAAATGTCTAAGAAGCTAAAACAATTAAAAGCTAGTCCATGCCGGAAGTTCAAGGCATCAAGACTCACCCTGAATTTCCGATGTACTGAAGACTGGCTAGAATTATTGCTGAGTTGAAGATGACGGAACGTTTGCTGCACTCCACAAATAACAAATAAGAAAACATAAAAGTAGGGGTCAGTACAAACCACGAGTACTGAGTAAGTATCATCGACCAACTCAAAATAGAAAACAAATATATATCAATAATATCATAAATCAACTATAAAACTGAACATGTAGCAACAACAAGTACTATAATCATCAATAAGTACTATCAAGTTCATCCATGAGGGCTCAAGCCTCAATACCATACTCCTTTGGGAATTAAGTTCATTATGTCGAGTATATTATCATCTTTCAAGATTCATTATCTTTCTTCCTCTTGTGTCGGTACGTGACACTCCGATCCCCTACCACTATGTGTCGGTACGTGACACTCCGATCCCCTAATTTCTACGTGTCGGTTCGTGACACCCGATCCCCTATATGTGTCGGTACGTGACACTCCGATCCCCTATGTGTGTCGGAACGTGACACTCCGATCCCCTATATGTGTCGGTACGTGACACTCCGATCCCCTACTTCTACGTGTCGGTTCGTGACACTCGTCCCACTAATACTATGTGTCGGAATGTGACACTCCGATCCAGTAATACTATGTGTCGGAACGTGACACTCCGATCCACTAATACTATGTGTCGGAACATGACACTCCGATCCACTAATACTATGTGTCGGAACGTGACACTCCAATCCACTAATCTCATTCTGTCCGTTCATCAAGCCTTCTCTATACCAAGGCATCATCAATCCCATTACTTTAATTCTTCAAGCCTTCTTTTATACCAAGGCATCATCATTAATGAAGTATATTAAAGTTTCTTTCAATATTTGGGATTCAGTAGTTTTCATCATGCTTGCTTTATCAAAATCAAATAATCATATTCATGCAAGCATACAATTAAGCATATAGCAGGGTTTACAATACAATCAATACATATCATTCACAATTAAGAGTTCACTACGAATATCGTAAAACAACCATAACCTACCTCCACCGAAGAATTGGAATCAACAAGCAATTTCCCAAGCTTTGTTTTCCTCCCTCTCGATTGATTTCTCTCTCTCTTTATGTTCTTTCTCTTTTTCTTATTCCAAACCCTCTTCCTTTTACCCTAATTAGTATATAATTAAGAATAAAAGATGGCAATAATACCCCACTAATTAACTTAAGGTTACCTCTTTTATCCCTCAAGAATTTGAGTTATTAATATAAACCCACGAATTGTATAATTAAGGAAAGAATAGTCCAAAATGTACCTTAAAACGTGTAAACAAATCCGACTCCGACTGGGATTACGCAACCTGTGACGGCCCGTCGTGCCTGCGACGGTCCGTCATGCAGGTCGTCGCAGCATCTTAGAATTTCATTTTTCACTAAGTAGTCTGTGACGGTCCGTCACACCTGTGACGGTCCGTCCTGCACTTCTGTCATGACGTTCAGAAACTCGTTCCCCGTACCAAATTCTAAAGAGTTGAAGTGTTTTGCAACGGAATCTCACGATGGTTCGTCGTAGCTGTGACGGTCCGTCCTGCAGGTCCATCACAGATTACAGAGAGTCGATGTTGGAACAAAATTTCAGAATTCTAAGTGTTCTGGGACGAGACACCCTCGACGGTCCGTCGTGCCCATGACGGTCCGTCGTGGTGACCGTCGTCTCAGCCAGTTTTTCCAGAAATAGAATTTGCTGCTCAAAACGACTAAACAGGTCGTTACAATGACGTTCCATCAATGGGGAATCGTTAGATCCCCAGAACCCATGACCCAACCCGATTCGATCGGTTATATGAAAAATCACCATTTAGTTTACCCCTCACCCTTTTAAAATTCTCCTCCCAAACGTTTCCCTCCCCTTATTCTCTTACTCCCCCACAATCTGCCACATTAAATCCATGATAATTCTCTTCTACTTTCCCAACTTCTTCAAAATCCCTTAGTTCCAAAAACCCTACTCTCCCAAATTCCCACCCATCTCTTCCATTATCCTTGTCGGTGTTAGATGGGGGCTCGGTGTCTGTTCTCAAAAATTTCACCCCCACATTCACTCCACTACAGCGTACAGGTAGGCCATTCTCATCTTCTTAATGAATTCTCATTCATTTAAAGGCAAAAATGATTAAATTGTATGTGGATCTTGACATAGGGACTACATTACATGCTTACCTTGATAAAATTGGGTTTTTTGTCCTTTTGAGTGATACAAAATTAATGGTTAGGGGGTACTAACTGTCTAAATAAACTATGATTTGTTCTTTTCTGACATAGGGCTTGATAGTCTCTTAGAATCTATGATCGAAATTCGAATAATCCAAGCCCTAGGAATGACGAAGTTGTTGGTAGATGATATTAAAAAGTGGGTGTCTTAATATTATTGAAATTTATTATTCTTGGGGTGAAAAGGGTTTTTAGAAAAATTTGTCTCTAACCAATAGCACGAGACCCCGTCTATAGAACGCCGGTCAATCGATGAACCATATTTGGGGGCCATCGATAGTTGCCATCTGTATTTTTCAGACTTTTTGACGACAAAAGTTTACTATGTTTAGTCGATTTATCAATGGTCCGTTCTGCAAGTCCGTCGTTCATAACTGAAACCCCTATCTCTGCTACATTTCAACTTTTTCTATGTATATAATGACAGATGTGTACCGTGATCCATCATTTCATCTACGTGCCGTTTTGGACGTTCGTCGTTTCTGAGTGCAAGCACAATAGACCCTACCAACGGACGGATGTTTCATCAACAATCCGTCGATAGTGTCCAAAGTCCTATTTTGCAGTTCTGCACTTCACTGTGCCTTTTGTTCCAAATTTTTTTTTGGCTTCTCTTTTGTGTATAGGATGATTAAAATGAATCTAATAACTCTCTCTTTTCAGTACCAGTGGTCCCCCAAGCCAGATTTAGTCTTTTCCAGAGGATGGATTTGGATGGTCCATGCCCGTGGCACCTTCACGACAGCTGGTGATTGGCTTGTTGGATCATGAGGGTGATCACAAATACGTGCCACCAGTTACCCAGACAGTGACATCTGCTGATACGACTACACGAGGCACGCCGAAGAAGGTGGCATCCGGTGTGGTCACTTCCTCCCAGTTTGATGACTAGCGTACACTGATCCACACACCGTCTAGTTCTTCCTGAGGTTCTGAAGGAAGTCCGGCTCCGAGAAGGCTCCCGATAATTAGGCGAACAACTATACAAGGTCGAATGAGGACACTGCCTCAGGTTTCGATTTATAGGGATCCACTGTTTTGGATGAACTTGCCCACCATGCCTTGTCTAATAGGGCCAAGAGTTTGGAGGCTGCTCCGTAACTCCCACATGAGGATCCTTCACCGGTTGTTATTCATTCTAATGGTGGTATATAGAGGGGAAGCACCAGATATACAACGACACCAAACTGCTCAATGATAATGGTGTCATGACTTAGACTCTTATAGTTAAGTGGCGGGTTCTTATAGGGATTCTACACACAGTCCCTGCTATACATGACCTCTTCACTCGCCACCAGCTCGAGTGGATGGATACAAGCGTGGGACACTAAAGTGAGGAGTTGGTGCGAGAGTTTTATGTTTCTTACGTAGTGATTCTTAGAGCTTCTTTGGATAGGCGGTCTAATCCTTCAAAATAGGCACCACTCACCTATGTTTGAGTCTGTGGCTGCAAGGTGGATATCTCTTTGCCCACAATTTTCCGTTTCTTATACTGTGCTGATACTGATGTCTATAGGGCTCCCCTCACCCTCATGTTTTACCTCCGGTTGAACTTCATTAAGTAGAGACATTTCCAGTGAGACAAGGATGTTTGAGAGCCCACCAAGAGTTTGATTGCCCAGCACATTTTGATAGATCGTGAGGGTGTATACTGGGTGGGGAGACTAGAGTCCATATCAAAAGGCCAACCACACGTTTGAGGCCAAGTTCATCTGGCTCTTTGTCCGCCACCGTCTATCCGCTATTGCTACAGACAACATACTCACACATGATAGATATATCTTGGTTACTTCTATAGTTGCGGGGTTTGATATTTATTTTCCTACTTGTTGCTGCTGGTCATTCATGAATGGTCCAGATCGAAAGGGTCCAGAAGCTAGAGACCTAGATGGACACATTGTTGCATCATATCCAGCCTTGGAGGCAGAAGTCCATTGTCGAGGCTGAGGATCAATTTGAGAATAAGATTTCCCTACAAACGGAGAGGAAGATTTACGAGGCCCACCGGCGCCTCGATGCTTTTGATGACTTTCTAGGCTGTTGTAGCGAGTCTAAGGGCTGATGTTGATGCCATTTTGGACGTTTGGATACCTGAGCCTTAGCCCACACCTACGGACCTTGCTGATGATACAGTGCTTAGTGCACTGTTCCAGACCACCACTACCCCACCGCCTCTGCCACATGATTGTAGCACGAGGCACATGCCATGAGAGAGTGAAGAGGTTCTTGCTAGGAAGAAGGAGTGCACTGAGATGGAGTCCGCGAGGAGAGATTCTTTGGTAGATGACGAGGCCTGGTAGATGAGGGATCATAAGTTAGCTGGTGGGGCGTCTAGCTCAATGCTTTATGATGTTGAGAAGAGCACCACTAAGGGTGATGACATTGCTGCGAACACTACTTATAGTGTCCCTACTACAGATGTAGCACATTTCAAGAAACAAGACCCGTCTACTTATTGATCATTGGTGCTATGCACCTCAGTTTTGTTTCACCTACCACCTTGTCCTAATATTTCTTATGCGTAGGGACAATTGCATGCTTTTTTATTTGAGTGGCGGGAATTTAAAGTGATTTCTAGGGTGAAGTCTGACTAGTTCAACTCAAGATCCTCTCTTGGGGTAGTCTTGTTTGTGGTCTTTTGCCCTAAGAGACTGGTCAACTCACGATCCTGTCTTGGGGTTTTCTTGCTTATGTTCATTTGCCCCAAGAGACTAGTTATTTTACTGTTTAATCGGCATATTTGTATCTTGTACAAAGTGTGAAGTCAGAAGCATTATGGTTAATATAAATGATATCCCGTTATAATAATATGCTTGCATTATTAGGCATACTGAATGTTGAATATATTGGCTCTAATTATCACATAGAGATAGACCATTGCATGACCCTCAATCTAACACTCGATTATTCCACTGTTGTTATGTACCTATAACTTGCACGGTTAGTCCTCCACTAAGTAATTTATGTTAGACTATTAGGAAAGAAACATAGGCCCTTGTTCAAATTAGCAAATAATTAGTCTATACAAAAAAAATGAAATTGATCTCTTTTTTATCAAAATATTTTTAACTTACAATGGACTTTATTTTCTACCCCAACACATCTTTTCTTGGTATAATGTTTATTACATGGTCCCTCCTTGGACATGTGAACATCAACTTAGGCCAAAAGCATAAGTTGAGGATGGATAATGTAGAAAATCGATCTATTTTGGGCAGTGACCCAACCATTGAAATTGTGTACCTAGAATCATTGCAAAGCCATGAGTTGAGGGTGGATATTATGAGTAATGTTCCAAAAAGATGAGTTGAAAGGATTAATGTGAAAGGGAAAAAAACTAAAGAAGAGAAGTGAATCAATCAAACTAGAAATCAAGTGAAGAATTTGAGAAAAAAATAATAAAAACATTAAAATAAAAGAATAAAAGAAGTGTTTAAAGAGGAGTCATTTTCACAAAAAGGAGAAAGAATGGAGAAACAAGCCAAAGAATACAAGAATATGAAGAGTAGGGCATAGAAGGGAACAAAAGGGGTAGGACGCTTAGCCGCAATGTCAAGCAATTCAAAAAGTCACTAAAATGTATACATATGTACCATACCTGACCCTGAGCCCATATAACATGCCAATAAAGTCCTATCGTTATCCTAAGAGTCTAATGTGGTGAACTTAAAGCAGTATAAATAAGGGCAAGCGCATGGCGAGAAGTATCAATTAGGTGTGAAGTTGTTCTTACAATGAGAATTGAATAATGATCCTTATACTTAAATATCAAATAACTGTGTGAAAAAAAGAGGATATCTTTTGATCTGAGAACACTAGTTGCAATTTTTGAAAGTTGGTACCTTTGTTAGACATAAAATAGTAGATCTCTCGGGATGGTGAGTCTGTGTCTTTGTCTGATCAACATGAATGAGCCTACTGACCCTAAGAGTGAAATCATGCATTAAATCAATGTTAATAGTTCGGATTGATAGCCATATGATTGCAAAAGATTAAAAGAGGATAGTTTTGTACAAAGGTGTTGTGGTGAGTCATAGTATGTCTCTTGAGGACAAATAACAAATTTAAGTTGAGGGTATTGATGCACTTTGGTTTCATGCAACTTTCACTTCTTTTTCTTTCTTTTTTTCGAGTGTCTAGGGCCTTTTATTATAATTTTAATTTGCTCATATCTATGTTTTGCAGGAAAGTTGTCAAAAACTAAAATGCAAAAGAGGTGAACCACGAAGTAATCAATGGCCCATTGTCCCATCAACGGTCTTTAGGTGGTGATCATCGATTGAAGTTAAAAACATCTGGAAGAAACTCGGGGAAATCTTACAAAGTGTGGTGCTACGGAAGGATCAATGGTTCGTCGACTGATCAACGGACCGTGGTGGCAAATTGTCGATCAAATGAGAGATTAGTACTAGTACCCAATTTTGAAGAAATAACTATGCATGGAATGACAAAGGCATCGATTGACCATGATGTTGGTCAATCGATTGGATAATAGAAGATGCAAAATTGAGGACTGAAAAAGATTCTTAGTAAGGATCGACGGAGGAAGTCGACAGTCCGTCGACGGAACAACGGGCCATCAGTTGAGTCGTCGCTAGAAGATGCGTTTCTGGGCCAACCTTCCTTATTTTTGTAATCCTTTTAATTTAGGACTTAGGTATTATAAATAGGGTTATAAACCTTGGTTTGGGGTTAGACTCTTTATTATTTTTCATACTCTTCTTATTGGACACTAATCTTTGGATCTTGGGAATTAATTCAAATTTCCGAAATTTATTTTCCTGTAAATTTTTTTATTTCAAGTGCAATTTCTCTATTTTTTTCAAAATTGTCAAAGTAAGTACATGAATTATTGTTTAACAACCATAAATTGTTTATTTCTAGGCATGGGTAACTAAATCCACAACTAGGGTTTTGGGAACCATGGGTGATTAACAAGGTAAAACTAGCTAAATAACAATTCTTGAATATATTCTTGCATATATTGATAATTCTTTCGTTTATAAGTATTTTGAACGAGTGCAGACATTAGAACATGCCCTATTTGTACTTGCCGGACCAATGGGATAGTTAATTGGAAAATAATTATCAACATAGATTCACTAGACACTATCTAATAGGCTATTTTCAATTGGTGCGAAGTAGTTACTTAGACATACATTGAATATGATACTCAAAATGAGGTAAAGCTAAGGCTTAGTAAATTAGACACATGTAGACAGACCAAGGTGCGGGGTGAAATTATCTAGTTTCCTGACCAATGAATAAGAGATACATAACTTACCACTCTGCATGCAAGATAGTAGAAAATAATTGTTATAGCTAGGATTAACGGGTTATGAACCTATGGGGAACACTTACACACTAGTTTTTCTCATCATTTGATAAACAACAAAGTTTTAGTTTTGCTACTTGTTTTACATAGAAATAACTAAACACATTTGTTTCACCAACCCCCCCCCCCTCTTCAATTAACTGGTTTCGGAAAGGACTTGACTAAGTAGACGTAATCGTAGATTAAAGTTAAGTCTAAACTATTTTCCTCGTGGAATTGACCCCAACCTAACTATTGAGTTCTCTACTTGATACGACTGCTTATACTTCTTTAGGGAATTATAATTTGAGAGTGTCAATCGACTCATGCATGTAAGTTGAGCTAATAAGTATTGTGAGAAGGAAAATTCCTCATGATGAAGTGATTTGAACCTTATATTTGGTAATATAAGTTTTGAAATTGCCTTGTTTAAATGACATGATTTATGTTGAATTGATATTGTTCATTGGTTGGGCTGCTAGTCTTCAGTCCATTCTTTCCTTTTGATATTGTTGATTGGTTGTGCTTCTAGTCTGTTTATTCTTTCCTTCAAATGAATTTTAGTGTCATTCTGGGAAGAATGTTCCTAAGGGGGGGTGGATAATATAACACTTTGAAAATCCAAGTGGTGTCGTAAATCCTAATATAGTTGTCATGTGGTATAATTACTGTTTTAAGTCTATTTTAATGAATATAGGTCATTTAGGAAGTTTAAGAACATAAAAGTCCAAGAACGTCTATGACGTTTGGAAGTTGATTCAAAGAGGTACTATCGTTCCTTAGATAATAGGTGTTATAATTGTCTCATAGTATAAAGGTACGAGTATGACTCACCAAGGATCAACCAAGGTCCATTGAGGAGGACCCTTGCGTTTGAAGCAATAGTGCATGCGAAGTGTGCATCGACGGGGTCACCTAAGGTCCATGTATGGACTGATGGGGCTTCGGTGCTACAATTGTCCCATACTTAGCCTATTTGAAGAAGTCATGTGCGTGAACAGTCTCTAAACTCATCGACGGAGTGTAGGGCGGAGGGGTGAGTCTTCGTAGGTTCAAAGACGACCCGTCGGTGGGTTTCGTTTGTGAAGGGTGAGTTTTCTGCATGTTTTTATATTAATTAATTTAATTAATTTGGTATATCAGGGGTTTGTTAGTTATTAAGGGGAGAATAATTACAAACTAAAAACCCATATAAAATCCCCAACCACAATAAATCTAATTAGAACTCTAAAAAACAAACTTTCTTCCTTCTCTGTTCTTTCTCTCTCTACATGAACTAACCATTGAAGAATAATAAGGAGAAGGATTTGTGGGATGCAAAGGGGCAAATTGACCATCAAATTGTTATCAAATGTTAAGTTATGGGATCTAATTCATCTTTGAGACTCTTTCCTCAAAGGGTTCCTTTAAAATGGATTTCAAAAATTCAGTTTTGTTATGGGTTTCAGCCAATTACAAAATTGAAGTTATGGATTGAGTTGTTGATGGTATCTTTAGGTCACATTGAATATATCAACATGTAATTTAAACTGTTGATGGTTTGGTCTAAATTGAAGAATGTGTTCCTCAATCCCTTACCTTAGGTTGTGATCTTGACCTATATTTTATAGTGATCATTCAATTGACTTGATTATCGATTAGATTACTATACTATGGTGTTATTATGAATGAATTATGAATTATAGGCCTATTATGATAGTACCTATGATGTGATTTAGGGTATGAAGTATATTCAGAAATTAAGTTATGTATCTTATCTTATGCTATGATCTAGTATTGAATAGTGTTATAGAGATCCAATTGGCTGATGATTTTAATCCACTAGTTGGGTTGAGTTATTGGTTCATGGTGATACCTTGATGATGAACTATGAGGAATACTTGGCAAGTCTTAGAATCTCTATGTTTATTTCCGGTTGTGATTAATTGTGGTTAAGTCATGATATTATGTTTAGCATTGATAGTGTGGTATTATGTTGAATTGAAATGTCTTCACTATGTTTTGAGGTTGACTAAGATGTATTTGATATAAGGATGGTGGAAAATATCAATGTGCCTTGATATGTTATGAAATGCTAATGTGTTAACCTCACTCATATGAATTGTGATGAAAGGACTTAAACAATACTTATTGAGCTATGGGTGATTATGATTATACAAGGAATATACCCTCTGACCTAAACTAAGGTATGATTGATAATTAAAGGCATTTCAAAAAGAGACTCTAGCTTAGCACCGAGTAAACTATATTGAGGAATGTCCATTCCCACATGGGGAAGGTAGAAACATTTAATTACTCTTGAGATTGGAGACTATAATCAATGGCACATAAAGAGGGTCCCAACTATATGTCTTAGTTCTTGAAACTATGTTGCCCCCATAGGAATATTAGCTAGTGGACACACCTAGTTGCTATGTTTCACATTTTAGTACTACCTTTGCAAGTAGTCCGCCTTCTTTCGGTGTACCATTTTATGACACAGGATTGCACACTAGCTCATGTGGTCTATGTCAGTTAGGGAAAGATGTTCCCAAAAGATAAAATGAATTAACGGTCTATATTGGATATCCTAGGAGATCTAACTTAGTCTAGTTAAGGGTATGGGATTCTACCTAAACATTGCACTAGATAGCCTTGAGGGTAGTCTGAGGAAAATGTTCTTATATCTATTTATGTTATGATGATATATAATATGTACATGATGACCTTGGATCATTGATAATACTATATGTTGATTAGTTCACTTATGAGTATGCCTTTGATTGTAATGTTAATATAAGATGAAATGTAAATATAAATGTTATGTTATGTGAAGTTGGACATTCGTTATGGTTTCTTGTTGAAGATACTTGATTGAGTGAGGTTATGGGGTTTACTTGATAAGATTCATGAGTAGTTATCTTGATTTTTTTGATGCGATTGACTCTTATCCATTCTTGTGATGTTATTCCTTGATGATAGTGTTATAGTAAATCATGGTTTCAATTATGTTGGAATATGTGTTACTTTTTAAGTTAGTGAGCATACTTGGTTGGTTGATATGATTTGCTTGGTTTTGCATTAGGTTCCTAAATGCATAAAATTGCATGTTTTGACTAAAAGTCTTATTTTAGAATGTTTTTCTTTTATATATGCATATGGTTTCATACTTAGTAAATGTAGAGTACTAACCCCATTTTCTTCTATTTTTCCCAAACATTTTAGATTTTGATCGTTGAAGAGTTTGGAAGGTGACATTGTTGAAGGCTTGGATTCTTCATTTCATCCAAGTAGGGTAGGTCTTTAATGTCTGAGGGCAATGCCACTATGTAGTTTACGAACATGTTATGACCTTAAAGACTTTTTTGATTTCTTTCCTTTTCAATTGAGTACTATACTTTTTTATAACCTATATCTGGTCTTGTTGGATTGATTTATGGGCTATGCCCTATTGTGATATCTGTTTAGATGGTATAAGATGAGACAATCTTTGAGACTATTATTCTATTTTATATGTGTGTATGTTCAATAAAACTAGAAGTCTTTGTAACCTTCCTATATAAAGAGTCTATGTATACTCGATATCACTATATATTTGTGTATGTAGTGGTGTATGTACCGCTCCAAGCAGTAGTGATAAAATATTTATTTTTTCCGCATTTTCAACCTATGAATGCATATGACATGAAACTAATAAGCTAGTCTTAGTCCTTAAAAAGGACGATGACGCCGGTTACGTCTATGGGGTAAACTTGGATGTGACAAGGAAAAAAGAGAAGAGACAACAATCTACAACCGAACTACTCATCATACTCCACCAATTAGAAGGGACACATTACAACTAAGACAATGGGACACGACTAAACTGTTCTATTATCTTTCCATTGAGTATAACACACTTGAGGAACTTCCCTCAATTGGTAATAAGCCAACTCCACCTTCTCCCTACAAATAACCCCACGGCACTAAAAACCTTTTACACACCATCAATAAAAACTTGGGGATCCGCTCCATCCTTAGAACCAAGAAAGATAAAAGGATTCGTCCGCATAGAGTCCCTCTACCTAAGCAAAACATGTATTGTAACTTGAGTCGTCATTGTCGGGATAGATAAAATAGAGCCTCTATAATATCCTTATTAGTCATTTCTGGGACAACACACTGGAACCTCATTCTCTTGACCAACATTAGGGACTTTCAAACCTTGTGGAGCTTGTCCACCTTGGGGAACTTCTTAAATTCAGGAAGGATCTCTCCCAATCAGCACTTCCTCAACAACTCTCCAAGTTGGTGTCCTCCTCATATTAATCTCCTATGAACATAAATGAAAATATTAATAAAGTAAACTCATATCTTTTCATCTCTACGGCGTGACAAAATAGTAAAAACAAAAGAAAACTCTATCATCCTATAGCCTCATTGATGTGTCTCAATTCACACAAATGAACAAGATTCTACTAGACTTGGATTTTATGAGACTTTGAATCCTATACACGACTTCATAACCCTATGCTCTGATAAATGTATTTAATGACCTGACGCTATACCCTAGAAGAAATGGTAACCTCGAATCCTCACACACCGTACTCGACATCTCGGAGGTGTTGTACAATCCCTTTGACATCATTGATTTTATATATATATGAACAAAATACGGAAATAAAAATTTTCAGAACAATAATAATTAAAAAAATATTTTATTAAAAACAATAGAAATGCTAATTTTAATGATAATCATCTTAAACTCAGGAATATCATTGGGTCATAGCCCTTACATCAATTGAATAGAAAATATTAAAGTCTTGTACAATATTTCGGATTAGAAAAGCTAAACATAACAGTGTCCTTGAATCAATTGAGGACATAGCACAATTTTCTTGAAAGTATTGTAATATCAAAGCTTCACATTAAATGACTCATCTCAAATGTCACCTACACCTATAGAAGTAAACAACATATGGAATTAGCACATTGTATGTTCTAAATAGGTGATATGCAATAAAACAATGTTAAAAGGACATTTGTATAAAACATGCTCTTTATGGTCTTTTAAAGGAAACTTTATAAGATGATATAATAACCACATTAAAAACAAACTTCACATATAAGACATATTACAAGTAATCCATATAGTAGCATTAACAATACTTCAAAAAATATCAACATATAAGCCTCCTCCTAAATGTTATCCAAAGACTTACGTAAGTATGACAAGAAGTGTCCGCCCTTACACCTTCTTCAAGAACAACTAAATAACCATTATCACTACCTAGGATATGATTATAAAATTTTTAACATATAAATCACAACGTAAGGTTACTCTAAGATTAACTTGAGTGGAACATAAAGAGACCGTGCATGCACCCTCTTCAAGTATACTCAAGCAACCCTTAAAGATAAACAAGATAGGGATTCTTTTATTCAACCTTCATTTAACTAAGTAATAGTCATTTATTAAGTCAATTAAGATTCAATTAATCATATCTCATACTTCATATAATGGTCTTGGAAAAAACCTAGTGAACCTACACACTAGCATCTTCAAAGCCTACTCATGCCATGTCTTGATAAGTCTAATTCCACTACCTAAAAGTTTTAGATATTTTCTAACTTTAGAATTTATTCCATATGATTAGAATATGTATTCACCGACACAGACCATTGTAACACTCCGAAAGTTCATAACCTAATCTAGACCCTCACATCATAAAATAAGTTGGTAGCACTGTTTTAATACCTAAACTAATGATAGAAATCATTTAGGTGGTTTTAGAGTAAAAATATCAAGGAACATCTATGACATCCGGAGACTAGTGAATTAGAGGTTTGGGTGCCTTGTCATGTTTCATGTTGTTTTAACAATTAGAATTCAATGAAATTTTGTAAAAATTTGTTAAACAAGTATTAAACTATTTTTGGGTAAGATTCCCCAAAAACCTCCTCGGGGGTCCTGGAGGAGGAACCTTCCAAATGATTAAAAGCTATCAAATGACACTAGCCACCTACGAGACCAATCGATGAGCCATGTTCTAATCGACGAGCAATTGATGGCTCCGTACGGAAATCTTATAAGACTCCTAAAATTATTTAGGATTTTTAGATTCTCAGATGTGCCTATAATATTGTTAACATGTTAATTAAGTCTTTTAATGTATGCATGAGCGATTTGAATTTATTTGGAAGTCAAACATCATGGGACGACAAAGACATTCGACGACTAGTCAACAAGAGGACTTATATGTTTTCATGTGCTTATATGTGTGTCATTTTCTTATGAAGTCCTTATATAAGTAATAATGATTTTATAGGATGTACGTTGAATTTCATGATGTGTGGAGGTCAAACGTACAAGACGTTTGTAATATAGCCAATGAGAAGTACTTGTGTATGTCTTGAGTGTGCGTAGCATGTGTAGACGTGTTACGAGTATTTATTTTGGCTTAAACTTATGTGGAGTTCGTTAACTTGTTAAAGTTTGCATTTATGTTTAAACAATTGTGGTACGACTCCCCAAAGCCCCGCAAGATGCCCTCAAATAGGAACCAAAGGTTGTCGAGACACTTCCTTTGTAGTGTCAATCAATGAATCCCAACGGACGCCTCGTCTTTCAATAAAAACCCTGTCCACTGGAGTCCTTGTTCAACACTTAGACTTTTTATGTTAGACTTTTGCGAAGCAGTTGTGGTCGCAGAGGACAGAGTAAAAGGATGGCTCGTCGACCAGACGATGCCCCCTCCACTATGCCCATCGATGAAACCTACAACTTTACTGCATGCACGCTGCTTCATTAAGGTGTGAATTAGAAATTCACCCAACGTGATAACCTGACCATATTTGATGTTTTGGTTATGTCTGGGTTTATGTATGTGATAAAAAAACGTTACAATCCGATTTCTAATTCAATTCACAAAAATTAGACTTCTCTCCCAAACCAAACTCTCTCTACAGCCTCCATTTAAGGTAAAGCTCAAGAACATCTTGGAGCTTGGATTTCCATTGTTTCTTGACAATGTTATAAAAGTCTTCTTATAACTTAAGATTTGATTATTCTACATCTCTAGATATGTCACATTCTGAAATCACACCTTAGAAGTTAGGGTGAATCTCGGATGGCAACCGGCATAGTTGACCTCTCGTAGGTCTTGTACAAGCCCTTAAATATCAATAATCGCATATACATAATGAAAATTAGTGCGAAATAAAAGAGTTTCACAAAACAAATCATAGTATTTAAAAATATCTTCATATAAAATCATAGGAAATACTAAGTCTCAATCTCATCAAAGTTAAGACACACGAATACTTGGGACACGACCCATACTTCATAATTAATAAATACTTAGACTATTACAATACTTCAAATTAAAACATAGAAGACATCTACGCTCTCTAATCAAATGAGGACATACTTTGGCTTTTATTGAACAATTCTACGGTCCAATTCATCCTTTCCAAATGCTCCTCAACTACCAAAAAATTTTTAAGTGATAAAAGCATGGAGTTAGTACAACCACATGTAATAAATATGGCATAATGCAATAAAATTATGAAAATGGACATTTATTAGAAATATGCATCTTTTCAATTAATAATCGTATAAAAATCTTAAGAAGAACATTTACCAACATAGAAACACATAAGAAAACATCTCAACCAAATATCATGATGTCACTTTATAGTAACCTCATTCACTGTTACACTGAAGTCCATTTACTCTATTGTCACGTAGACATCTCTAAGTATATAATAATCCCATTTAAATATATCCTATGACTCACCTAAGAAACACAAAGATATATATCCCATACACCTCTCTAGCCCTGCCTAAATGATCCTCAAGACTACTTATAATGAGATACACCGACACATAGAAGTTATCAAAACATAAACTCATATATAATATGAAATTCTCCTTCCAAAGTCTATCAAAAGACCTACTTAAGTAAATCAAGAACATAACGTCCATGATTGACCTCTTCAAGATTACCTATGTAATCATTAAGTCTACCTAATGCTTAGATCATGTACACATGTTCAACCACTTTCCCTTACTAGAGTCTTTCTTAAGACTCATCTAGGTAAGATACGAAGTGACCACTCCTATTCCCCCTTTAAGCCTTAACTAGAAAACCCTTAACTACTCTAGATAAATACTTATTCCATTGACATAATTTATTGATTAAATTAATTCATTACATTCATTAGTTCATTTAGGAGACATTAAACACATAAAGAGCATTCAAGTAATGGTCATGGACAAGACCTAGAAACTCCAAGTAACACCTTCAAAGCCTATTGTGCAATGCCTAGATAGCATCCCATGCCACAACCTAAACATCATAGAACTTCTCTAATGCTAATAGGTATTTTATATGATTATAATAGGCAATAAGAGACATAAAACATGATAGAAAAACATGGAATCCAAAGTTTTAACCTACTCCGATTAGGGTGTTCTACTTGCCAATGATAGACCTTAGACACATCCCATGTAGGCACATGGTTAAGGAATATAAAGAGCATGCTTTGTAATATAGTCTCATTCTTTAAATAGAACTACTTCCCTTACCATACTCACTAGGTGCTATCCTTCTTTGTCATAGAGATATTCACACATAAGGTTAATATAAAAGGTTCCCATATCTAGTTCATAACCCATTTACATTTACTTTACCAAAGAGGTCCTTTAGGATTAGCTTACAATGGAGACAAGAAGATCATGACGACTTTCCTAAGCATTAATATGATGTCAATCCATACAACTAATCTTATGCCCATCATTCATTTACTTTGAAGGATACCATTACGTCTAAAGACTTCAACATTCATTTAGGTTCAAGGTTTCACATCAAAGACTCTTTAACATCATTAAAAGTCGCATGTCATTCATACATACAAGACTAAGAAATTTAGCTTCCTAAGTCAAGACATCACCTATTCATATTCATATATATTGAAATCAAAGGACACAAGTCAACCAAGAGAAGACACCACATACTTCACTTTAACTTACAATACATTTCATTATCGAAGCACATAGAAGTAATTATTATCATCTTTAAGTCACCCATTATTCCATCATATTAACATAATTATGGCCATCATATACTCAAGTAGGAATAACAAAGACTCAATCCTAAGACAATATACACAAGGTCAAAGTCATAGTCTAACATGATCTCCTAAAATGATATGAATAAAAATGTAACACCCCGTATCAAAAATAGAGGAAAAACATGTTTTCAGAAAATCTTCAGGTGCAATAGACGGTGGCCATTGACCGACCGTAGATTGAACAACGGTCCGTCCTTTACATCCGTCGATGGAGTAAGAAATTCCCAAAATCTTAGCCCAAAAAATTTGAGTAAGTACCGAATGACAGATGAAACTACGGTCCATATGTAAGACTACGATCCGTAGTCTGTATCCGTCGATCAACACCCCATTTACCAGTCTCTAACTATAACAACAATTGACCAGCACGATGTATAATTGGAAATTATCAAACAGTGAGGGGGAAAAAGTAGTTGGGTCAACTTTAATTAATCATAACTCCTTGCACAAAATGAATTAGGTATGATATCACATACCCACGTATAGATAATTGAATTAGCTTTCCATAGCCACCGACTTTGCTAATATCAGACCTCCCACTTAAAAATTATGTTTGTCTTAGTAAGGGACTATCGAACAGAGCAAACCTACTGACCCAAACAACGGAACGTCGATTGAATGACGGACCGTCAGTCCAGGTCGCCATTTGGTTAGACAACACTTATCATAGGGGTCTTTTGGTCTTTTCCCACATTATTCAAAAACTAAGATACGTCTTTTTTACCCCAAATCATCATATTTTGGTCAGCTTAAACATAGAAACATAACGAATTGTTACCTAAGTAAATTGTTAATAAAAAACATAGAAAATTAGAAGCAAGAAAGGAGAAAAAGGTGAAGAACCCTAGTTCAAGAACGTAGAAAGGTTCTAGCAGTTCCAACCCTGAAATTTGAGTATTTTTCAGTATATTTCATCACCACGTATGTGGGATTTCACTAATGGGTTACTTTCACCCATTAGGTCCCTAGTTTTAAGTCATATTCTTGATTCCCATATAATGATTAGACCTAGGGTTTCTAGAAGTTCAACAGAACTTCACGAAATTAGTTATATATTCCAAATAAGATTTCAATTTTATTACATAGATTATTGCATGAATTTCAGAACCCTAGTTATGTACTTCTTTAGTTCTTCAATTAACAGCCTAGGCTACATATTCCAGTTACTTTAGATATACATGCCTCTATTATACATGAATCATTATAAGATTAATTGTTTCATTATCCGCTTGCATATTCAGTTTTGAGCTATCCATTATTTATAGAAATTAAATTATAACGTCTTAATTACTTTATTCATTAGGAGTGGTATCATACCTAGTTGGACTAGGGTTCAGCGTACCCAAATATAGTTCCAGAACTATTAGCCAAATAGGTTGTCAGTCCCCTCTGTGGGCAATCAGTTTAGTGATCACGCTAGCATGCCCTTATTCCTTTGGCAGGGTTTATTGGGTCCTCCTTATGAGACATACACATCGGATTCCATATTTTGCTCATGTGCTTTTATCATTAGTTATTAATAGCTCCAAAAGATTAGTCAGATTTCACTACATTGACCATTTATTAGTGTATTATGTATTCAGTTTCACCATGTTATAAATTTATCATTCCATTTAGTTGTATCAATATTTAGAAATTTAGTATATCATGTTAAATTATTATACTTGCTTTTATTCTTATTTAATCATGTTTAATTTCAGGTTTATTCAATACTACATTCTCAGTACCTTCCTAGTACTAATTCATACGTGCACTATATCTTCTCGTTATGTAGCTTCAGGTTCTCAACATCCAAATTACGCTTAGATCGATTCTCGATCTCTATTACAGCATATTCAGTGGTGAGTCATCATTCTCCAAGAACAATAGTGATGACTTTATTTTATGTATTTAGTCCTCTAGTTTTAGTTTTTGCTAGATTTAGTTTGGGATTGTCCAAGTTTTTCTAGTCATTCAGAGGCTCATTTCACACATAGATAGTTTTAGCTTAGTTTTGAGTTAATAACTTCTTTGAATTAAACTCATCAGTATTTCATTTATTTCAGGTATAGTATATTAGTATACCCCATCTTTTCAGTTTAAATTATGATTTAGTTTCTACATTAATTTTATTATCTTTAGTATGATCATGATCATGCCAACAGGGTTAGCTTGGGATCAGTTGTGGTCCTAGGTTCCGTGTCCGCTCTTGGTGGTAATCGGGGAGGGTACAAGAAAAACACATATATGAATTCAGATGTAGATAGATATTGTCATACTTCACATAAGAAACTATACAAATATCCAAATTACTTCAAGTATTGGCCGAAAAGTTGATGATCATCAGATTACTTAAAATAACGCCAGCAAACCCACATAAATTGCAAGTAAAACACATAACACCGCCACCATAAGTGGACCATACCAATAAAAACATAATTTAATTTTAATTAACATCAAAATAAAGGGAATACGACATCTTACAACCATAATATCCTCAACACCTCAAATCAATGTCAAATAATCACATACGATATCACAATGAACTTACCTATGGCCATAACCAACAATTCAATATAATTTAAACAATATTCATGAAAGAAGGCTAAATTAATACATATTCATCAATCCAATCTAATATAAATATAAAATATTACAATTATTACGTCATAAGACAACCCATAGAAATCTACTCTATAATTCATCAACATTAGATCAATATCAAGTAACCCATAACTTAGTCAATACTAGGGTTCATCCAATTCATGGTTTCATAGGTAAAAAAGGTTAAATTAATTAATAAAATATCAGTTTAATCCATAATAGATGTTAAAAAAAATTAATGCAAGAACGCATGGTAGAATCATGAAATTGGACAATTCAAGTTTGAAAACTTTAGAAATCTTTTTCAGAGTTGGGCTCCTTATTAAGAGAACTTCAAGGATCAATATCCAATACCTTGATGATAATAATTCTTCACTTTGATGAATAATATCAACTCAATTGAAAAATCCAAGCACTTCTTTGACTTTGGGGTTTTCATTTTAAAGAATGAAATATTCTAAGTGTTAAACACTTATATACATGTTTAAAATACTCAAAAGAACCTTAAAGAACCTACAAACCTTCTATTTATAAGTGGGGTGAAATTAAAACTTCACCCCTCACTTAACAAAAAGTTGCGCAGAGGACACAGTGCCCACCGATGGTTTCCCATCTACATGGCGTAGGTCCATACACAGGCCATCCTGTCCTCTGTCGATGGGTTCAGAAGCTTGGAATTTGATTTTGTCTCCCTATGCTGATTACCAAATGATGACCACCTCCTACGGGGTGTTGACCAGGCCAATGGTTATCGTTTGTCATCCATACGTTGGACTGCCTTGGGTAATTTTGGCCACCAACTTTTGTCCTTCCTCAAGGACCCTTCGATAGTCCATGGGGATCTGCGCCCGGACTTTTACAACCCAAAAATGATTGCATACGAGTTTGGAACCTCAAACATGTAAAACTCAACGAAATATGCTTAGACATACAAGGTCGTTTCAATGTACATCATTCTAACATCATGGACGTTCTTGGACGTTTAACCTCCAAACTCCACGAAACATGACACACTGCCTATATATAATATAATAACTCATTTAAAGACCTTACAACCTCATTAATGTCACACAAACATATAAAATCATATATGAGGCACATAAGTGACTTAGTCGTCGCACGTCTTGGTCGTCCCTTGACGTTTGACTTCTAATGCACCAAAACTCATAGATACTGCCTCAATATAAATTTATAGACTTATTGAGAAAATTTTACCATAATTACAACCACGTTAGGATCTATTAATCCTAAGACATTTTGGGGGTCTTAAAATTTCCCCCACTCTGACAACATTTATCATCGAAAAATACTTTCCCCTCTCCCAAAACATCTAAGATTACAAATTCAACTAGAAAATCATGACCATAGCATGTAACACAAAATACAGAATAAAATATCAATTTCACATGGTAAATAAATGCACAGAACAATAAAAAAAAACTCTATAACTCACATGCCACAAAACTCACATGCTTTATTCAAAATAACAAAAATGTAACAACCCTAAAAATGAATAAGTTAAGAAATGCTTAATGTATCAAGAAGGCTTGCAATTAGACCAAGGTTCACATGGATTGATACGTGTAGAACCAGATCTCAAAACCCTTACTACGGCCAAGACACTAACTTGGGGAGTTATTTGAGCTTGGAAAGGTTGGAACTAACCATTTAAAGCTCTCGAAAACCAAGAATTAGTCAAAGGACTCTTTACCGGACTTAAAAAGAGGAAATCTTAAGTTTTGACGGTCCAGGGGTAAAATGGTCTTTTCTAGGTCAAGGATAATATCATAATTACGCTAAGGAATTAATTAAATAATTAATTAATTGAGTTAAATAACCGGTTTGGGATAGGTCGACCCAAAATCGCACATTTTCGTGAAACGGTGTCACCCGAGTTCGATGACAATGGAAGCAACAAATTGGTGATTTATTTATTATTTAAAATCTGTTTTTTTTTGTAAGGGAAAATGATCCTTTCACGTAATACTTGAAATAAATCAGATTTTATTAATTTAACTTAACCCTATTTTGACTAACTCTTGAATTCGGCTCCTAAACCTAAGCTACAACTGTCCTATAACGTCTATCACACCCTCATAGAACAAATAAACTCTCTCCAAGATATCTCTGCCAAAAATAATGTGAAGAACAGAAAGTTTAACCAAGGTTGTTCAAACTTGAAGAACTCACACGAATTTGAAAGAAAAAAAACCTTAATCACATGTTAGGCTTGGGGAGGTTTGTCCGTGTAAGTTGTGTTTACATTTAGAGGGTTGGACATGATTCTCGAGAAGGTTTGGCCAGCAACATAAATGTTTGAACATCGATTAAGAAATGGGTTTATCCTATATTTTTCCCATTCACTAGAGACCCCCTTAAGATTCAAGATGTTCATTCCAAAAACTATAATTGTTCCCCGTTGAATGTCCCTCTCACTAGCTCCCATTCAATTATAGATTGGGTATGTTTGGTAGAACAAAGTAGGGATGAAACGTGTTTTTTTGCTTTTTATGTTTAAGTATGCATGTTAAGAATTATGTGAATATTTAATATGTTATCCGAAATTATGTAAAAAAAAAAGATATGTGTGTGCACATGTAGCAGTGAATATACTCACTGTTGGGGGTGTGAAAGAGTTTGTCTAATCCTTTTATTTTAAGTGCAAAGGTTGTACACACTATGATGTTCATAGGGGTTGTGAATATATTGATTTTGAGTGAATAACTCTTGACTAATGTAACTAATAAACTACACTTAATAATGCACTAAATGTTTCATGAAATGCCTAAGAACTAATGTGAAAAGGTTGGTGAAAGGAAGATAAAACTTATGAAGGTATTTCCAGCATGGGTGTATTTTAGTTTTTGTCAAGAACAAGGTTAGAATCTGAGTTTTTAAATGAAAATAAAATAGGTGAGTTCAATGGGGATTGAACCCAATACCTCACATGTAAAAACCTCCTAAAAACGTAAAAAAAGGGAAATAGGGTTAAGGGGAATTGAACCCGTGTGGCTACTGTATTTGCGAAAAGGATAAATGAAAAATGGGGTAGGGGGAATCGAAATTGGGTTCATAGATGAGAAATTAGAGAACAATAAATTAAATAAATAAATGGGAGGTGTGGGGATAGAACCTACGACCTCCAAGCAGCGAGTGAAAGAAGAGAAATTAAAGAAAAGAAAATGTGAGGCGTGGGAATCGAACAAGTAACAACCATAAAAATGAATATGCTAAGTAATGCTTAATGTGTTTATAATGCCAACGATTAGACCGGATTCACACGAATTTATGCGTGTAGAACCATTCCTTGGAACCCTTTCTACATCCAAGCCAACTAACTTAGGGAATTAGTTGAGCAAGGAAATGTTGGGTCCAACCATATAGTGGTAAAATGGTCATTTTCCAGGCTAAGGGTAGTATCGTAATTACCCTAAATATATAATTAATTATATAATTAATAAGGTGAAGTGGCATTTTGGGGAGAGAGGGCCGAAATTGGGATCTCGAAATGAAGTGTTGCTCCACCCGGATTTAAACCTAGGTGGAAGCAATTAATTAAGTTGTTTTTAATTTAAGTTGGTAAATTAATGTAATTAATTTATATTTATTAGTTATTAGCTTACTTAAATATTTTTAGTAATTAAATAAAACCTTATTTGACTAAGTCCCAAAGTAGACTCCTAAGCCTAAGAAAACTCTTCTCTCCGACGCTGATCTCTCTCTCACGTCTCTATCACTCTCACTCACGTTTTTCTCTTCCAAATAACGTACAAAACAGTAATTAAACAAAATTTCTTTACACTTGAAGAACTCACAACGAAAATTATAAACAAACAACTAATCAAACACGACAGGCAAAGAGAGGGTTTTTCCTTCAAGTTGGTGTTGAAGCTCTTGGATTTTAACGTGTGTTTGGAGGTGTTCTTGGGTAGAAAGCCAAGGTTTGAATATTAAAAAGGTATGGTATTCTTTACTCTTGGTCCCTTTCCCAAGAGACCCCTTAAGATTTAAGATATTCATTTCGAAAACTAGGATAGTTTCCCCTTTTGCATGTCCCTGTCACTAGCTCCAATTGAACATTAGTTTGGGTATGTTTGCTGGTACAAAGTAGCGATGAAATATGTTTTCGTGATGTTTATGTTTAAGTATGCATGTTCGAAATTGTGTGAATAATGATTATGTTGTTAAAAATCATGTGAAAAAGGTGATTTGTGTGTGCAACTTGTGGCAGTGAAGTACACACTCTTTTGTGGTGTGTAAAGGATGTTATTATTGTATTTTATGTTCTAAAGTTGTGCGCAATGTGATGTTCATATGGTATGTGATGTTAAAAATTTTGAGGGAAAACGCTTGATAAATGTAACTACTAAACTACACCTAACAATGCACCAAAATGTTTGGTGACATGTCCTAAGAAACTAACCTGATAAGGTTGATGAAAAAAAGCTAAAAATTATGAATAAATTTCCAGCTTAGTGTACTTTAAATTCAAAAAGGGGGTTCAAAATCTCGAAATTTGATACATTAAAATGAGGTGAGGCCACTAGGATTCCAACCTTTAACCTCACCCTTTGGCTACTGGATTATGCAAGAAAGCAAAAGATAAAGGGGGATAAGGGAATGAAAATTTGGTATGCTGAGTTAGTAGGAAGAGAACAATAACAAATATAAATAAATGGTAGGTGTGGGAATCGAACCCACAACCTCCAGGTAGCGAGTGAAGGAATAGAAAGTCAAGAATAGGAAATCTTAGGAGTGGGAATCGAACCTACGACGTCAAGGTTGGAAAGGAGAATGACAAAATTAAATAAGAAAAGAAAGAAAGTCTGTAAGGGCTCGATCCCACAACCTCACTACCAAAACACTCTAAAAAAAATATTGAGATTAACACACTCAATACTAATGATTACTTGAGTAATCATGTATTGAGATACGATGTCCTCATATTAGAAGCGAACTTCCATGACGAATTAGTTGAATCAAAATATTGAGCACCGATAGAATAGATATGAGCGGTGATGACTTCTTTCAAGAAGGATTGAGGTTCAGTAACTATCATGAGATGAAACTATACGGTATGTCGGGTATGGGTCTCCTTATATCCCCTAGTGTTTGAACCTATATTGACAATATATGATATGGCGGGGTTAAATTCCCATGTACTATAGCATATTTTGGGTCACTTTGGCTGGTGATTCCACCTCTTTTCCGTGTAAGGTTTCATGACACTAGATTTCATTATTCTCACATAATATAATGTCGGTTAAATTTAGAATTCCCAATGACTGAATGAGGCTAGCCTCAAATATGCATATAATGAAACGAATGATACCAAAGGTGTTAGGATAGGATAATCAAGAGGTGAGTTATATTCAAGTAATGACGTTAGGTCATTCTTTGTCATTGCAAAACAAACCAAATCAAAGTCTTAAACTTTATCTATGTATAGGTGGTTTTTACAGTGGCCTGTGAATGAAAAAAAATGAACTACGTACGAATGAATGAAGAAGACTCTGTGTTTGTTAAAGAAGACTCCCTAGTTGAGGTCCCATATTTTGAGTCCTCATTTTTAGGATGTCTTAATGTGAAGTCCATGATTCCAAGGTCTCATGGCATATGAATCAATGATATGAACAATGTTATGTGTTATATAAATTATGATATTTGCTATGTGTACGCTCCTGTGTGTTGTGGCAAAATGTTAAATATAATGATGCATGCTACCCTTATGTCATACGTTTCCTAATCAAAATTTTTAAATCTTACTCACTTTCATAATAAAAATTTTGAAAGCTCACTAACTTTCGTAATCACAATTTTGCAAGTCCGCTGTCTTGACTTTTCATAATCATGTTTATAAAAAAGAGCTTTTCTTACTCATTCATATCCTTGGTGTGTTCTTTCATATACTCATACTTACTACAAGTGTTTACTAACCCTATAAAACTCTATAATTTTAGGTGCACGCACAGGTGGGTGCTTGAGCTACAGGTTGATGCCGAAAATATCCGAACGTGGAGCATTAATCCGTCCTTGGTAGACCCTCATGCTTTCGAGGATGCTTGCCCATTATATTCTAGAATAGTTATAGGATTGAGCTAGGGGAGTATGTTCCGTTAGCGTTTCTTTCCGTTTTTGTTCATACATTGTATTGGTGCCATTTGGCAAGTATACATTTAAGTCTATATTGAACTATTTCATTGATTTGATTATCTTAATGTTAGATGACTGATGGTGAACAATTATGAATCTAATAGAATGTATAGTATGTATGTTAATAAAAAATGTTTTTAATTTTCAGCTAAAATTAACCTAGACGAAGTAAGAATAACCTTAGTGGGCTTGTCTGCGACCTCTGAGGTGCAGTGCACCACTATCCTGAATAGAGACTGCATGGTGCATAGGAAAATTTCCCTTCTTGTGATCTTATCGTGCCTTATCTAATGTATTGTTCTTGGTGTTAAGAGCGTATATAATATCAACTCTTGAGATTTAGAAAGATGAACTCAAGGAGAAACTAAGACAGAGCAACAAGGTGATCGAGAGAAGAACTCACATTAGATAAGGAATTCACGAGGATGAATCATCCCATTTACACTAGATCTAACATTTATGAGAATCTCGAGGAGTAGTTTAGGGAAGCTACGGTTCGTGCAAGGAATGGGTCTTTCCAAGCTTATGGTTCATGTCCAACAAGTGGAGGAAAATATTAATAGAAAGCATACTAAGGCAAGGAACAGGTCAAGACAAGTTGAGAAGAATTTTTCAAGGAAGAGTAGTACTGATATAAGGGATAAGCCCAGGTTTAAGAAAGGAATATCTCACAAAGGAGAGTAAAGTTCGTCCAAGGATCACTATGATAGGGATTCGAAGCCCAGAGTTAAGAGTAGAAAATGTGTCAAACTTCATGGAGGAGAGTGTATGAGGGGATCTAATGCTTGTTAGGTTTGTAGCAAACCGGGTTACATGGAGAAGGATTGTCCGAATAGGAAAATTCAAGGACAAGGGAAGAAGAGAGTTCAACCTAGTTTTCCAAGTGAAGAGGCTCGAAGGAGGCAACGATTCTTCGCACTCAAATCTAGGAGTGCAGGGGAAGGCACCTCTGTTGATGTCTCGGGTGGGTAGCCTTAATTAGTCTTTGATGCATTTGACAGTGTATGGTGGTTACGCACTAGTATAAATTTGATATGTTTTAGTCATCATGTTGGTTAATGATTTGTATGAATTACATTTTTACTTATGTTTTATGCTTCGATGAGACTAGTTCAGGAATGAGTTCCTTAGTCTTATAATGTAAAGCTATTAGTAGGTTTCAAGGATGTGCACCAGTATGTTAATATGTGAATCAGATATTAAATAATAGGTTGTATTGAATTACTTATATATATATGCATACATTCTCAAGATGCCTTACTTATTGTTATTAAATAGTAGTGTCCTTCGGGGATGAAATCTCCCAAGGGGGGGGGTGATATACTGTGGTTTCACGGTATTATTAATACTTTTTCCTTAAGTTTAGTGTGTCCAAAAGCCTTTTTGTGCTAATTTTTATATAATTTTCTCTTTATTTTTTAGGAAATCTGTCCAAAGATGAATGCTGAGATTTTGAGAAAAGAAATGCAGAAGAGACCACCGACGAAGCTCATGACGGTCCTTTTTGCTTGTGACGGTCCGTAGGTGGCAGCGTAGTGCAGCTGCTGAAGGAAGATGGGGAAGTCTTACCAAGTGTGGGGTTACGGAGTCCATGACATTCCGTCGTGTCTATGACAGTCCGTCCTGCAGGTTCGTCATGAAGTTCAAAGAAGTTCTCCCAGTACCCATATTCCAAGAGTTGAAGTATTTTGGAACGAAGACCCTCAACGGACCGTCGTGTTTGTGACGGTCCATCATACTTACCGTCGAGGGTAACGAAGAGAGAAGCAGAAGAAATTGCACAAGTATGGTATGACGGAGTCCATGACGGTTCGTCGTGATGACGACGATCCGTCGCGAGGTCCGTCGACCCAGCCGCGTTTTGACAGATTTCCAGCAAATGGAGTCCTTGTTTAATTAGGTTTTTATTTTGTATAAATAATTCGAAAAACCTCGTTTTTGAGGTTAGACTCCGTATGGTTAGACTCTGGATCATCATTAGACTCTGTGTAATAGTGTTAGACTTTTTGATTATCATTAGACTTTTTGTGAGATTATTGATTACTTTGAGATTCTTACAAGTGATTATTGGTGATAAAACTTTGGGATTTTACTCTTTCTCGTTGAAGTCGTTTGTAACTATATATGAGAAATATTTGAAATAGCATGTTATGTTTAGATATATATGTCACGACATAGTTACAGAATATGAAAAGTTATTATTGTTAAAATGAGTCTCTATTGGAATGGTGTGTTGGTATAAGACATTCCATGATGGTATTCTGATGTTATGATTTGAGTTTGAAATGCTTAGTTATTACCTATGGAAGAATGTTGCCCTAAGTATATGTGTTTAAAAGTGTTCATTGTTGTCCTTATATACATAAAATGGTTCAAATGTGGCCCTTTGTTTATGTGTGAACCTTAAGACATATTTATTAAGTCCATAGCATGCACATCATAAGACCAACAATACTAAGTCTAGTCAATACAACATGCATATCACATAATTTAACACATAGTCAATACAACTCTATTATGAAGTTATAATAGCAACAACCATGGATAAGAGTACGTTATGATGTAGACAAAGCAAGACAATTACCCATGAACCCTCAAGTAAACTAGTGTAATTACCAAGAAAGCCACATAACCTTAATCAATCATGTAAACCCAACAACAACCATAACCAATGGCCAACTTTACATAACATATCATCACACTTTAGAAATAGAGATCAAAGACATGTTTATAAGTAAAACCAATCATCATATAATATCATAAATATGAAAGATCATCATTAACATATATAAGAACAACCTTCTAATTTTTACTTCAAGGTAAACTAGTGCAAGGTATATGTAGAGTCCCATAACCCAATCTAAGCCAAGTCAAACCTCTTAAGTCACCCTAGTTAGTTGTGCTTCATTACTTTATTTTTGTGCAAGGAATAATTGTGTTAACAGACACAGACCACAAGAGCTAAATGTGGAATCCAGTGTTCTAAAACCTTAAAACTATGAAATGTTGTATACCAGACAATGTAAATCCAAACATAAACGTAGCTTTCTAGGTGGATCCACTAGCTAGTCTTCCTACGGGGGTAACATAGTTAAGGAACTAGGATATAGGTATAAACTCTATACATGCAATTTGGAAGTTGAAGTATGATCTCATCAGAATCGACATGGTAAGTATCCCTCATAGGGGAGTCAATACTTCATGTGGAACTATTGGGAGAATCTTCCTCTACGGGAAGTCAACACATCCCATTTGCACGTTTTATCGGTGTTAAGGTAACGTCCCTTTTGAAATGTTTTAAGTTGTCCATTATTAAAAAACGTACTTTAGCTGTCGCAACCCGGAAGCACCCCCTAGAAGTTAGGCAGAACCCTTCAACCAGGACAAGGCGTACACTATCGTTCTGGTTCTTGTACAAGCCCTATAACTATAATTCATTACATAATACATGAAAGTACCGTGTAATAATAAATTTTCAAGACATTTAATATAAAAAGGAATATTTTTTAAATACTAAGAAAATATTATAAGCCATCTTAAGGACACGAAATACAAATAACAGGGACGACCCTTTACATTTGAAAGAAATACACAATAAGAACTTATACAAAACTAAAAGAATTATGAATTATGCCATCGAATATATGAGGATATACTTTGTCTTGAGAGAATCTTTCCCAAGCTTTGCCTTGTAAACTTCAACCTTGCTTCAAAACCTATGCTTATAGAGTATAAAAAGTATAAGGTTATTACAAATAATGTACTAAGTATGGCATATGTAAGAACATGAAAAATGGAACATTTTAGTAAAAACACATTTTCATGCTAATTAAGTAAAACATTCAAGAAAATGTAAGTAATATAACATAAGAAAAATCATTCAACACTTAGAGAAGGATTCCCAGAATTTTAGCAAAAGGGAGAACTTTACCATTAACTTGCCAAATTTAGAGTGAATTAATTTTGATTTCACGGTAAACAACTCACACAAAAACAATGAACTTCCAAGCCCAAGCAAAGAGGAAGTGAACTCATTTCCGTAGGAGTTTCCCTAACTTAGGTTATCCTAATGCTCACCAAGGTAAGACATGAAAGAAATGCACATACACGCCCCTCAATACACAAAAAAATAATCTTGAAGACTACCCTTTTTAAGATTACTCACCTCAGGAGAACAAGCCCCCACATAGTGCCTACTTAGTCCAGTGAAGCAACACAACAAGAATTCCCTTACGGAACGCCTACTTAGTGTAGTGACTAGATGGTGTTCCAGTCCACCACCTACCCTATGTAGTACACTTTTTAGAAGGCTTAGCACCAAGATTCCCCTTTCGGAAGGTCTAATTAGTGTAATAGATACATAGTGTCCCATACCACCACCTACCCTAATCATTATGTTCAATTAATATAAGACTCACTAGGATTCCCCTTTTCGGAATGCCTACCTAGTGCAACGGATAAATAGCGTGCCATTTGAATACTTACATTAAGTAGTACACTCTTTTAGAAAACTTAGCACTTTCATTACTTTTTGGGGGATAGCTTTACCGACATAGACCATGAGAGATAGACATGGAATCCTGATAGTTCCCTTATTAAAGAAGGGCCCCCCCCAATTTCCTAGAGTGAGCTCTTTTCTCTTTATCTTTTATGTGGCTTTCCCAAAACTACACTTATGGCAGAGCATTGTTAACGAATAAGAAGATTGCTACAAAGTAACTCACTCTCTTCTCATAAGGAGTAATCATCTCAAGAGGTTCATTAGAATAAAACTTCTCAACTCATAAAGTGTAGCCACCCCTTCTTCATATCATCTCGGTTATAAGAATAACTCCCCACGGATTCTCAACATTCATTTCTAAAGTTCAAGGATAACTTTTATACACCACATCTCAAATTACGAAGGGTATTAATCCTACAACCTACATTAGAAAACTCTTGGAAATAGTGAGGTTGCTACTAAACACCTCTTCTCAACTCACGAATAGTGTTTACCCCAAAATTCCCGTTTTGACTTAACTTAGCTTCATTGATTCATTCAAGTGTGAGTGTGTATGTTCAGTTGAAAACACCTTGCACATAAAAATAATTTCATTTACTTTGTATTGTTTACATTCATAGACCTTCTTTAATCACATCACGCACTTTAACATGCTTACCATAATCATACAAGTCATTTAGGCATAATCCTCAGCATACTTTTCATAACAGGCTTCATAAAATAACATTAACAAGGATAATTTCTTCTTAATATTTCTTAAATAATATTCATTCATGGCCTCATTCACAATATACAAGTAACTACAAATTCATACGATTCAAGTAAATACCACCTCTAAGAAGTTGGACCATACCACTCAAGAGCATTTTATAATTAATATTGAACAACAAACCAACTTACCCTTTAATCCAAGATTCCATCACCTATAACATTTTACTCATGAATATATCATAAATTATCCCTTAGGCAGTAGCTACACATCAAAATTAACACAAGTAAAGTGAAGCTCAAAGACTACAAAATCAAGCTCATTTAACCCATTTCTTAAGCCAAAATTTGTTAAAAGTTTTAACATGATTTCACTGAAGTTTTATAATATAAATTCAAAAAATAAAATTAGAAAAATCATATTTGAATCAGTTAAACGTTTTCATGCAAAACCCATATTTAGAGTATCATATAGAAGAAACTAGGGTTGAAAACACTCTTAGAAAATACATGAGAAAGGACTCCTTGAATGGAATAGAGTTCAGAGATGAATACCATACCTCATGTAGAATAAAAAGCACTAATGTTTGATAATGAAATTTCCACCAACATCCGTCCTAACTCCTTCTTGAGTTCTAGATTCTATCGAGGTTTGAGAGAGTCTTTTAAAAGAGATAGGTTTTTGGTTTTAGGAAATGAAGTCAAAAATTAGGTAATAGGGTTTAAAACACATTTATATACCTAATATACCCTAAAAGTATCTCCAATGTTATTAAATGACATGGGGTGAATTTACCAAACACTCTAAGCCAAGGCAGTCTTTTAACAACTTTTAACAAAAGCACCCACGACCCCTTAACGATGGACCGTCTATCAAAAAAATACTCATCGATGGGGGTTCCTGGGTTGGGTATGAAACCCTCAAAAGTTGAGGACCTTCCGTTCCAATAGATTGAAAAATTTGACGAGTCGTCGATTGGTCAACTGCTCATCGACTAGTTCCGTTGGTGGACACTACCAGGCAAATTTTGGCCTATGTATTGGGCCCTTCCCTAGGGCCCCTCATGGGGTCTAGCTGGGGTCGTGCCCATATATAAAACCCCTAAACATATAATTCTATGTCTTAGGAACATTTCACACATATTTCAATAAAAATTAACACGTAAAACTCACTCAAACACATGAGAAAAAACACGTGCTTTATAAGACTTTCCTTTTGAATGTCACGGACATTCTTGGACGTTTGAACTCCAAACATAACCAAGTATCATAGAATGCCTAAGGAAACTAATATAACTCATTTTTTTAAAAAAAATCAATATATAATCACGAGGCTCTAGTTCACCTTAGTTCATTTTACGGTGTTAGATTAAGTCATAGGGTCTATCCCTTGTATAATCATCGTCATCTAGATCAATAAGAATTGCATGAGTATTATACTTTCATAACAATTCATTCAAGTGAGGTTAGCACATTCACATAGTCATATCATATTAAGGCACATTAGAAAGTTATCACTATCCGTATACCATTTACATCTTAGCCAAAAACTCAAAATCCATAGTTCAACACATTTCAAGTCCACATCATACCAACCCTATGAATCTAAATATAAGGTATAATTCAATACAACGTCATCACTTAATCACAAGTAACCATAATTGAAGTAAATAATAGGGATCATAATATTTACTCAATCTCCTTCACAATTCCATATTCAAGGTCTTACCATCAACCCTAAACTTCACCAAATAAGGGTGAAATATAATCACACAATAGTAACAAACATGACAAAAGGAAAATTGACCTAGAATTAGAGATGAAGATCAAGTTCATAGTCTACTTCACAATCTAGGTCAATTAATCAAGAACTCGCTTATTGGATTATAATGTATCAAAATCTACTCATGATTAAAATAATAACAACATAGAATAGTAACTCACACACTAACCAAGCCAATTGAGTCAATATTGTACAATTAAATTGAAGATCACAACCTAGGGTTAAGGGGAAGATGCCATCATCTACAATTTAGTCCAATACATCAAGAAGTAACATAATTGAGTTGTAGTGTATTTTAATTTATTCATTGAAAGTAAATCATTAAAAATCAATAAACAAGATAACTTTATTGTTTGGTCAAAACCCAGTTGAATTTATTTTTTTTGAAATCAATTTGATGGAACTATTCTGGAAACAAGTCCAAAAGATGAAAGGAAGCACATACTTTTTTGATTGATGAAATTTTAAGGAGAAACTTGATCTTTTACATCGCTATAAACTACCTATGGCTTGGTATTCAATGGGGTTTATTTGGGATAGAGAAAGAAGAGAGAAGCAGGAGCTAATTTGGGTTTGGTAATTATGAGGGTTAGGTTAGCATAATTAGGTTAGGGTCTTTATATAGGTTATTAAACAACTTAAATATACATACCTTAAACCCTAAATAATTAAATAACCATATAATTGATTAATTTAATTCACTTAAAATCGAGCAGCAAAATAGTTGTAACATAAGAGACCACGTCGACGCCCCGTTAGTCAGTCGACGACCACAGGACCCTCCATCCTGTTGGTCCTTCGTTTTTCTCATAGAATGGTTAAAATACAGTCTTTGGAAAACTTTCTATGTGTCCATTGACTCAGGAAATGGATGCCTCGTCGATTGGACCATGATTCGTTAATGGCAAGTCGTTTGTGGATACAACCTTAGGCAACCCTCGACACAAATGCAAGGGTCCTTCTCAAGGGCCCTCGGTTTATCCTTGGGGAGTCGTACCTACAAATTTTGAATATGAATTATCTCTAATTAATATCATACACCATTCCACAAAAAATCATTATTTTCCAACTCATAAAACACAGTCAAATGGGCTAAGGGACAATAACAACTCATTCAACTACTTTACGAACATCATTGACATTCCTTGACATTTTTATTTCTAAACTTCATAAATGAGTTGGATACATTAAATTTAACCTTAAAGTAGTTTCTTAATATTTTCACACATATTTTAAGCTCTATAACACGTCTTAGACCTTCGGAGTATTACAAATTGATCCATACTTCCTATTAAATGTTAATGCATGATATTAACTGTAATAGGATTTCATTTAGGTTATTATTTATTTAACTACTTCCTTATTTTAATATTATTGATGAGTTGTGGGTTTGAGTCATTCACCATCAAAGTAAAGGACTCTTGGTAAGGATTGATGTAGGTTCTTTAGCATATAGATTGATAATGTTATGTACATGAAGTGATCGTAATTCTAGGGTAGATGAAGAATGATTTATACTTGATTAGTATTTCTTTAGATACTTTCCTAGATTAATATTATTGATGAAATATGATTGATGATCAATTCAAGTGAAATTGGTTAATGATCAATGACTCTCTACTTTCTAGTATACTGGCGATGTATTGTACTAGGTTGTAGCATTGTCTTGTAGTGGCATATGCATGGTTTATTTTATAATTGAATCAACTTTAGTTACTGCACTTTTATATTAATTATTTCTGAAAAAGCAGTCATTTATCATGGATTATCAAAGGGTGAGAAATTAGTATGAATGCATATCTCTTTTAATTTCTTAGAGTATTGATAGTTGATGAAGTCGTATTTTCCATTGTGTGGTGTTGTCATCTTATGGTGACAGTGTTTACTTTATTGTAAATATATATGTTATGTGATCATGGCCTTGAAGGCAATTATACTATGAATGTGTGTCGGTGATGATCACCTTATGTGATGTTATGATATAGGATGTAATGCTCATGATAAAAGTATATGTATGACTATGTTGGGGTTTTCTTATATTCTACATTAAATGAGTATAAATTGTAAATGAACCGTTACCTATGTACCCCTATGTGAAAGTGTGAATAGCAAAGATTAGGATCCTTAAGTGTAATATGAAGTTAACTTGTCTCCTATGCTAAATGGTGTTGTGTGGTCTATGTTTGGTTGTGCATTATTCTTCCTAAAGGGTGGTTGCCTCAATTTGTTTTTGTTGGTCATTATGTGATCATATTGACCACTCTACACATAGACTCACACTTCATGCATGGTAAACAGTAGTAAGGGTTCATGGTTTCTAAATGAAAGGGTAATTCTCATATGCATTTATGTCTACTAATATGCAAGTAAATCTTGTGTCCATGAAAGTATGTAATATCATTAAATAGGATTATTTGATAAGTGTACTAGTATGGGCAAGTGTATGGTCTCTTGTCTATGTATTGCACATTTGTGTCTTGAGGATAGTTCCTAGGTTAAGTTTATGTGTACATGAATATGAATGCATGGTTATTTTATGAATGTTCAAAATGTATTATTGTGTTTACGTGAAAGGATTTCTCATAAATACTCTTTTCATTTATTTATGAATATGAGTGGCCTTAATATGTTATGTGAAAGGTTTGCCCACATATAAGTATACAAAAACTCATATATGATAATCTAGTCAATGGAGTGGCCTTGACTGCCGTGTTCAAGTGTACCCTAAACTAGATAAGTTCTTGAATATTTTATGTCCATGTGAAAGGGTTTGTCACATAATATAGGTTGATAAACTATCATCTATCACCTATGAGTTAAGCATATGAGGAGTTAATCTCCTGAGACCTAATGCTTTATAAAGTAATGTAATAAAAAGGCTTTTCAATAAATGGAATTTATCTTAGCACCTAGTGAACTTGAAGATGAAGGGTGTCCCTTCCCATTTGAGGAAGGTAGGTCACCGTAGTCCACACGAGGTGGTTTGCTCATAGACTAAAGGTCATAGAGAATGTTTCCATAGTGTATAACTACAATTACCCATTTTGCATAAAGAGTGTTTCGACATATACCGCCAAGTTCCATAACTATGCTTGCGACATAGGATCTAGCAAGTGATTTACCTTAGTTTTCTAGCTTGTGTTAATGGTCTACTTTTTCTCAGTACAGAACCTTCCATTGCTATAAATCTATACAACACCTTATTCCATGTTCTAAGTGTAATTTTAAGGCTATAGTTTCACTTAACAGTACACCATTTTAGGCCTACGGCTACACTAAATCTGAGCAACGCTTGAAAAGTGTTGCCTAAAATATATTTGGCAACACTTTTTAAATGTAGCCTAATTTTTTTAACTTTTTCGCAACTATAATATTGTCAACACTTATAAACTATACCATTTAATGATATAGACTACACTTTATAAGCGTTGTCATAGTATGAAATAAATGGCAACAGTTATGTATATATATGGCCACATTTTTAAAGGGTCCTATTTTTATAATTGTAAAAACAACACTATAAAAGTGTGGCAATTGAATCCCTCCAATATTTTCAAATGTTTCATTAAATTTTTTATTCCCTCCAACATTTTCAACTCCCCCTCCCATTATTTTTTGCAAAAGCTGAAGAGTAGAACACAACACAGGTTCTTTTATATATGAAAAAGCACATAATTTTTCTTCTCCAAAACTTTAAATCGAAGCGTAGAAGATGGATATCGAAGAGAGGACGTTGAAGACTGAAGAGAAGAGCTCAAAGTTAAAAGAGATGAGTTAATATTCTCTTCTCAAAAATCGGAATAGCTGAGTTGAGTTGAGCTAATGCTGATGAACTAGGGATCGATCGAGGAGCTGCAGATTGAAGAACTAAATTTTAAAACAAACTTCATCAAGCGTAAGTACCAATTTCATACAGCTTAAATTCTTTTTCACTCTCTTCTAATCATCTAGTACTAAAAATAGTCAATTAATTGAATTTTTGTTTTGTGTTTAGAAGTAATTGATTAGTTTGGGATTGTTATCGCTGAAGAAATGAAGAGCACTGCGATTTCTCTGAACATGAACTGAAGAAGACGATTTTCCTCTCAGCTTCGTTGTTCAAGATTGGAGAGCTAAAGAAGACGATTTTCTTCAAATATTTCTGGGTAAACTGCTATTCCATCAGATTTCCTTTTGGAAATTGAAAGAAAATGCTTCACAAAGCAACATGCCTCATGTCTTAAAGCTTTAGGTTGTTGGAATAGAGTTTATTAGGTAAGAGATTTTACCTTCAAAAGTCTAAATTATATGTTTAAGATTTTGATATTCTTGTGTGTCAGTCAAAAAATTGTTTAAAGGAAATCTGTCAAAACGCGGCTGGGTAGACGGACCTCGCGACGGGACGTCGTGGTCACGACGAGACGTCGTGGTCACGACGAGCCGTCGTGGACCTCGCGACGGGCCGTCTTTGTCATGAGAGGCCTTCGTGGTCATGACGGGACGTGGTCATGACGGGCCGTCGTGGTCATTACGGGTTGTCGTGGTCATGACGGGCCGTCGTGGTCTCCGTCGTCCCATACTTGCATGTCTCTTCTGCTACTTCTCCGATCTTCATGATGAACATGCAGGACGGACCGTCATGGCTACGACGGTCCATCACACATTCTGTTACAGCTGAAATTTCAAATTGATTAATTGTTAAATTTCGTAATTTTGTGTTCTTTCTTGATGGAACAAATTTGTTTACTAGAGGAATTGATATTCAAGCAGTTAACGTTTGGAATTCTATACACCTAAGGGAAGATCATCTACTTTGAACATCAATAGATCTACTTTGAACATCAAAAGATGCAATCTAATTTTCTGTAACTGCTGGATTTCTTGCCTCTCTATATTGTTGCAATCTGAACTTCTTACCTCTTCTATATAACTGCCAATATCTTATTTGTGTAGGGAAATGGAGGCGATCAAATTTGAAGTGGATGATGAAGAGTTTTTGAACTATTGTAAAAGTTTAAATACATATTTGATATATTGTGTACACATTTAAAATATTGATGTATAAGTATAGGTATGTACACAACACATACTATCTTTTGGTTGTACATGAAATATTTCTCGAAGTTTATTTGAAATATATAGCTTCAATTTAATGATTAATTAGTTCATTTTGTGTTTTAGGTCACTTGTATGTATGTAAATATATTATATATATTTGTGCTACATGTTGGCTTATAAATGTTGAAGTTACACTTTGTAAGTGTTGCTCTAGGTAGATAAAAAGTTACACTTTGAAAGTGTTGCAATAGATGACCAATAAAAGGCAACACTTTTTAAGTGTGACCAATAAATCTTAAAAGGCAACGCTTTTAAGTGTAGTCTAAAAAAAATAGGTCTTGCTAATGCACATCTTCAAAGCGTGCCCTTATACCTATTTTGCTACGCTTTATAAGTGTAGCCAAAGATGGCAACATTTAAAAAGTGTTGCCTAATGTCAATGGTTATGCTTCTTTTGGGCAGCCCCTAAAAAGTGTTGTTGAATGTCCAAAAGTGTAGCCTTTTATCAAAGGCCACACTTTTTGCTTTTAGGCTACACTTACGTGGTGTTGCTGTAGGTCGAAAATGGTGTAGTGTAAGTAAAATGGACAATGGAAGTAAAGTAAGGTCATTATATAGTTTAACCTAAGCGTAGTTGATTAGTGTTGGTGGAGGTATGGAACTTCACCTAGGCATTGCATAAGTGGCTCTTGAGGGAAGTTCTAGTAAGGTTTTCTAATACATGTGACTATGTTTATGTTCCTTATGCATGAGTTTGTAGTATTTTTCTACTTGTTATTAAGATGTGCATGGTAGGAGTCCAAATGGATCTATGTGATCTGGTCTCGTGATAGGTTTACTAAGTATGTTTGAGGTTGTGGGGCTTCATATGTATATTGCACTAGTAGACATAGATAGGGATTGTTAGTACAGTCTCATAATGTTCTATGTTAAGTGAAATTACCATATGTGCAAAGTGAATAGAGTTCGCTGAATGTCCTTATTGTCGTGACTTGAATGTGTCTTGTAATGTGCTATACTTCTATGATGTTATGTGTTCGCTTATGTATAATTTTTTTTGTATTTCATGTTTCCGTACGATAATGTAATGCACAAAGTATCACTAAAGGGTTAATTGGAATTTTAAGGAATTGAGGAGTGAATATATCACTGTAAAAGGAATTATGCTTACTATACAGTGGAGGTGCTTACTGTAAACTGCTTCGAAAATGCATTAACTGCACTGTATGATTTTATATTATGTTTGACCATGAAATATTCCTATAGAAAGTATGTAAATGATATAATTGTTATTATATAAAGGTTTTATGAATATTTTCTCAAAAAGGCATGAAGTATAATTTCATGTAAAATATATCTTTTAAATGCATGTTTTCTCATGGTTGCCAAACATAGTGCATTCTTGTACTAACTACATTCTTCTCTACCTTTTTATTAGATTATGGATGCTGAAACGGATGTCTCTATGATAGGATCTTGTTATTTGTTTCCTAAGCTCAACCAAAAGACATCTCTAAGATTCAAGGATGTCATATCTTAAGTCATGTTTAACATCTTTTAATAATATACTTATGATTATTTTGTATGGTTTGTGACCCTAATATACTCTATTGATGCGGAGTCTAGGGTGGAAAAAAGAAACTAGAGTATGATGTTCTAAGAAAATTTTCTAGTATATGATGTTCTAAGAAACTTTGAAGTTTTCCGCTAAATTTACCTAGAAAATGCGATGAGTGATAACTTGTTCAAGTTTCCCCAAATCTAACTTGAATTGCCTTAAATTCAACAATGGGAAAATATTGAGAGCACATCCATCATCCACCAAGACACGTTTATCACCATTACTCCACATATGATACACAACGGTTTTTTCTGCACCTCCCTTCGATGAGGAATTATACATCACAAAAGTTGATTTTTTGTCCTCAGATAACCTGGTTGATCATTAATGCTACATTGTCGCTGCTTGTGCCGACTGTCATATACATGTCATCCAAAGCCTTCATCTGGGCTATCAGATGTAGCATCGAACTCATCAACAAGTCTCATACAAGAACCGGAGCCAGGGTTTTCTCCAAAATGCTTCACGATGAAATAGTCTTTAGGCTTCATTTTCTTCCAAGACTCTTCAGCTTTGGCCTCTCTTATCATCCTTTTTGATCGATCCTTAATTTTTCACCCATGGGACAACTCTTTTAGAGTAAAAAATCTACCATACCACGTCATATCCTGATCAGAAGTTGTTTCAATCATGAACCTTGGTCGAGCAGGATTTTCTATTAGAACCAAAGCAACAACCTTCTCAGTTGTCAGAATCATGAACTCCTTCTTCTATTTTATACTTAATGAAGCTTCAACTGTTTCCAATTCATTCCGAGCGATTAGAACTATCATCTTTTTCATGCACCCATCGTCATTTGTCTCTATCATATTGACATTGATGCTACCACGATTTGACAAAGGATTACTGTTGACATTGGCCGCGAGATTATAGAGGGTGACTACCTTGTGGTTGATCAAATCCTGGATTCTATGCTTGAGGTTAATACAATCCTCAGTATCATGTCCAATGCAATTTGAGTGATATGAACAGTTTTGATCAGACCTATAATATCATGAGATAGTGTTCACTAGCTTGGGCAACACTAGGTGAATATATCCAGTTAACCGTTTGTACATTTGTTTTTGCATTTTGGCAAGTCCAAGAAAGTTCTGGCGAACTTTTTCTAAAAACTAGGATGAGGAGGATATTAGTTGTGTTGTTGAGGGGGAGGCATCTGATCATAATGTTGGACGTTAGGACGGGGAGCTTAATGTCTCGGGTAGGATAAAGTTTTTAAATTTACAATGGAGTTTGGTAGTTTAGAGGGGTATTATTGTATACTGGAGCTGCATCTTTATACACTGGGGGAGGCACAATTGGAACAGTTGAGAGCGACATTTTGGTAATGAAGAGGGGGAGTTTGGTAAGCTGAAGGGGAATTTTAGTGGATAAGAGGTGGATTTCTATAACTAAGAGGAGGAGTACTTTTGTAAGTTGGAGGAGGGGTATTTTTGTAATTGAGAGGGTAATTTTTGTAGATAACAGGTGGATTTTTATAACAGACTTTGTGTAGGTATAGAAAGACATTTGTATGATTAGGATCTTCTCGGTGTTTTATTCGCCTCATAGGAGACAACATACACATCTTATCTCTTCTTTTTCAACACACCCAAAGATCCGGGTGAAGTAACAACAAGGGCAATTAATTCATTCTAATCCACTGTTGTGTGTTCCACAACCACAATGTCAGTATGACTGATTTCTTCATTGTTATCCCTCATTACTTCTTTTACCTTATATGATCTTTGGTCGGGAAAGAATCACCCTCGGGAATCCTTTCCCCAAGAGGTCCTTCAAAAGATGATTTCTGAATTTCCCAAAACAAGGTCTTTTCCCCTTACATGGGTGTTCTTTCTAAAATGAAACTGTTTATCAATAAAGATGAAACATGTTGAATTAATGTTGTGTATGTATAATTTAAAGGTTAATTGACTATGAGTTTTCCCTAGATTCATGTCTTTCCCCCAAATCCCTAATTTCTTAGAATTATTAAGGTGAATTGTTGAGGTTGTAAAACATGTCACTTGTTTACTTTAATTTAGTTATATTAATACTTCATGAATTGCCTTAATTCATATGTTAGTGGTGATATCTTGGGTATTGAAGTATGAAGTCCCATGAAGTTAAATGAGTTATGATCTTTATTCTCCTTTGATATAAAATGGGCAAGGTGATACTTATGTAATAGTGATGATATAGCTACTTGTGTTGTTGTGATGTTGGTGACAAGAATCCCTCATTTCTTATCCTAGATTCATGAATTTTCTATGATGTATATATGTATGTAATGATATGATTATTGTATGATTGAGTGTAGCTTCTCATGATTATGATAATGTGTCTAAAGTGAAAGTATAGATCTCACTTCTAATCACCTATATCAATTATGATAAGATGTTCTCATAAAGGCCTATAAGAGGGTAATGTGAACTTATATCATATAATATGATGTTTAATACTTAGATATTTAATTAGCACCCAAAGGGAATGTAATCAGATGGAGGTCTTACTTTCGTAAGTCCGGCCTCCGACATGGGTTTCTTCAGGACTAGTAATGTGGATTCCCAATATATATGTTGTCTCATGAAATGGGAATCATTACACTTAGTTACTCAAGGTTTCTAGAAACAATATCCTTGTCAGTTAACTATATGCCCGCATAGAACTCCATCTTAGTTGATCAACCTAGAATAGCTATGTATGAATGCTTGCAACTTTGGCATGTCTTAGCCCTTTCAGTTCGGTATGGGTTGTAGAAAACCGGATTCCATGTATCTCACATGGTCTAACGTCGGTTATCGTACCTATTACCCTAAAATAAAGGAATGAACAAATTATGTATGTGAACTTTTATTAGGGTTGTCTTAAAGGTTACTGCATAGTGTGAGGAAGTGTATGTGACTTCTCTTACACATTGCACATGTGGGATCCTAAAGGATGATTCTAGTATTGTTCTTTAATGACCACGCTTATGATTAAGATTATGTTTATGATTATGTTAATATGCTATCACTAGCGTTGATGTATAAAGCATGTTATGTATGAGAATGTATTTTAAGTATGAAATGGGTTGCTTAATGTGATACTTATCTCTCTATAGGGTTATGGGACTTTATTCTTTGCATTGCACAAGTGTTTCTTAAGTTCATATAAACACAACTTACAACACTTACAAATATTCCCCTCCCAATCATAGAAGCGCAATGATCATGTCATATCTAGGGAGCACCCCCTAGACGTAACCAGCGTCGTCGTACTCATGGAGGACTAAGACTAGCCACTTAGTTTACATTATTACATTCATAGGTTAAAATGCGGAAAAAATTTAATTTTTATTCTATCCACCATGATGTTTACATATACCTATTGCATACAAATAACATATATTCATATTGAGTATACATAGGCCCTTAATATAAGAACATTACATAGTCTTCTACTTTTATTTCACATAGATACATAAGATACTTAGCATGGTAATAAAAGGATGTCTCATCTTATAACAATCTTAAATAAGGGTATATCAATTGGGCATATTCCATACATCAATTAATAAAGCCACATATAGGCTATAGAATTTATACTACTCCAATGAAAAGAAAGGAACTAAAAGTCATTTAACTAGAACAACATCAAAAGCTTATCGTTGCATTGACCTCAAAAATTGAGGACCTACCCAATTTTAATGAGTGAGAATTCGAATTCTTCTTTCGAAGTTGTCTACGAAGCGCTTTAATGACCAGAATCTAAAATGTTGGGGAAAAGTGAGAAAATGGGGCTAGGACAACACTTGTACTAAGTATGAGACCAAATGCACACACAACATAAAATAATGTTTAAAAGGAACATTCCATTAAAGTATGCTATTTTATATTTGGAAACACTTATGCACATTTAAGAACTAGTAAAAGTCATTAATATGTAATCATAAAGTAAAAACCATGTTCATCATACTAAAACTAGTCAAGCCAACAAACATATCACATAAGTTGGCACATGACTAAATGTTTGTTACAACATAACCAATGCAAGCCAATTGAACATGAACCCTAATTAAGTACACTAGTATAATGACTAAGAGAATCCTCATAACCTTGCTCATTCAAGTAAACTCTACAAGAACCATAACCAATGTCCAACTTCATATACCATGTCATTAAGAGTACAAATCATCACACCTTATCAATGGAGACCAAACACATGTTCATAAGTGAAACCAATCATTATATAGTATTATAAATATGCAGGATCATCATATACATATAGTGTACAATTATAAGCATATACATAGATAAGAACATCCTCCTAAGACTTTCCTCAAGGCTTACTAGTGCAGTGTTTAGGTAGAGTCCCATACCCTTAACTAGAATAAGCTAAATTCCTTAAGTCATCCTAGTAAGATTTCATTAATTTATTTCATTTTAACTTTGGGGAATATCTTGCCTAAACCGACATAAACCACATGAGCTAATGTACAATATGGTGAAAAGGAACCTTACACCTCAATGCGCTAAAATGAACTAAGGTTTACTAGATCTTTGTGAATGTTTCTTGACTTCATTTTAAGATAAAATGTGTCATATTAGTTTCCTTAGGAAATGTGTGACGTTTGGTTAAATTTTTAGGTCAAATGTCCAAAAACGTCCATGACATTCGCTAAGTGTGCCTTAGAAACTGTTCATATGTCCTGATGTATTTGAATGAGTTTTACTTGTTCATTTTAATCCAAATTTATATGGGATGTTACCTAAGACCTAGATGAATATTTTGAGGGGTTTAAATTCAGGGAAGGACCCCACCTAGAACACACGAGGGTCGCAGAACAGTACCCCATCTTTTGGTAAAAAGCATCCAAGTAATGACCAAATAAAGGCTACAAGGGACAGACTCTTTTTCAAACTATGGCCCATCGACCTTGGGCTTCGATTGTCCATTAAAGGTAGGATATTATTCACCATACATAAGCTAATTCCCCATTGATATTAATCTCTATCGTATAAGGGATCCTCACTTGCCTAGAACGAGCTAATTCGCTTATCTTTTGCATGGCTTACCCAATAGATACACCTAAGCGGGCGAACAGTTAAGGGATGGAGATTTCTACTAAGTTACTTATTATCTACTAAAGAGGAGTACTCACCTAAAGAGGTATATTGGAATACCACATCTCAACTAAAGAAGTGTAACCACCTCTTCTTCATATCCTCTCGGTGCTAGGCATAACTTCCCATAGATTCTAAACATTTTAAACTATAGGTTAAGGATAACTTGTGAATACCACATGTCAACTTACGAATGACATTTATCCTCCGACCTATCTTAGAAAGCTCTTAGGATGTTTTGCGGTTTCTACTAAACACTTCACCTTTAAAAACAATGAGTGTTCACACTAAAACTATCCTTTTGGACCTAACTAAGCTTTATTCATTCAAGTGTGAGTGTGTGTGTACATGTTAGCACACCTTGCACATAAGCACCATTTTATTTTCATTTAACTTCAATTAATGCTTAAACATTCATTAGTCATATCATAAATTTTACATGCTTCACATAATCATACAATTCATTTATACGTAATCCTTATCATACTTCTCATGACAAGCTTCATAAGCAATAAACAAGAATCATTTCATTCAAGCATACATTCTACTGTACATCACATATTAGTGTCACAATGCACATTTAACAAGAATAGAATTATTATCATATTACTTCACATAACAAGACTTCCACATTCACAATAAACTAGTTACTTTACATCCTTAAAATTCAAGTTAACATTAACACCAAGAAGGTGGACCGTACCACTCAATAGCATTTCGATATTAAAGCTAAACAACATAACTAATTTACCCTTTTATACAAGATTTCATCACCAACAACATTTCACTCAATATTTCATCGTCATATAGCCCTTTGTTCAGTAACTAAAAAGAATAACAACAAAAAGAAATCAAAGCTCAAACACTACCAATTAAATCACATTTAACACATTTGTTAAGATAAAATTTCATTTAAAGCTTCAGCATGATTTCATTAAACTTTTAGCCATAAAATCTTCAACTAAAATTAGAAACATCATTATTATGTCATTGAGAATGTTTTTATACAAGACCCATATTTACATTTGAAGATAGAAGAAACTAGGGTTGAAAACTCTTTTTGAAATCTTTAAGAAAGGGGCTCCTTGAATGTAACAAAGTTCAAGTATGGATACCATACCTTACATTGAGAAAAACAAATTATTTTTTATAAACAAACGACCACCAACAGCCCTCCTAGTTCCTTCTGGACTTCTAGCATCCATGGTGACTTGAAAGAGTCTTCTAAGGGAGAGGGGTTTTGGGTTTTAGGAAGAGGATTGTAAAATTAGGCCTTAGGGTTTGAAAAAACTTAATATGTCTAATTAGCCCAAAAAATAAATTCCTAGGTTCATTAAAGACTTGGGGATAAATTACAAAACACCCCAAGACTTAACAGGAAAACACAACTTTTGGACAGCTTCAATCGACGACTGCTAACCAACGGACCATCTCTCCGTTCACGGTCCATTGGTGGGTATCATGGGTTGTCATTTAGATCCATTTGAATCCTAGACAACTGACGTTGTAGGTCCAATCAACCCCCACGGTCGACGGACCGTTGGTTGACCAACGGACCTCCCTTGGGTCATCGTTTGGTCCCTGTTTTGCCAACTTGTTGCTAATAGGTGGGGTCCTCTGATAGGTCCCCTAGTGGGTCCTAGGTGGTGTAGTACAAAAATGTTAAACCTTTAAACATAGTCGTCTAGGTATTTGGAACATATCACATTAAATTCAAGCAAAACTAACACGTAGAACTCACTCAAACACACCAAGACACACAAGCACTCTCTAAGGCACACTTTTTCAAATAGCATTGACGTTATCAGACGTTTGAGAATAACATCCTATACAAGACTATGCTAATTTAATATAAGATACAAGAATATGCTAACTTAATCCAAAGAGACTTGGTAAGTTTGACAAAGTGCAATATGAGAATAACATCCAATATTCCCACTCCCACTTAGTGACCCTTGGGGGTCTCTTCAACTAAGTACATTATATGCAATTGTACTCAACCTTCATTATGAAAGACTCTTAATCATTACCAAAATACTAATGATTTGGTCTGAATCTTGAATAAGAAGAAAAACTAAAGATGAGGATATCAACTACCTTTCTACTAAACTCATTCTCCCCCACTTAGGGTAAAGCCATCTATCTTCAAGATCTCATACTTCAAGGAACCATCATATTTCTTAAAAGGTAAGAACTCACATTACCGCCAACTCAGGCACATCAAGACTAAACATCAACTTTACAAGTTTATCATAACACTTCTCTTTTAGGAGTTAAACCTAGACAAACTCTCTCAAAAATCACTTCATTCAACTCTTAGGCACCACTTAACTAAATCTCACGGAACAAGACTCCCTTACTAGGTTTTAATAACACATTTCCTCCTTAGTTAAAACCTACATCACAACCTCAACCAAATCACAAGAAGAAATATTCAAACATTAACCATACAAGAGGGTTTCCCTAAACTCCTACAAATCTCCACATTCTTACAACATTCCTCAAATTTACACCTTAATGAATTTCTACCATCATTGAACATAATCACAAGGTAACTCATTTGCTTTCAAGGGCACTTTATTTAATAATTATAATTAATACCATGCTTTGAACTACATCACCATAAAGCTTCTCATTGAAACACTTCCAATCTCATAAACCACACCTATCCATAAATTGCATCACATTACAATTTTTCAAAACATACCTTCATATCTACTGTTCTAGCCTCAAACCTCACATTTGTTTTCCTAAAACTTGGAAACAACTTCCCTTCCAAGAAACAACATGTAGAAGACTACCAGACAAGGTAACAAAAGAGAGAGAGTCCTTATGGAGTTAAGTTATATGGCACAATTCAAGAGTAATGAAAAAACTAAAACTCTATCATCTTATAGCCTCTTGTCCATGGATGTGTCGCGAATCCCACAATTGACAAAGATACTACTAGACGTGGCTTGTGAGACTTTTAGACCCTAAACTATTTCCTATAACCTTATGCTCTGATATCATGTCTATCACAACCCCGAATCACCCCCTAGATGCGAGGGAGAACCCTTGGGTTGTGGAAAGACATACTTGACCCTTTGAGATCTTGTACAAGCCTTTGAACTACCGTTCATTACATAGACATGAATAGTAGTGTGGGATTATAACTTTTCGCGACAATTAATATAAAAAGTAATCATTTATAAATCCTTAGAAAATATCATCGTCAAAAAATCCAACTTAAGACACGATATAATAAACATAGAATCACCACCATTTTTATTTGAAAGAGATACATAATTAGTTTAAACATATAGATACTATGAAGATAGGAATTATGCCCTCGAATATATGAGGACACACATTGTCTTGAGAGGAACTTTCCCAAGCTTTTCTTTCTAGACTTCAACATTTCTTCTAAACCCTATACTTAGAATAGAAAATTATGTGGTTAGTAAAAAACCAAACATACAAAAAGGGACATTTTATTAAAATAGCATTTCATGCCAAATACTAAAAATATTCATAGATTATTATGTAAAATATCTTAAGAAACATCGTTTAACACTTAAAGAAGAATTTCCACAATTTTAACAAAAGGAAGAACTTTACACTGAACTTGCATAATATTAGACTATGACTTTTACCTTATGTGTAGTCTTAGGGTATAGTCTTGGTTAGTACTACTTGACTATATGAGCCTATATTAGTTACATTCATGATGTTTTGACAAAATATGACTTGAATATGTTAGGTTTGTTTCTAGTTGTTAAAAGAATGACTTGCATTATGGGTTAAAAGTGAAGTATGTGGTGTCTTGTATTGGTTGACTTGTGTCCCTTTATTGATTTATATATAATTAGGAATATGTCATGTCTTTATTTAGGTTTTTAGAACACTTAGTCTTGAATGTATTAATCACATGTGACCTTAAATGAACTTAAGAGAGTCTTTCATGTGATAAGGTTGAGTTAAGTTTTAAGGTTAAGATTGTTAAAGTCGTAAGACGTAATGGTATCCTTCAAAGTAAAGGAATAATGGACCTAAGGTTAAATGTCTTAAACGACGTCATATTTATACTTAGTAAAATCATCATGAACTTCTTGTCGCCATTGGAAGGTAACCTTAAGAAGACCCATTTGGTAGGGTATATGTAATAGGGTTATGAACTTATTATGGGACCCTTTTATGTGAACCTAATGTGTGAATTACTGTATGAGAAAGAACGCTAAGACCGAGTTAGTATGGTAAAGAGAAGTATTTCTAGTTAAAAAGTGAGACTAGATAACAAATCATGTCCTTCGTATTCCTTTACCATGTTCCTACATGGGATGTGTCTAAGTTCTACCCTTGGAAAGTAGAACAACCTCATCGAAGTAGTATAGAACTCTGGATTCCATGTCTTGATATTATTGTATATGTCGGTTACTGCCCATTCTCATGAGATGAAATACCTTTTAGCATAGGAGAAGTTTGTGAGGTTTAGGTGGTGGTATAGGACGCTTTCTAGACATTGCACAATAGACTTTGAAAGTGTTACTTGGAATTCCTAGGTCTTGTCCAAGATCATTATTTGAATGTCCATTAAGATACTTACTAGCATTGGAGAAGTTCTATGAAGTTTAGGTTGTGGTATGGGACGATATCTAGACATTGCACATTAGTAATTGAAGTTGTTAGTTAGAGTACTTAGGTCTTGTATAAGACTATCACGTGAATGGCTTTGATGTGACGTATGAGTTTTATGAACTAATGAACTAATGACTTATGTTATGAATTATGTTAATGATATAATTACTTATCTAGAGTATTTAAGGGTTGTGTAGTTAAGGTTTGAAGGGGACATATGAATGGTTACTTCGTATCTTACCTAGATGAGTCTTAAGCATGACTTTAGTTAGGTAAGATGTTTATTATGTGGACAAGATCCGAAAATAGGAAGTCTTAAGGATTTTTTAGGTAGTCGTTAAAAGCTCAATCATGGACGTTATCTTCTTGATCTACTTAGGTAAGTCTTTTGATAGTCTTTGACGAGGAAATGTCATATTGTCTATGTATTGATATGTTTGATGTATTGAAGTGTATATGTGACTCATTATAAGTGTTGTTGAGGGCCATTTAATTATGATTTGGGAGGTTGCATGGGAGGTCTCTGTTTTTGTGACTTAAGTGAATCTTAGGATAGATTTGAGTGAGAATAAGTAACTTCACAGCACAATCAAGTGTTTCATTATAACAGTGAATGAGGTTACTGTAAAGTGACCTCTAAAATTATGATTTTTGGTTTAAATGTTATCTTATTTGTTTCTAAGTGGTTAAATGGTGTCTAATGATTATAATACGATTTCTAAAAGATACGATGCATATTTCCAATAAAAGTATGTTTTTATGACTTTTATGCATAATGCAATACTTCATACGCGTGGTTGTAATAATCCATTATTTTATCTATCTGCAAAGTTCTTAGTAGGTGCGGATCTTTTCGGAAGTGAAGACTTGGATTATAGTATCGTTCAAGAGAAGTTTAAGTATGTCCTCATTGTACTTGAAGGAATATATGTCTTCAATGTTTCTTATTGAAGTATTGTAATAGACTAAGTATCTCTATATTATTATTGAAGTATGGGCCGTGTCCCAAGTATTCTTGTGTCTTAAAATGAGAAGATTTAGACTTAGTATTTCCTATTGATTTGTATGGAAGATATTTTAAAGACTTAGTTATGTTTTGTGAAAAGTTTTAAATCCTCATAGCTTTTCACTATGTTTATGCGATAAATGATATGTAAGGCCTGTATAAGACCTCCTAGAGGTGAAGTATGCTTGTTGCAATCAAAATTGCCCCTAACTACTAAGGTGTGGTTTTGGGATGTGATAATTCATGTGTGAGTCTATGTGTAAATGTGAGCACACCTTCCAAATAAGAATCATTTCATTTACATTTAAATTTTATTCATGCCTAATCCTTCATTCATCACCTCACACACTTTACGTGCTTAACATAATTATATAAGTAAGATTCATAAAACAACTAACAAGAATCACTTCATTAGAGCATAAATTCTAGTCTAGTCAACATAATAGCTTAATAAGGCAGATTTAACAAGAATAGCATTATTATAATTGTACTTCACATAACAAGACTTAATAGCCTCATTAACAATAAAATAGTTACTTTATATTCAAACAATTCAAGTAAACACCACCACCAAGAAGCTTAACTATACCACTCAAGAGCACTTTGAAAATAAAGCAAAACAAAATAACCACTTTACCCTTTTATCCATGCTTTCGTCACCTAGAACATTTTAATCAATATTTCATCATAATATATCCCTTTGGGCAGTACCTAAATAAGAATAACAACCATTAGAAACTAAAGCTCAAAGAGTACCAATTTATGCTCATTTAACCCATTTCTTAAGCCAAAATTTGATGAAAAGCATTAACATGATTTAATTGAATTTTTAACCTTAAAATAATCAACTAACATTATAAACATAATTATGAAGTCATTAAAAACGTTTTCAAACCCATATTTATAGTTTAATATAGAAGAAACTAGGGCTAAAAAGTCTTTTTGAATTCTTTTAGAAAGGGGATCCTTGAATAAAATAGAGTTCAAGGATGGATACCATATCTCACATTGACGAAACACAAATGATTTTTGATGAAGAAACGACCACCAACAGCCCTCCTAGTTCCTTCTTTTCTTGTGGCCTCCATGGTGACTTGAGAGAGTCTTCTAAGGTAAAAGGGTTTTGTGTTTTAGGAAGAGAGTCAAATGTAACATTCCGAAACCACACCCTAGATTTTAGGGGCCATCTCGGAGTGTAACCGGGGTACTTGAGCTCATGGAGGTATTGTGCAAACCCTTACATATCATTTATTGCATAAACATAGTGAAAAATAGTGCGGAATTAAATCTTTTCACAAAACATATCATAGTGTTTAAAATCAATTTCATATAAAGCAAAAGGAAATACAAAGTCTCAATGTCATCATCTTATGACACAAGAATACATGGGACATGGCCCATACATAATACCTATATAAAAATACTTAGTCTATTAAAATACTTCACATGAAAACATAAAACACAAATAAGCCCTCGAGTCAAATGAGGACATACTTCAACTTCTTTTAAACGATGCTATGGTCGAACTCTTCCTTCTCAAAAGCTCCTCACCAACAAAGAACAATATAGATAGATAAAATCATGGATTAGTACACCATCATTTACTAAGTGTCCCATTATGCATAGAAATCATGAAATAAAAGCATGGATTAGTACACTCTCATGTACAAAGTATGGCATTATGCATAGAAATCATGAAAACTGACATTAATTGGAAATATGTATCTTTTCTTTAAAATATCATCATATAATAATAAGAACAACATATAATAACATTGAAACACATAATATAGAATTTCAACCAAATATCACATTTTTAGGAGTCACTTTCCCGTAACTCAAATAACTGTTACAATGAAGTCATTTTGTTGTACCATCTTCTTTCTTTTCCATTTTAACACCTCTTACCATGTAGTCCCCTTACTATAAGATATCCTAAGAACCACTTAACAATGATAAAGACATACCTCCCATACAACCTCCCTAAGCATACGTAAATGACCCTCAAGAACACTTATAATGATTAACATACACACTTCCAGATATCAAACATATCAGTATAGAGATAATGCGACATTATATCATTAAAAGGATATCAAGAGACATACGTGAGTAGATCAAGAAGATAACATCCATGATTAACCTCCTTAAGACTACCTAAATAATCCTTAAGACATCTTATGTTTTGATCATGTCCACATAATCAACATCTTTCCGAACTAGAGTCATTCTCAAAACTTATCTAGGTATGATACGAAGTGACCATTCCTATGCCCCCTTAACAACTTAACTATAAACCCTTAACAACTCTAGATAATTACTTATTTAATTAACATAGTTCAGAACATAAGTCATTAGTTCATTAGTTCAACAAGACCCATACATCAAATAAAGGACATTCAAGTAATGGTCTTACAAAGGACCTAGGGACTCTAACTAACAACTTTAAAGCCAATTATTCAATGTCTAGATAGTGTTCCATACCACTACCTAAACTTCATAGAGATTATCTAATGCTAGTAAGTATCCCACATGATGAGAATAGGAAATAACTGACATAAACCATCATAACTAGACATGGAATCTTGAGTTCTAACCTACTCCGATGAGGGTGTTCTACTTCCTAATGGTAGAACTAGGACACATCCCATGTAGGCACATGGTTAAGGAATATGATGAGCTTTTATGCACTCTAGTCTCATTCTCAAGTAGAGGTACATTGTAATCTAGTCTAATTCTCAAGTAAAGCCACTTCCCATAACATAACACTCGCGGCTAGCCTTTGTTCTCATGGACTAATTGACATTAAAGGATCAGGTGAAGTGGTTCCTTATCTTTTTCATAACTAAATCACATTCACACTACCTAAAAGGTACACTAGGGTTACCTTTCAATGACAACTAAGATCTCTTATTATGTTTTTCCTAAGGATTAATATGATGTCGTTCCAACCAATTAACCTTAAGTCAACCATTCCATTACATGAAGGATACAATTAGGGCTCTCGACTTCAACATTCTTAATATAACCTTTACCACGTACATGAAATTCTTAAAATCCTTTAAGGTCCCACATATCCTTTATTCATACATGACAAGGGTTCACTAAGCCTACCTAGTAAAGACATATCATAATCTCATAACATTCACTCATAAATCAAGTAAGGCACACAAGTCTACCAAACAAGACACTACATTATTTTACCTTATCACATATAGCATATAGGTAGGTATTATCATATTTCACATTATCAACTAGAAAAATAGCCATATTACTTCAAGTAATGCCGACAAAGCCATGATCATCATATTGCATAAAGTAACATTGACAAGGCCACATACATTGCAAGTAAATTACATAACACTGCCACAATAAGTGGACCATGCAAATAAAAACATAATTGAAGTATAAATATCATCAAAATAAATATGATAGGAAGATTACAACCTCAAAATCCTCAAAACTCAACTTTATGTTAAATAATCTAGTTCAAAAACATAAGGCCCTTACCCATGGCCAAGAACATCAATTAACCATGAAAACTATATTAATCCAAGAAACTAGGTCAATTAATTTTAAATTCATCAATATAATACAAATAGATATCCATTAAACACAATTATTACATCATTATATAGCCCATAGAAATCTACATCATAAATCCACAAAATTAGGTCAATATCAATGAACCCATAACTTAGACAAAATCTAGGGTTCATCCAATTCAAGAGTTCATACATTATTTTGGTTGAAATATTCAATAAAAAATTAATTAAATCATAATTCAATGTTTAGAAATCATTAATGCAAGAACGCATGGTAGATTCATGAAATTGGACAATTCAACTTTAAAAAACTTTAGAAAACATTCTTGAGAATTGGGGCTTCTTGACGATATGATTTTCAAGGATCAATGTACATATCATGATGAAGATAATTATTCACTTTGATGAATAATTTCTAGTCAATTTATCAATTTAAACCCTTCATTGAGTTTGTACTTTAATGGAGTCTAAGAGAGGATGCTAACGGATTTGGGAAATTTGATTTAAAAGAATGAACTCTTCAATGTGTTTTAGGCTTATAAACACATTTAAAATACACAAAAGACCCCTAATAAACCTCTAATACTCTTATTTGGAAGTGGGATGAAATTAAAACTTCACCCCTAACTTGGCAGTGAAATGCACGCAGGAAAAAAGTCCACAAATGGTTGGCAGTCGACGGACCAATTGTCTACAAACGGACCATCCCGTCCTTCCGTTCATTGGATCAGAGACTTTAACTAGGTCCTATTCTAACCCAAGACTATGCCCCTACCAAAGCCAACCATCGACGGGGCGTCGATTGGCCCACGAGTTGTTGACGCATCCGTCTTTTGGGGGTTGCCTAGGACAGTCTTGTTTCCATGTTTTGGGTCCCTCCTCACAACCTTAGGCAGTCAGGACCAAAATGTTAGGATATAGTTCACCTAATTCATTTTCGTGGTCTAACTATCTCCCCCTCTTGGAAAACATTCATTCTCGAATGACACTTTCCACACTCAGAACACTTCCAAAAAATAGAAATTTAACTAGCAGATCATGACCAAACCGTATAACACATAACCAAAAAGAAAACACCAATTTTACATAGTCAAAGATTCACAATACAACAAGAAACTTTTCACATACGGGTTTACCCCTTAGACGTAACCGGCATCGTTGTCCTTTTAAAGGTCTAAGATTCGCCTCTTAGTTTCATGTCAATACATTAAGATGTTTAAAATGCTGAAAAATTTAAAACTTTCATGATCACTACTTGGAAGATTACATAGACCTGTACATACACATAATATATATTTATATCGAGTATACATAGACCCTTCATATAAGAAGGTTACATAGCCTTGTACTTTTATTGTACATAAATATATAAGAATATAAAAATAGTCTCAATGATTGTATCATCTCATACCATGTAAATAAACATCACAATATGGGCATAGCACTTACATCAATTCAAAAGACCATGTGTAGGTCGTACAAAAATACATTATTCAAATAAAAAGGAAAGGAATGATAGAGTTAATAAGCTCATAACAAAATCCAAAGCTAGAGAATGTAATTGCCCTCGAGAGTTGAGGACCTCCACTATTTTCATGAAAGGAAGAATCGAAGCCTTCACATCTTTTGGGAAAAGGGAAGAAAATTGGGTTAGTACTCCACATGTACTAAGTATTAGATATTGTGAACATACACGCCATTTGACCCAATTAGGGACTTAATGCAAAGTCAAGTAAGTCATATCAATCAACCAACATACTTGCTATCATACAAGTAATACTTATCCCAACATACTTGAAACCATGATTCACTACAACCCTAACATCAAGGAATAATATCAAAAGAATGAATAAGAGTTAAACACATTATAATAAGCAAGACAACAACTTACAAGTACTTATCAAGTCAACAAGTGCATTGACCAAGCAAAGCCCATAACCTTACTCAATTAAGTATCCTCAACAAGAAAACAGTACCAATATCCAACTGTACATATCATGGAATTAAAACTTGCATTTCATCATATATTATCATTATAATCCTAGGCATATTCATAAATGAAGTGATCAGCACATAGTATCAACAATTTTCCATAATAATAATAAATATACATCATATATTATCATATCATAATCATACATAAGAACCTCCTCCTAAGACTCCCCTCAAATCTAGCTGGTGCAGTGTATGGGTAAAGTCCCATACCACTACCTATACTAAGATAGACGCCTTAGGTTATCTAAGTTAAAGTTCAAGTCCTATAATTCGTTTTACCTTTTCGGGAACATCTTTCCCTGACCGAAATTGACCGCATGAACTAGTGTGGTACCCGGTGTCATAAAAAAACTACCACGAAAGAAGGCAGACTAATTAACAAGTTAGTAACAAAACATGAAACTAATCAACTATGTGAATCTACTAGCTAGTATTCCTATGAGGGAAACATAGTTCATGAATCAAGAGATTTCGTTGGGACTCTTTTTATGCGTCATGCATTATAGTTTCCAATATCAATAGTAACGTAGTGTTCCTACCTTCCCTATGTGGGAAGGGATACTTCTCTATCTAGTTAACTCGGTGCTAAGCTAAAGTCCCTTTATTTTTAAAATGTTTTTAATTCTTTAATTATCAATAATAACTTAATTTAGAATATAGGGTCTAACCCTTATATAGTAATTATTATCAATAGCTCAAATAATAATTTTATGAGTATAAGTCCCTTTATCACAATTCATATAAGTAAGGTTTAACACTTTGGCATTTTATAATATTAAGGCATACTGATAGTTTTCACCATCCTTATAGCACATACACCATAATCAACCTCACAACATAGTTAAGACATTTAAATTCAACATCATACCACCATTTAATCCTAATATAGGGCATATCCCAATGTAATATAATGAATTAACAAAAATCACAATTGGAAGTAAAAATAGAGATTATAAGACTTATAAAGTGTTCCTCATACTGTATCATCATGGTCTTACAATAAACCCATAAATCAACCCAACTTGGGGATTAACATCATCACACAATGATAACCAATAAGATAACAAGGACAATTTCATTTGTATAACACAATTCATCTTTAGATCACATCTTGAGACAAGGAAAATATGCTAATTTCACATTATAATTCATAACATAAATCACATATCAAGAACTAGCATTATGGTCATATAATTCATCTTAATTTAATCATAATATAACCATAGTACAGTAATCAAATCAACAACCAACTAAATTGAATGATCACAATACAATATAGGTCAAGATCACTACCTCAGGATAGGGATAGAGGATCATACTCTTCAATTTAGGAAAAACCATCAACAATATCCATAAAAAAGTTGAATTACATGTTAATATACTCAATATAACCCTATAAATTCATTAACAGCTCAATCCATGACTTCAATTTCATAATTGAATTAAACCCATAAGAAAACTCAACATTTTGAAATCTATTTTAAAGGAACCCTTTGAGAAAAAGATGTCAAAGGTGAATAGAACCCATACCTTAATGATTTGTTGAGAATTGAAGATGAATCCACCCTTTTTCAGCCGCCAATTCACCTCCCAAGCTAAGCTTCTATGGAGTCATCCAATTAGAGAGAGAAAGAAGAGAGAAGGAAGAGAGTTTATTTTGAGAGTTGTCTTTATGTTAATGAGCGTTGAGGGTATTTATAGTAGGACTTCATCATATGAATTAGTCTCCCTTTTATCTCCAAATACCTAAACCACCTAATTAATTAACCGAAATCATTAAAATTTCAACAGTGAAACTCGACTCTCACAAAAGAGACCCCGATTGACGGTCCATCTATGAGTCGACGGATAACCCCCCTCAGTCCTGCACTCCGTCAGCTCGGTCAGAGACTTTAAAGGATAGGGCTTCCTCTATTTTGTCTAAGTGTGGAACGATGATGGCATCGAAACCCCATCGATCCACACACAGATAATAGCCTGCACCTCTGCACTTCATCGATGAGTCCAGACACCATGCAGGTGAAGGTACATTCTCCATTAGCCTAAGTGTTGGACAACGGTGACATTAACGCGCAGTTTGTCAACATATGGGCCGTCTTCTGTCCCGTCGATGTACACTGCCAGGCAATGCTGCATCAAACTAGAAGGGTCCTCCTCAAGGGCCCTTGGTTTGACCTTGGGGATTAGTACACGGACATTTCAACCGTGGAACAATTCAAACAACCATTAGTTACAAGGAAAATATAAAAACTCATATTACCACATATAATGCTCAAAACACATCATCATAAGGAATTTCCTTATCACAACACTTATGATCTCAACATACATTACATTCGTCAATTAGCAAAAAGTTCAACTTAACAACATGCTACTTATCATCTCATGAAGATTCACCATATCAAAATGCACAACATAACTCAAAATAAGGAAAAAGCAAACTTTCAAGTTTTTAATTGCAATACTACAGTAACTTCACTCTAAGTTCATTCAAAAATGCATATAGCGCAAAACCTCACCCAAAAATCAAGAAACTTTAATTTTCTAGTCATATTTATGTTATTAAAAATAACGACAAACCTTATTTATTAAAAAGTTGAGGGTAACGGAACTTCATGTCAGAATCAGCCTCTCATGTTGCACCCTCAACTAGATGATGTTTCCATAACCCTTTACAGAAACAACTTCGTTATTCCTCAACAACTTGACTTGCCTATCAATAATTTGAACCGAAACTTCCTCATAATAGAGGTTATCATTGACCAAGATCCTCAATAGGAAAAATGAACTCGGGATCACCGATACACTTTTTCAACATAGAAACATGGAAAACTGAATGAACGGAAGACAATAAACTAGGAAGTTTAAATTCAAAGGCAACCTTACCTACCATTTTCAAGATTTCATAGGGACCCACATAATGACGACACAATTTCCCTTTCTTTCCAAATCTAACCACACATTTCATTGGTGAAATTTTCAAATACACCTTATGACCTACATCAAACTCCAAATCCTTCTCCTATGATCAACATAAGACTTTCGCCGACAATAGGCCATTTAAAACCAATTCCATATGATATGAACCTTTTATAAAGTCTTATAAATCAACTCGGGAGCAAGAAGATATGGCTCTCCCACTTCAAACCACCCAATAAGAGACCTACACCTCCAACCATACAAGGCTTAATAGGGATCCATAGAAATGGATGAATAAAAACTATTGTTGTAAGAAAAGTCAACTAAACGTAACTGCCTATCCCAACTCCCTTTTAAATCAATAATACATAGTCTAAGCATATTTTCAAAGGTTTGGATCGTACACTCCGCTTGAACATCCGTTCATAGATGATATTGTATGTCTTAAAGGTATTTCTCTATCAATCATATCATGTAGGTGTGCATAATTTAGAACTATGTTTTGGGTCATTCCAAAAAGCTTTGGGTACAAAGATGAAGTTAAGATCCCCTTTTCATCATCAAAAGAATAGTCAAATGGAGTGCACGACTCAAACCCTTAAGGATATGCTTAGAGCTTGTTTGATCAACTTCAAAGGAAAATGGAATTAACATTTTCCTTTGGCTGAGTTATATTATAATATAATTTACCATTCTTCCATATCTATGGATCCTTTTGAAGCTTTGTGTGGTATGAGATGTATATCTGCGATTGGATGGTTTAAGTAGGTATGTTTTCACTTTTTGTTCCTGAACTGGTATATGAGGAATTGGACAAGGTTCGTGGCAAAAAGGATAGATTAAGGACAACCTATAGCTATCAAACTTCATATGCGTACAATAAAAAAAAAAACTCGAATTTGAAAAAGGTGATAAAGTGCATTTGAAAATTTCACTCATGAAAGGGCTGATTAGGTTTGCAAAGACAGTGATGTTGAGTCCTTTTTTTGTGGGTCCCTAAAAAAATTTTCAAAGGTTTGGAAGAGTGCATAATAGTTGAGATTACCTAGTAAGATAGATTTGGTTAATCAGGTGTTCCATGTCTCCATGCTTAAGAAGTGCATTGGTGATCTCGAGTCCATTTATCCTATTGAAGGCCTAGGTGTGGATGAGAACCTCACATATGAAGAGGTTCCCCTGTAATTTTATTGACCGTCAAGTGAAGACATTGAGGAACAAAGTTGTGGCCTCCGTAAAAGTTATATAGAGAAACCACCTAGTTGAGGGAGCAACATTGGAGGCTGAGGCCGACATGAATTCCATTATCCTCATCTTTTTTCTAATTAAGATTAGTTTTTCCCATTTAAGATTAAAATGATCAGTTCATTTGAAATGGAATTATTTCAAAAGATATGCATAATTACAGTAAAAAGGTTTTATTCACTTATTTAGTGTATTTGGTATGTTGTTGTCTTCATCAAATGATAATTATCATGTTGCTATGTTTTTAACGGAACTTTTGTATAAGTGACTCTATATGTTGTGTTAAGCCCATGTTGTTGTTGAGCAGGATATTTTTCATGTAGTAATTTTGAGCTCTTGTATAAAATAATTAATTCTTTGAGTTACTTTGTGTAAATTCCATATTGGTTATTTTTGTGTTTTTGTTGGGATGATAGTATTGAGTCTATCCTTTCCCTACCCAAGATGTTAGTGTCATTAGGGACGAATGCTCTTAAGAGGGGGATAGTGTTACACTCGAAAAGTCCATGACCGAATCTGCAGGATCACATATAATTCTAAGGTTGGTAACACTTTCATAAGGCTTAAAATAACGGTTATAAACCATTTAGGAAGTAATACAACCAAAAAAACAAGGAAAGAACTTGACGTCCTGAAACTATCTAAATTGAACTAGTAGACGTCCATCTGTTTGGTGAATGTTTGGGAGTGTCATATGAAATCTAAAACTTGTAATGGGTTGAAATAGGTAATATATAGTATAAATGGTACAAATGTCTAGTTACGGCTTCCCAAGGACTACCCGAAAGGTATTTGAGAAGGCTAGTACATTGGCGAGCAAGATTTCAAAGCACCTTGCGGTAGACAAGATATAACATCAAACTCGTATCGCGCAGCCAACAAAGGAAGGGAAAAAAATTCCTCGTGGTTTCCCTCGCAATGCACAGCCACTTTCGAGATTTGTTCCTGTCGTATTTAAGTCAATTTGACTTTACAAATAACCCAACTAAGTGATGGGTATTATGGGTAATTTAGGGGTGACTATATTTTTATTTAGAGTGAGTTATTAGACATTTTAACTCAATCCAATAAAATCCCCAAATCAAATCCAAAAATATCTCATCTCTCTATACTTTCTCTCTCCCAGAATCCTTGAAGAAAATTAGAAATTTCTGTAGTATTTCACTTGAATTTTATGGATTAAGCTTCATTAAGGTATGGGTACTTCACTCTTTGGATTCCTTTCACCAAGAGGACCTTTCAAAGATTATTTTTAAATCACTCAATTCCAAGGGTTTTCTCCTACTAATGGGTTTTCTTCTAAATATTAAATTGATGATTGATTATGGTTAATGGTGATTTCGTATGGCTAGTTAAGTAAACATTGTTGATTAATTGGTTTAAATTTATGAAATTTCATGTAGATATTGTCATTTCCCCTATTCCCCCCATATCTTGGATCTTGCTAGTGAATTGATGGGAATTGAAAAATATATTGATTGTAAGACTTGTTTTATCTATTCTATTTCATTCATGAATTTCCTAGGGTATGTATTGTTGGGACTGGAGCATTTTCTTGAAGAATTCATGATGAACCCTTCTTCCCTATTCATAGGTTATGGATTGATGTTAATTTGTATAGTGACGATACAATTGACTTAGTTCTTGTGTTAATAACTATTTTATTGTGTTATTATACCTATTATTGGAAAAAAAATTTGTTGATGGTAACACCATCCATGATGGCTTTTGAAGGAGACTTGGTAAGTCTTTGTGATCTCAAACCTCTACTTCAATTATGATGGCTTGTACCTGGTGATGAAGTTCAATTGTAGTATATCTTGTGGTTGGATTAAGTAGGTGTGTTATGATGATGTAATAGAAATGTCTTAATTATGTAACTGTGAGATTATGCTTAAGATGTAATTATAACGACCCAAAGTACGCCCTAGAAGTTAGGGTACTCTTAGATCGTCACACAGCGTAGTCGACCTATTGTAGGTCTAGGACAAGCCCATAGACATCTTTCATTGCACAATCGTAATGAAAATAGCATAAAATTTTAAACTTTTCATAGAATATCATATAAAAGGACAATACTTCCTACATATATATACATATATATACATATATATATATATGTATATTAAAACGTTAATTCATATTAAAATCATAGAAACACTAAGTCCAAACATATGTCATTGTTGGACTAAACAATACTTGGGACAAAACCCATACAAAACGAATATAAAAATATCTAGTCTATCAAAATACTTTGAAATAAAAGACATATATCCCTCGAGTCTAATGAGGATATTCTTCAACTTTGCTTGAACGACTCTAGAATCCATGATTTCCTTCACGAACTTTCTAACCTTTCACCTACATCTGTAGATATAAAAAATGTATGAAATTAGTACAACACTTGTTCTAAGTATTACATTATGCATAAAATCATGAAAATGGAAATTCACTAGAATTATGAATCTTTTGATTTAAATATCATAATATAAACGTAAGAACCACATTTATCACCTTAGAAATACATAATAAATCAGATAAATCACTTATCACATTCTTTTAAGCATTAGAGTGAAACTATGTCACTTTACAATGACTCAATTCACTTTTACACTAAACTCCTTCACTAATATAATGTTCTTTTTTTTCACCTTGGTCACTTTCTTGCATGCAATCCTCTCACAAAAAGCTATCCTAAGACTCAGTTAAGTAAGAAAACGAGATACAACCCATATACCCTCTCTAGGCAAACCTAAATGATACTTAAGACCAACTATAATGAGATACACACACTTACAATACACCAACGACATAACCATGAGATCCTCTTATCAAAGATGATTCTAAGTTTCACTGGAGTGAGTTGTGAAGCGACCGCCAATGCAATCCGTTGAACACACACTTAAGATATCATTTGGACTACATAATATAGAATCATTCTCACCTTAAAAAAATATATACATAATATGACTCTCTACTTGCAAAGGTGATCAAAAGAATATTTTAAGTAAATATAGAAGATAACATCCATGATTGACCTCTTCAAGATTACCTGAATAATCCTTATGACTCCCAAAGTCATAGATCATGTCAACATAATAATTCGACAACCCTAACAAGAGGCATTCTTACGACTTATCTAGGTAATATACAAAGTGACCAATCCTCTATACCTTCACACCTTAACTCGACAACCCTTGATTACTCTAGATAAGTACTTATTCATTCAATATACTTTCTTTACTTAATTTATTACATTTATTAGTTCATTTATGATACATTCATCACATAAAGGACATTCAAGTTTTGTCTTGGAGAAGACATAGGGTCTCTCATAAACATCTTCAATGACTATTGGGCATTGTCTAGATAGCGTCCCATACCACCACCTAAACCTTATAGAACTTCTCCAATACTAGTAGGTATTTCATAGGATGAGAACAGGCAAAAACGACATAGACCATGGTAGAAAATCATGTAATCCGTAGTATTAACATAATCCTATGAGGGTTTTATACTTGTTGAGTACACCTTGGACACATCCAATGTAAACACATGGTTAAGGAATATGAATGACTTTTATGTACTCTTGTATCATTCTCAAGTAGAGCTACATTGTACTCTAGTCTTCTTCTCAAGTAGATCTAATTCCCCTTAACATACTCACTAGGTTCTAGCCTTTGTTCTCATTGAGTAATTGACATTAAAGGATCACATGAAGATGTTCCATATCTAGTTCATAACCCAATCATGTACACCCTACTAAAGAGGTCTACTAGGGCTACCTTTCAATGGCAACAAGATAGCTGATCATGACCTTCATAAGTATGATATGATGTCGTTCCAACAAAATAACCTTTAGTCCATCATTCATTTCATGAAGGATATCATTATGGCTCTCGCCTTCAAGGTTCATAACCTTACTACTAGGTTAAAGATTCCACGTATATGACCTTTTTAACATTATTTACGGTCTCATATAAAATTTATTCATACATGACAAGGGTGAAATAGGCTTACCTAGTCACAACATCTTATATCCACATATCATCCATACAAGTATCAAGTAAGGGACACAATTCTACCAAAACAAGACACAACATACTTTACGTTATTACATATAGCATAACATTCATTGAAGGACATAGTTATGATCCATAACATCATTATGTCGACCTATACATTACTATAACCTCATCAATATAACCATCATGGACTCATATAGTAAATTATGAATAATCATGCATCAACTCTAAAATTATACAGATAAGACATAGTCATAGACTTACATGATCACATGACAACATCAATTGAAGAACACATACGTTCACCCTTAATCACAAATGGATGAATATTATCGTACTTCACATATATCAACCTAACAATTCATCATAATACTTCAAGTAAGTGATGACAAGGCCATTATCATCGTAATACATAAAGTAATGCCGACGAGGTCATATCAATTTCAAGTGAAGCACATAGTACTTCCACAATAAATGGAACATACAAATCATAAAATTATTCAACTTTAATTAATATAAAATAAAGAGAACTAGGCAGGTTACCACAAATCGCTCTCTCAACTTCAATCTTTGTCTAAATCATCCAATTAAATATCATAAGGCCTTTATCAATCTACTACAACCTAGGTATCAATTAAATATAATTAGTACATAATCCAATAGCCAATAAAAAACTAAACTAGAAATCATAAACATTAGAACAATATCACTTAACCTATAAAGTAGTAAAAAAGTAGGGTTCATCCATTACATGGGTTCATAGGTTAATTGAGACAAAATCGTCTAATTAACAACAATTCCATAAATATTCAATAATTTAATCCTTTAATGCAAGAACTCATGGATAGATTTAAATTTAGAAAACTCATCTTTTAAAAACTCTTTGATAATCACTTTGAAGATTGACTTCGTGATGAATAGAGTTTAAAAAATAAAAAAAAACCATATCTTACTGATTCTAATAAGCAAATTTAATGAAGAATAACCACTTAAATCTCCAATCCAACCTCTTCCTTGTGTTTTGGAGTTCTAGAGAATTTCTTAGGCATTTTGGGTTTTTACTTTGAAGAATGAATTCATCTAGGTGTTTAAGGCTTATAAACATGTTTAAAATACCCAATGTACCCCTAAGTAACCTCCAAAATCTTATTTAGAAATGGTATGAAATTACCATTTCACCCCAGCATTTACAGAGAACTGTGAAATTTGAAATTCCTCACAGACGACTCTAAACGACGATCCAATTCCTAAGGCCGTCGTGTTTGTCCGTGGTTTTGGACTAAGGAATGTAGTTGGAATCTTGCGATGATGCGTCAAGGTCTTTAACCACGCCCTCATTAGAATGGGGCATCGACTAGGCTACTGGCCGTCTATTGGGCTCGTCTATGATAGTCTTTTGCTCAAGGCAAGGTTCTTCCTTAAGGACCCTTGGATGATCCTTGGGGATGTTTGCCCAGAATATTCCAACCCGAATATGTTCGTAAAAAATTTTAAAACCTACTATATATATTTTATCCAAAACAAATCACATAAAACTAGATGAAACATTCCAAGACAGACAAAGAAATTTCAAGTAAAACCTTTCAAACTTCATGGATGATCTTTGACGTTTGACCTACAAACCTCATCAAACTTAAGGCACTACCTATAAAAACTATAATAACGCATATAAGAACCTTATAAACTGATGAAACACACAAATAGGCATATAACCACACATGAGACACATAGATGACTTAGTCATCGAACGTCTTGGTCGTCATTTGACATTTTACATCCAAATCACCTTAAACTCTATACACTAAATCAATACCACATTATTAACAATTTTTTTACCTTAGAACATGATGACGAACATGTTAGGCTTTATCTTAGCCTATGTCGTTTGAGAGGTATTAGAATCTCTCCCACTAGGAGAACATTCATCCTCTAGTGACACTTGTCATTCTTTGAACACATCCAAGAGTATAGATTCAGTGAACAACTCATGAACATACCACATAACAAATTATTAACTAGAAACACTAATTTCACATCATTAAGAGAATTACAACACCGAAAGAAGTTATAAAAAAATCTAAAACTCGTTATACCATTCGGCTCTCTTCTTTAATTCTAACTAGCAGTAATCCATTTTATATTGAATATCATGTTCATATTCATTAGTTCTAACAACATTTAAATAATTTTTTGACCAGAGAATGAATCAGTTAATTCATAAAAAAAATTTAAAGTTTACTGCCAAAGCTACTTTGAACTATGCAATTTTTTTCAAAAATGCAACATTTAGGTAAAACATGATGGAAACATGCTAATATCCAAGATAAAACCGTACAAACACAATTTAAAACATAACCATGACTTCATAAAATGCACAATGCAAGTAATCAGTGAAATTAAATTTCTACAAGACCCCTATACACAATGCACATGCAACGTGCTTCTATGATTTTCTACTCTCAAGCTTAAGTTTAATAGAAGAGATGAGAAAATCAATCTTAACTCCAATATTCACCATAATCCCCCACTTCGAAGCCACACATACCACTAATGAAATACGGGAACTTACATCATAATCATCCAATGTTTTTGGAGGAACTTACTTTGCATTCCTTCCTCTTAGCAGAATAAATAGGACAATCTCTCCTCTTATGTCCTTCCTTATGACAATAAAAGAAATTCTCTGTACCAACTAGAAACTCCCCATAGTGCCTCTTCAGATAAGTACAACAAGTGGGCTTAATAATTTACGAACCACAACCTATCCCAGGCTTCTCTTTTGAAACACTAGCTCCATCTCGGTTTGGTGATCTCTTCTTAAATATAGGTCAATCTTCATCAATGGCTTTACCCTTCTTCAAAGTCCTCATGCTCCTCCTCTTCAAAACACTCATGCTTCTCCGAATTTTTTGTTCTACAAATTCCACCTTAGTTTGAATAGGGTCAATGAAATCCACAAACATCACCTTCATCCTCACATGGAGAAAGTACTTCTCTAAGGAAGCCCTCTTGAACTCCTCCCACTCAATGGGACCTGACTCAACGATCTATTATCTTTCCATTGATTGTACAACACATAAGCAACCTCCCTCAATTTGTATGAAGCTAACTCATCCTTCATCCTAGAATTCACCCCCATGACACTCAAAACCTTGTGCACTCAATCTAGAAACACTTTTGGATACCCTCCCACCCTACTACTAAGAAAGACTGGAGGATTCATCCTCACAAAATCTCTCAATATATATGTCATAATGCTCTCCACAACATTCACTCTAGCGCAATACCCATATTCACAAGGGTAGTCAAAGCTCGACCTCTAGCAAATAAAGCCTCTCTAATATCCCCATTAGTCATCTCAGTGGGAACCTTTAGAACCTCTTTACCTTGACCTCCAATAAAAAATTGATTACTTTGAGCAACTTGCTCAACTTGAGCAAAATCTTCCTCTTCTACCCTTACTTCTTCCAACCTTCTAGCATCCATCCTTCTAATATTAAGATCCTTTAAACACAAGAGAGGAGATCAGGAATAGACTCTTAGAACCTAAATTTCATAGGCATGACAAAATATGGATGAAGAAAGTAAAACTGCATCGTCCTATAAACTCTAGCCCACGATGTGTCGCAAGTCACACCAATGGTCAAGACTCTACTAGACGTGGCTTAATGATACTTTTTGATTCCTTACACAACATTCATAACCTATGCTCTGATACTAAACTTATCACGACCCGCACCTATAAATTAGAAGTTAAGGCATTCCTTAGGTGGTAAATCGGCGTACTTGATCCCTCTGAGGTCTTTTACAATACTTTATGTGCTCTTCATCGCATATAAACATATTAAAAGTAGTGCGGAATTAAAAATTTTTGCACAAATATCTTAAAACATGTTTTCATATTAAAAATTATAGAAACTCTAAGTCTCAACATATGCCTTTTTAAGACTCAAGAATACTTGGGACACGACCCATATAATACAAATATAGAAATACTTAGTCGATTACAATACTTCAAAATAAAAAACATATATATTCCCTCGAGCCAAATGAGGACATACTTCAACTTTGCTTAAATGACTCTAAAATAAAAAAAAAATTCACGATTCTTCTCACCTTTCGCCTAGACCTTTAGATATTATAAGATGTATGGAATAAATACAAATAGTTGTACTAAATATGGCATTATGCATAAAATCATTACGCCAGACATTCAATAGAAATATGAATCTCTTTATTTAAATACATAATATAAACATAAGAACAATATTTAACACATAAGAAACACAAATGAAATAACATAAACCATTTATCCGATTTTTAGAAGTATTATAATGAAACCATTTCACTTTACAGTAAGATAGTTCACTGTTACACTAAACTCCTTCACTGTTATAGCGTTCCTTTACTTCACCTTGGAAACATTGTACAATGCAATCCTCTCACTAAAAGCTATCCTAAGGCTCACTGAATTAAGACAACGACATATTGATCATACACCCTCTCTAGACACCTAAATGATCCTTAACACCACTTATAATGAAATACACACACTTACAATACATCAACCACATAACCATGATCTCCTCATATCAAAGGTGATTTTAAGTTTCACTTGAGTAAGTTGTGAAGTTAGGACCCATACAATCCAATCCACACACACTTAATAAATCCTTTAGACTACATATGATAGAATCGTTCTCACCTTAATACAACAATATATATAATATGACACTCTCCTCCAAAAGGTTATCAAAATATTTACTTAACTAAATAAAGAAGATAACGTCTGTCATTGACCTCTTCAAGATTACCAAAATATTCCTTGAACTCCTTAAGTCTTAGATCATGTCTACATAATCAACCAACTTCCCTAACTAGAGTCATTCTTAAGACTTGTCTAGGTCATATACGAAGTGACCATTCCTATGCCCCCTTCACAGCTTAACTAGATAACCCTTATTACTATAGATAAGTACTCATTTATTTAACATACTTTCTTTATATAAGTCAATACATTTATTAGTTCATTTAAGAGATATTCATCAAATTAAGGACATTCAAGTAATGGTCTTGGAGAAGACCTAGGGACTCTTACTTAAGTCTTCAAAGTTTATTGCACATTGTCTAGACAGCGTCCCATACCACCACCTAAACCTCATAGAACTTCTCCGATAAAAGTAGGTATCCGATATGATGATAATAGGGAATAACCGCCATAGACGATTGTAGAAAATCATTGAATCTGGAGTTGTTACCTACTCGTATGAGGGTGTTCTTCTTTCCAATGGTAGAATGAAACATCCCATGCACGGACATGGGTAAGGAATATGAAGTGCTTTTATATAATGTAGTCTCATTGTCATGTTAAGCTACATTGTACTCTAGTCTCCTTCTCATGTTGAGCTCACTCAGTGCTAGAGTTTGTTCTCATAGAGTACTTGACATTAAAGGATCACATAAAGAGGTTGAATATCTAGTTCATAACCTAATCACGTTCACCCTACAAATGAGGTCCACTAGGGATGCCTTTCAATGGCGACAAGATATCTCATCATGCCTAAGGCTGATATGATGTTGTTCCACCCAATCAACTATATTTCCATTATTCATTTCATGTAGGATACCATTACGACTCTCTACATCAAGGGTCATAACCTTACAACTAAGTTTAAGATTCCACATATATGACCTTCTTAACATAATTTATTGTCTCACATATCATTTTATCCATACATTAAAAGGGTGAACTAAGCTTACCTTGTAATGTCATATCATCTCCACATGTAAACCATCCATGTATCATTTATCGAACACAAGTTAATCAAAACAAGACATAATATATTTTACTTTAGTACATATATCACATCATTCGTTGAAGCACATAAGAATTACCATTATCATGATTATGTTATCCGATACATTACTTTAACATCATAAATATAACCATCATATCATTATATAGTCAATTAAGAATAATCATGCATCAACTCTAAGACTACACATATAAGACTTAGTCATAGTCTAACATGATCACGTTAAACATCAATAGAAAACACATACTTTCACCATAATCCCAAATAGATGAATATGATCATACTTCACATAGATCAACTAAATAATTTATCATAATACTTCAAGTAAGTGCCAACAAGGTCATGATCATTATAATACATAAAGTAACACTGATGAGGCAACATCAATTACAAATAAAATAAATAGCACTTCCACCAGAAGTGGACCATACCAATCATAACATAATTAAGTCTAATTAACATAAAATAAAGAGATCTAGGGAAGTGTACCACCCTTTTATTCTCTCCACTTCAATCCATGTATGAATCATCCAATTCAATTATCATAACGCCCTTACCCATGGCCATAACAAAAAATTCAATACATAAACTATGGCATTCAATGAAACTAGGCAGATTGAATATAGAATTATTAATCTAAGACAACCTATATATTTATTCATTACAATTTTTACAAAATTCAATAGCCCATAGAAAACTACACTTGAATTCATAAGCCTTACAATAATATCACTTGACCAATAAAGTAGTCAAAAACTACGGTTCATCAATTACATAGGTTCATAGGTTAATTGAGTTAAAATAATCAAAATAAAAACAATTCAATTAATATTCAATACATTAATACCTTTTATTCAAGAACCCATGGATAGAATTCAATTTAGAAAATTCATCTTTTAGGAATACATTAAAAATAACTTTGAAGATTCTCTCCTTCATGAATATAGTTTCAAGGATCAAAAACCATACCTTATTGATGCTAATCAACAATTTGGTGAATAATGACCACCCAAATATAAAATCCAAGCACTTTCTTGAGTTTTAGCTTCAATGGAGTTCTAGTGAATTTCTTAGGGATTTTGGGTTCTGATTTTGAATAATGAATTCATTTATTTGTTTAAGGCTTATCAACATGTTTAAAATACCCAAAGTACCCATAAGTAACCGACAAAAGTCTTATCTGGAAGTTGGATGAAATTAACTTTTCACCCCTTGCATTTATAGTCAACTACGAAATTTGACAGCCCTTACAAACGACTCCAAAACTATGGCCCATTTCTTAACCAACAGACTGTCCTTTTTGTCCGTGGTTTGGGACTGAGGCTTGTCGTTTGAACATTGACCTGCAAGTACAAAATATTGACTCACACCCTTAATCGACTGGGCGTGGACCAGACTTCTGGCCGTCAATTGCCTTAGTCGATTGGGCTGGTCTAAGATAGCCTTTGGCTTAAGGCAAGGTCCTTACTCAACGCCCCTTGGGTAGTCGTTGGTGATGTTTTCCTTGCCGTTTCCAACCAGAATATGTTTCTATACAGTATTAGGACCTCCGATATCAGTATCATAAAAAAATAACACATAAAACTTGATGAATCAAACCCCGACACGGAAGGTTGTTTCATAGCAAACCTTTCGACCGTTATGGACGCTCTTGGATATTTGACCTCCAAACATCATAAAACTCAACACACTTACTATTAATACTATAATAACTCATATAAGAACCTAATTAACTCATGAAACACACAAATAGGCACAAAATAACACATGAGGCACATAGGTCACTTACTCGTCTAACGTCTTGGTCGTTCCTTGATGTTTCACTTCTAAATAACCTAAAACTCCATACAATGCTTCAGTACCACATTATAAACCATTTTAGGGCATTATATCCATATTAAAAACATGTTAGGATCTATTTTTAACAAAATAATTTGAGAGGTATTACAGAAAAAACCCTTATGAACATAAAATATAAGTCTAATCTATTATATCAACTAAATGAACATGTTGACATAGGCAAACCATTTATCATAAGGGATCATAAACTTGATCATGGGAAACACATATGCAAACTCTTAACTTCAGACACGTCCTATAGCAGTAAACACCTACACATTGTGTAAAAAGATGACGAAGAATTGTATTAGTACAAGAATGCACTAAGTATCGCAACCATGCAAAAACATGAATTTAAAGACGACATTTCCTTTTAAATCATACAACATGTCGTTTTGGTAAACTTCAAGAACATAGGTACATATAAGCTTAATAAAGTTCACATACATCATATAGACATGGATACTACTCATAATAGCACATACAGTGATTTATCATACATTGGGGCATATCCAATACATATAATTAATTACCTCTCTTTTATCTTACATCTTCTCTTAAAAAGTGTCACGACCCAAATCGGGGACGCGACTGGCACCCACATTTACCCTCCTATGTGAGCGAACCAACCAATCTAACCTTTAACATTTTAATACAATATCAACAAAAGAAATGCGGAAGACTTAAACTCATTAATAAAACAATTCAAAACTATTATTAATATCCCCAAAATCTGGAAGTCATCATCACAAGAACATCTATCTCAATTCACTAAACTAGGAATGTCTAAGAACAAAAATAACTAAAAAGCTAGTCCATGCCGGAAGTTCAAGGCATCAAGACTTGAAGAAGAAGACCCAGTCCAAGCTAGAAGCATTAGCTCACCCTGAAGATCCGGTGTGACGAAGACTGGCTTGATTTACTGCTGGGTTGAAGTTGACGGAACATTTGCTGCATTACACAAATAACAAGAAGGAAACATAAAAGTAGGGGGTCAGTACAACCACAAGTACTGAGTAGATATCATCGG
>CM064967.1:39145775-39172967 GCA_032847665.1 Solanum chilense
CTATCCTGGTACCGGAACGTGGCACCCGATCCCCTAATTCATCAAGCCTTCTTTTACACTAAGGCATCATCATTCTCATTATATAATTTATCAAGCCTTCTTTCATACTAAGGCATCATCATTCTCATTATATAATTTATCAAGCCTTCTTTTATACTAAGGCATCATCATTAACAAGTGAATTAGGGTTCTTTCAAGATTTGGGATTCAATAGCTTCATCATGCTTTGTTAATTCATCACAATTTCATAATCATAATCATGCAAGCATACAATTTAAGCACATAGTAGGGTTTACAATACTATCAACACATATCATTCACTATTGAGAGTTTACTACGAGTAGCATGAAAACCATAACCTACCTCCACCGAAGAATTGATCAACAAGCTAATCCTCAAGCTGCGTTTTCTCCTCCCTCTCGATCGATCCCTCTCTTTCTCTTTGTTCTTTCTGTTTGTTTTATTCAAACCTTCTTTCCTTTACCCTAAATATTCATATAATTAAGACTAAAGGAGGACAATAGAACCCACTAATTAACTTAAGGTTACCTCTTTTAACCCCCAAGTAATTAGACTTATTAATATTAACCCTCAATCTTTATAATTAAGGAAAGAACAGTCCAAAACGACCCTTAAAACGTGTAGAGGAATCCTATTCTGCCTGGGATTTGCGCAACCTGTGACGGCCCGTCGTGCCGACGACGGTCCGTCACACAGGTCGTCGCAGCCCCCTCGAACTCAAGTGGCCTGGGACGGCCCGTCACACCTGTGACGGTCCGTCCTGTACCTCCGTCATGACGGTCAGAAACTCGTTTCTTGTACCAAATTCTCAAAAGTTGAAGTGTTTTGCAGCGGGAACTCACGATGGTTCGTCGTGGATGTGACGGCACATCCTGCAGGTCCGTCACAATTTACAGAGAGTCGATTTTCAGTATCCAATTTCAGAATTCTAAGTATGCTGAAACGATGCACCCTCGACGGGCCGTCGTGACTATGACGGTCCGTCGTGCTGTCCGTAGTCTTGGCCAGTTTTTCCAGAATAAAATCTGCTGCTCAAAACGACTAAACAGGTCGTTACAAAAAGACCTCAAGTGTACTTAGTACAATGTATCACGTTGAGGTCACCTAACAATAGCCTTTCATAATATGATTTATAACACAACCACATATATTCATAAGTCGTAAGCACCTCATAGGCATCAACTTCACATAAGGACCATCACCTTAGACAACTCCTAGGGCACACTAGTGTAAGTGGTAGGTATCACCTGATAATAAAACTTCAACCAAGTGTACCTAAGAAGTAACCCTAGACTAGACATAACATAATGAACAAGTCATAACACTTTCATTATAACTAGACATTGTTCCACATACTTCATAACATCATCTAAGGACTCTTTCCTTTAATAAAAGCTTAGTCAATACACATTTAGTTCATACCATAGGAAAACCACCCTCATAACCTATTCAAAAGTTTACTTATGCAATTTACACATGGAGTCCCATACCCATCACATATACTAAGTAAACTCATTTGTAAGCCACAAGTGTAATTCACATGCATAGTAATAATTCATGTCTTGACATAACAAATTCACTTAACATGCATACAAATCATATATAACATAAGTATTTACTTTATAAGAGTCTCTAATGAAATCTTTTCTTAATGTCATCTAGTGCAATAAATAGTTGGGGTCCACAGTCTTCCCTATACTATGTACATTTTTCAAGTAATTTGATTAGAATTAATATTCTTATAATCGTTCATTTCGTAAATTTTCGAAGAATGAGACATAACCGACATACAACATGTGAGCTACATGGAATCCGGTGTTTTACTATGATACAGAAAAGAGAGGGTACCACTTGTCAAGATAGGACCTTCATACAAAATAATTGTTCTAGTTGATCAACTAAGCTAAAACCTATGGGGGCAAGTAGTTATGGAAAAAGGAGATTTCTTCTAGAAACCTTGACTTGCTAACATGGACGTTTACATATCATGAAATAATATCTAGTTTGGGAACCCAGACTTGCTAAAATGAAGGTTTACTTTGTGGGAAGTCGAACTTAATAATGTGAAGCTGCCAGTCACATTTGTCTGGTTCACTCAGTGTTAAGCTTAAACTCCCCTTTTAAACATTATTAAGTTTTTATATAACATTAGTTCATAAGGATTAGGCATTAGGAACTTACACTCTCATACATCATACAGCTCAAAGTTATCTAAGATTAAAATGTCCTTTTATCATAGAACCTACATTATGTGAGTATGTCCTTTAACATGATCATATTATATTCATACTATTTTCTAGTTTAGTGTATAATTAAATAATACCTTTCAAGATACTCACTTATTCATGCGACTACCATTGACATACTTTATTATTACATGCATTTGTGTGTGTATAACTATATGTGAGATCTACATTTACATAAAAACCTTTAGGCACACATGTTTATAACTTCATTAATTTTATACTTTACATGCATATAAATAGGTAATGACTCAGAAGACAACTATCATTTTCTTTGTCATCAGCATGAAGTGTGTGTGTTTACATTGGTCAATATGTTCACATAATGGCTATCACGTACCTCTGAGGAAACCACCCTCTAAAGATCTCAACACATGTACAACCTTTTTCAAGTCTTAAGTCAAACACACCTAGACTATTTAAGACTATATACTACACAAACTCACAATACATAATAGGATACAAGTACATATTAAACAATAGAATAGAAGACTCATAGAATTATTTGATGACACATTCATATAGGGTTGATATAGGTAAGGGTCATGATACAGGCATATTATTCATCACTTTATATAGACCACCGAACCCTAACATGATCATCACATATATTCATATATTATCCTCCCCACTATTAGGTAATGCAACTAGTTTTGAGGGATATATATATATATATATATATATAATTCACATAATATCATTTCACTTAGACCATGAGAATCAATGCTAAATCCATCAACTTCATAAACTCGAAATCGTCATATCCATTCATTTTGCATGTAATTCCCTCAGGTAAATGATAATAATACTTAAACATTGAATATATTATTAACACTGCCACCATAAGTGGACCATATTATTCATCACAATTCAATAGATATTCTAATGTAATAAGAGGAAAATAGGTCAACTTACCAAATCTCCAAGATAATTATCATCTTGATAAATTTCCAGCATTTCATAATCAATTGGCATAAAGGAATATATTACTAAGAAATTCATTATAATCTGAACCTAATCTAATCATCATATCATCAAGATCAAAAGACCCACATTATAAGCCAATTTGAGAAATTAGGAGAATCATGGGTTCTTCATTAAATTGCATAGAAATTCATCATAAAATCAGTCACTAAATATATATTCATCATTAGAATGCTTTTGAAATCAATTTTACAAATTACCCATGACTACATTGAAAGATAGGATTTTTCACTTAGAATGATGTTTCGTAAGATTTGAATGACTCCATAGATATATAGTTATATGGGCATGAAGTATTACCATACCTTTTACATTATATATTCCATGAAAATATGAGACGAAAAATGCAAGAATCTACCTCAATAGTTTGTTCTTGAGCTTTGTCTTCAATGGAGGTTTTGGAGTATTTGGAAGATAAGAAAGTTTTGGGGATTTTTTATTTGTTAATGGATATTGGGGTTTTGACTTCTGAAAGAGGTTAAATAGGTCCTAAAAAAGTTTATAAAGGACTCACTAAGTTTCCAAAATACTCCCATACTTATTGAGACTTTTATTCATGTCAAAATTTACTTTAAAACGACGAACCAAATCTGGAAAGTGGTTGCACGTCATGGAGGCAGCCCAAAATCTTGCCTCTTATAATTGTTCAGACAGTGGACTTCTTGTAGTTCATGTGATCCAAAGGCACACTAAGTTCCAGGTGCGCTACTCGTGGAAATATCCAGATCTTTGTGCTGCACGCTGCCTTGGGCAGCCTTCTTGTCCGACATTTGGGTCTTTCTCAAGGACCCTTATGGTGGTTCTCGGGGAGTCATACCCGAACGTTTTTGTAATGACCCAAAATGAACTAAGGTAAACTAGAGTCTCATGGTTGTTTATTGAGTTAATTTTAAGTTAAAATGAGTTATAGCAGTGTTCTTAGTCAGTGTGTGAAGTTTGGTTATGTTTGGAGCTCAAATGCCCAAGAACATACATGACATTCGGAAGGTCAACATTAGATTGTACTTGTGTGTTGATGTTTTTGTGTGAGTTTTACGTATTTTTTTCCTTGAAAATGAGGTGGGATGTTCTTAAGACCTAGAAGACTTAGTTAAGAGGTTTTACATCCTGGTACAAGCCCACGTAGGATCTACAAGGGTCCCTAGATGAACAGCCCAAGAATTGGACAAGACTACCAAGAACATTGCCCAAACGACGGAGCAGTCTACTGCGCGTAGGCCCATTGACACCATGTCAGCTGAGGGGCGTCGTCCCATACTTTGTGGGAAACTCAAAACTCCCTTGAAATAGTCTCTAATGCCATCAACGCCCATCAGCAGGGGTCGTCGATCTATCAACGCCTAGTATCTTTGGTCATCGATTGGCACCTGCTAAAGATCTTGTTGGTTACTGCCCACGTAAAATGTTTTTTGTAAATTCACCTAAAGTATTTTGGGACCCTAGGATGATATTTTTAGTGTTTTTAAGTTTTTCTGTCTTATTTTTGAATCCTAGACCTAGACAAGGCCCATCACTTCAAAAATTCCAACTCCCTCTCTAAAGAAAACTCTCCAAAGTCACCATTGAAGCTAAGACTCAAGGAAGGCAAGGAGGGCTTGTTTGGACGTGTACATTAACCAAAATTAGTGTGTTTACTTCTCTTTGAGTTATGGTATCCATCGTTGAAACCTCTTCCATTCAAGCAGCCATTTCCAAAAGATTTAAAAAAAGGGTTTCCAGACTCAAATTCCTTTTATCTTTGATTTTATTTAAATGTTTTTACTCTTATAAAAAAATTTTAATAATTTAAATGTTTTTATTCTTTTATGGAATAATGATTTTCATGTTAAAAACCTAATGAACTCATGTATAAGGATATTTCAAACTTTTAGCGTAAGAAATGGGTCAAATGAGCATGTTTGGGTAAGGTATAAACTTATGTTTTCTTATGTTGTTGTTTTTCTTTAGCTACTTCCCTAAGGTCCTTATTATGATGAAATACGGATAAATTGATAATGGTTGATGGATGACTTGGTTAAATGGTGAGTTTCCTATATTGTATAGTTCTTATTATGAATTGCTTTTGAGTGGTATGCTCCACCTTCTTGGTGGCGGTGTTTATTTGATGAACTTGATATTACTTAGTATGTTTTGTGAGTATGGATTTGAAAGTATAGTATATGAAATGAAGTGATATAGAGGATAAGTCTAGTGTTGTGCTTTATGAAGTTGAATAGCATGATTGTCTTAGATTATGCCTAGGTAAAGTATATGACATGTGAAGCATGTAAAGTGTGTAAATTGATGAATGTAAGACTGAACCATGTATCTAAGCTAATGTTAATCAAATGATTTTAATATTCAAGATGTGCTCGGAAGTACTCACACACACCTAAATGAATTTATGAAGTTAAATTGAGTAAACAGAGGAGTTTTGAGGTGGACACTCATCGTGAGTTGAGATGAAGTGTTTAGTAGCAACCTAACTACATCCTAAGAATTTTCTAACATAGGCCAGAGGATGAATGCTTTCGTGAGTTGAGATGTGGTGTTCACTAGCTATTCATAACATATAGATTAAAGTGTTTAGATTACGTGGGGGTTATGTGTAGCACCGAGAGAATATGAAGAAGAGGTGGTTACACTTCTTGAGTTGAGATGTTGTATTTCAATATACCTCTTGAGATGAGCACTGCTCGTGAGTAGAGAATCCGTACTTAGTAGCAATCTGCTTATCGCTTAACTATGCACCCACATAGGTGTAGGCATTGGGAAACCCATGTAAAATCAAAAAAGAATGACCTTACTCAGGCAAGTGAAGATCCCTCATCCGATAGGGATTAATCTCATGATTCCATGTCAAGATCTCATGGTATATGTCGGTTAAGCGTATCCTCCATAAAAGAATTGATTGAAATAAGTCTTCTAAAATAACAAATTACTTAGTGTAGGTGGTGGTATAGGACACTATCTACTCATTGCACAAGGTAGGACCTTCAAAAAGGGAAGAGTTCGTACCAAATCTTCTAAAAGAACGTACTACATAGGGTAGGTAGTGGTATGGAAGCTATCTAGTCATTGCATTATGTAGTCATTCCAAAAAGGAATACTTTGGTTTTTTGTTGTGTGTCTTTTAATTTCATGCAATTGATTGAGGTGTTTGTTTCTCCCTAGTTGAGTAAGCCGAAATGGGTAGTCATCAGGGTTTCTTTACTTTGTATTTAATGAGGCATATGCATACTTCCTTCATGTCTTACATTAGTGAGTCTTAGAATAATCCTAAGATAGGGAAACTCTTACGGAAAATGAGTTCACTTTTTCTTTCGTTTAGCCTTGGAAGTCCACGCATTTAGGATACGGTAATTCATTGTGAGTGCCTTAAATGATTCATTGTTAAATTTCAAATTTGTTCACTTTAATATTGGTTGGAGTTTACTGTAATGTTTTGGAAGTTACTGTAGATGGTCCCTTTTCGTTTAAAATAATGGAATGTCTTATCTAAGTGTTAAGTAATGGTTCTTAGGATGGTTTTCTTCCGTATTCTTGAATATGTTACTTAAAACATGAAGAGTTATTTTACAAAATGTCCATTTTCTCATGTTTTTGCATATGCCATACTTAGTATATTATTTGTACTAACCCCATAATTTTCTATACCTTATAAGTATAGGTTGAAGACTTTTTGTAAGATTCGAAGGCGAAGCTTGGAAATTTACTCGCTCACGAATTTGTATGTCCTCATATATTCGAGGACGTAGTCTATTGTTTCGTATCTTTATTAATAAGACTTAATATGTATATTATTTAATGTAAAGGGTCGTGTGCCTATGAATTTATATGTCGTGTCTTTAGTTTGGCTTCTAACGATGAGATTTCTTAAGTATTTATGAATGATTTCCTTTTTATTAATTTATTAATTAAAATTTTTAATTCCACACTACTTTTCATGGCTTATGTAATGAATACTAGTTATAGTGCTTGTACAAGACCCCAAAAGGTCAAGTATGCTTGATCACGAAACGGGGGGTCCTCCTAACTTCTAGAGGGTGCTTTGTGGTCATGACATTTTTAACCCTTAACATGCCTTTTAAGATAATAGGGTCACCAATACTATTTTAGAATCCATACACCACATAAAAACAAGACAAACATACAAGGACACACTAGCATGTCTAAAGACTAACTTTCGTACGTCCTGAATGTTCTTCAACATTTAACCTCCAACCTCTTCAAATCAACTATACATGCTTTAAAATACTTTATTTAAATGTTATTACCCTCTTCAAACACATGTGAGTCTCTAGCTAACTTAGTTCATTTTATGAGTCGTTCTATATCCTCCACGTGCAATACATTCATCCTTGAATGACACTTGAAACTTGTAAAACACTTTCAAGGACTCAATGACTTATGTAGAATCTTACAACATTGAACATGTTACCACTTAAGAGTCAATGCACAAAATTTACAAGGGACACAAACTTCATACTATTATGCACCTAAAGCAACAAAATCAAACATGCATTACACTTACTTTTTCATCCATGCTTACATGCTTTTTCATACTCATTGGCATTTGGAGGAACTACCTTGTCAATCTTTGAGGCATACTAATTAATTCATCATAGAGTTAGACATACAATGGACCTTACTTGCACACATATGCATAAACCACACTTGAACTCATGAAAATTTAAGCAATTCATTTAGTTTCCCAAGAATCCCGAATAATTTAGATTAACTACAATCTTATAGTCAAGAAATAACACCATCAAGGTCATATATGATATTACCATGTTAAACTTTTGCTCAAGGAGGAACTACCTTCACCTTTTTCTCAAGGAGGAACTACCTTCTCCTAGTAAAAAAATACAAACATGGAATCATAGAGTTCACATAAAAGTAATACACAAGGGTCAATTCATTTTAAGAAGGACTTATTTACTCCAACCCTCATTATGATCATACTCTTTTCCTTATGGAGTAAAAATTGTAGCTCACACCACACACATGACAACACAGAGGAAGTTATTTCATACAAATTTAAATTTTCTAGCATGACACTAACTTTCATATAAATGCATCATTTAGGAACGTTTTTACTATTCAAAGGCAAACATTGATGTCATTGGCTAGACATACTATTACAACTTAAAATCCACCTAGGCGTAACCGGCATCATTGTCCTCTACAAGGACTAAGACAAGCCCTTAGCGTTCTTCATAGAACAATATAATTAAGTAAATACAACAGAATTATAATTTTTTTTTGTATAATGAAGTATACTTAGACTTCTCAAATATGGCATATGGCATTTACATAGACCCCTCACTCTTGAATCTTACTTATGCTTCTCATTGAACATTTAACAACAACATAGTCTAATAGTTTGTGTCACATTTAACCATCCAAAGAAACTAATCACAATGATTTTGGCATAGCCCTTAGTCTAATACAATAAGCCTATATAGGAAACAATGAAGTATCAACATGAGAATGGAATAATTTTCTCAAAACATAGACAAAACTAATGAGAACTAACCAAATGACTTAGGAAAGATCCAAGCTTCTTCTTCAATGACCACAAATCTCCTTAATGTCCCAAACCTAAAATGTCACATTCGGGAAGCACCCCTAGATATAACCGGTATCGTCGTCCTTTTTGAGAACTAAGACTAGCTTCTTAGCTTGCATCCTTAAATTCATAGGTTAAAATTAGCACAAATTTAGAACTTGATACTACTTCTACATTGAGGTTTCCATAGACCACTACATACACATAGTATAGTTATACCGAGTATACGTAGTACCTTCATATATGAAGATTACGTAGTCTTCTACTTTTATTACACATAGATACATATAAAATATAACATAGTCTCAAAGACATGTCTCATCTCATAACCATCTAACAAGAGTATAGAATTTGGGTGTAGCCTATACATCAGTACGATAAGACCACACATAAGTCATACAATGCTTAAAATCCAAATGAAAAAGAAAGAACATTAGGGTCTTAAAAACTAAAGCAACATCATAAGCTCGATACTGTAAATGCCCTCAGAAAGTGAGAACTTATGCAACTTGGATGATTAAGAATTGCAAGTCTTATTCAAAGTCGTCTACAAAATCCCTTCAACGATTGTAACCTTAAATAATGTGGAGAAGTAAGAAATGGGGTTAGTACACCACTTGTACTATGTATGAGACCATATGCACATATATCATGAAGTCATGCTAGGAAAAGGGACATATTATTAAACTATGCAATTTACTTTGTAAACCTTTATGCACATACAACAAGACCATTCAAATTATTAATACATATTACTTAATCGTAGGAATGTACATCACAAGACCAATAATAAAAAGCATAGTAATGTCAATAAACATATGAGCATACTTGCATATATAATCAAGACCACTCTATCATCAAGTAATAACTTCAAAAAGCATGAATAAGAGTACATTTAAACACAAACAAACAAGATCATTACTCATGAACCTCTTTATGTCCACTTGTGCAATAACTAAGCAAAGCCTATAACCTTACTTAATAAAGTAAACCTAGCATGAACCATAATAATTATCAAACCTCACAAATCATAGCCTTAAGGGTACATATTATCCTACTTTAGCAATATAGAACAGACAACTGTTCATAAGAGTAATTAACATCACATAGTCTCAGTAACATTTCTGATCATTATATACATATCTTTTACATTTATAAGAATATACTATCATAAGAATATCCTCCTAAAACTTCCCTCAAGTCTAAGTAGTGCAATGTTTAGGTTAAGTCCTATACCCCCATAGTGACTATGCTAAACCCCTTAGGTCATCTATGTTAGAGTTCTTTCCTTTAGTTTATTTTACCTTTTGGGAACATATTCCATAACAGACATAAACCAGATAATCTACTGTGTAATCCGGTATGATGAAACCCTACACCGAATGAAGGTGGACTTCATTCCAAGGCAGTACCCAAACATGACCATAATAACTACATGTATCCACTAGCTACTATTCCTATGGGTGTAACATAGGTCAAGAACTACGAGATATAGTTAGGACCATCCATATGCTACATGTATTGGAGTCTCCATCTCAAGAGTACATTAGTGATCTAACGTTCCCTAAGTGGAAAGGAACACTCCTCATTCTAGTTCACTCGGTGCTAAGCTAGAGTGCCTTTTCGAATGTCTTTATACATTTATAAATCATCATAACCTAATGTAAGTCATAAGGTCTAAACGTTATATATACATCATCATCATCATAGCTAAATAAGAATTTTATGAGTATTTTCTTTTCAATACAATTCATATAGGTTAAGTTAGCACATTAATATTTTCATATCATAATAAGGCACATTGGTAATCATAACCATGCTTATAACATTTACATCTTAGCTAACACCTCACACACCATAGTAAAGAAATTTTAATTCAACCTCATACCTAAACTATCAATCCTAACACAAGGCATACTCCAGAACGACATCATTAGTTATCCACAAGTAACCATAATTTACGTAAAGAGTTCGAATAGCAAGACTTACCAAGTCTCCTATATAATTCATCATCAACTTCTTACACATCAACATGAACATCATACAAGTAATGCCTCAATATTTTCAACTCAAATACTATGACCTCTAACTCGAAATTATGAGTTGGATAGTTTATCTCATGCACATTAAGTTGTCTAGAAGAATAGGATACTACTTTCCAATGTTTCATAAGCGCACACCCAAAACCCACTCAGGATGCATCAAAATATACAACGAAGACCTTTGTACTGACTGGTAATGTAAACACCGGAGTGGATGTAAGACTATGTTTCATGATTTAGAAGCTTCTCTCACATGGCTCTGACAATTCAAATTTCTTACTCTTTTTGTTTAAAGTAGTCAAGGGAGATGCAATGGACGCAAAGCCATCCACAAACCTTTGATAACAACCCACTAGACCCAACCTCAATTCCCTCACTAAAGATGATATGACCACGAGACTCCACCAATCTCAACCAAAACTCATATTTTCTATTCTTGGAAAATAATTGATTCTTCTTAAGAAGCTGTAACACCACCCTCAAATAGTTCATATGATCACCCCCATTTTTTTTAACATGGTAAGATCTCGTCAATGAAGACAATGAAAAATTAATTAAGGTAACTTTCAAACAGCTTATTCATGAGATTCATAAATGTCGCCAGGACATTAATGAGACCAAAAGACATTACTAAGAACTCCTTGTGACCATATCTAGTCCAAAATGCCTTTTTTTGTACATCCTCACGTCTCACCCTAAGTTGGTAATACTAAAATCTCAAGTCAATGTTAGAAAAGTAGCTTGCCCCTGGGAATTGATCAAACAAGTCGTCGATCCAAAGGAGAGGATACTTGTTGTTAATAGTGAATTCATTAAGTTTGCAATAATCAATGCACATTCTGAAGAGCCATCCCTATTCTTCAAAAAAAAAACCGTATCACCCCATGGAGAAATAATATATCTAATGTAGCCTTTGTGTAGCAAATCATTAAGTTCAGCCTTCAAGTCTTTCAATTCTGCTGGAGCCATCCAATAAGGACGAATTGAAATGGGATTTGTATCCGTTAACAAGTAACTTCCCGTTCATGTGGAATACCGAGAAGATAATTAGGAAAGACCTATGAAAATTCCCACATTACGGGGACCGACTCAATGGGAGGAACTTTTTATTCTAAATCTTGGTCTCTTAATACATGCCGTAAAAACCCATTAGAGATCATTCTACAAGCTTTAAAAAAATTATTCGACCTCTAGGAATAAAATTTCCCCCCTTTCACTAAAAAACTGGCTCACTTAGAAAGTTAAACTTCAGTACCCTTGTTCTACAATATATAGAGGAAAAGAAAGCATGAAACCAATCCATACCCAATATGACATAAAAATCAAACATATAAATTTCTACAAGTTCAACATAAATAAATCTATTGCAAAAAATTGTAGGCCAATTTATATATATCTTTTTTGCAACAACCAACTCACTATCTGAGGTAGAAACCATAAAAGATTCATTTAGAATATCTGGCAAAAACTCATACTTCCTAGATATCAAGGGAGTAAAAAACAATAATGTAGCGCACAGATAAAATTATGCATATACATCAATAGAGAAAACTTTCTACATACCGGTCACCACATCGGGAGAACTCTGTTGGTCACCCCTTGAGCGAAGTGCATACAAGAGATTAATTTTTTGAGCACCATAAGAACCCGTTGCTTGATATTGACCACTAACCTTGTCTTGACAATTCACATTTGGGCAATCTGGAACCTTTTTCTACCATAACCAAAATAATTATCCATTCCTCTTAGACAATCATCATGCTGTTTCTTGCCACACTTTTCACAAGTTGGCTTCTTCGTTGGTGAAGTAGTATCCTTTCCCCTTTTAAGATTAGGATTAGACACCATATTATGCCTAGCCTAAGGAAACATTGAAGGAACTTATTTGGAAACGTGTTTCTTTAACGTATAATTTTGTTGGACATCAAGCCTACCTTTAGAAGAACCACCATCGAAGGAACTTGCCCACTTGGCATCTCTACTCTTTCTCTTAGACCTTGATTCTTCTACTTGTTGATCATGAACTATCAGACGAGAAATATTTATATTGTCATGTAGCATAGGTGAATGACATTTTTCTTGCAAGTCATCCGAAAGTCCCTTCACAAAACGGTTCATTTCATCTCAAGGGTCGGAAACCAAAAATGGAGCATACTTTGACAGTGTAGTGAATTTGAAGGTGTATTCATGAAAACTCATACCTTCTTCAAGAAGGTTGATGAACTCCAATACATTGGCTTTCCACTTCTCCCTATGAAATAATATATCAAGAAAAGCTTATTATCTCTCCATTAGACGTACCAAGCTTGGGCCACATCTTTGAGTTGGTAAGTGGCTAAATCGTACTTCTCGTATAAAACCCAATAGCACTGAGGATCTTGTAGTTTTCATAAATGAACTCTTTGGGGTCTTCATAAACCTTGGACCCATAGAAAGTAGGGGATTCATTCTATTGAAATCCCTTAGACGGGATACAACCTCCCGATTAGCTTAGGACAACATGGCTTGAGCTTCGGCAGTGGCGCCTTGTGCTTGGGTAGTAAGTGATTGGGATATTTGGAAAAGAGAATCCCTTATGAAACCGTCCATCAATCGAGGAGGATTGACCAGCGATTAGTCATTATTAACATATACTTCAAGAGGATGATGGGAAGGAACTCCCACATTGACAATCTCTTTCTCAAGTCTTCGTGTCACGTTTCTTCGAGTATTCGTTATCTATAATCAGAATAAAAGGATTAGATACTAAAAGCACATAGAAGTAACACTCTAGAGGCACAATGTTGGACTTTCAATAAAGTGAGAGTTTCCTAAGCATCACATAGATTCCTATCCATAATTGTGGCACGCTTCACAATTATGAGTATGAATCTCCATAAGATATTTAACCTCTTCCTCTGATACAATGTTTGGTACATTGTGGGAGCACCCCCTAGATGTTACCGGAGTCGTCCTCCTCATTGAGGACTATGACTCGCCTCTTATCTTACATCATTATATTCATAGGCAAAAATTAACGAAAATTTAAAAATTGTTTACTACTTCTAGATTGAATATTACGTAGATCTCTAAATACACATAATTTAGTTATATCGATTCTACAGAGACCCTTCGTATATGAACATTACATAGTATTTTACTTTTATTGCACATAGATACATATAAAATATAACATAGTCTAAATAGCATGTCTCATCTCATAACTTTCTAACAAAAGTGTAATAATTTGGGCTTAGCCCATACATCAATAGAAAAAAATCATATATAGGTCATACAATGTTTGGTATCTAAATGAAAAGGAATGAAGATAATAGTTTTAAACAATAAAGAAACATCATAAGTATGATAGAGGCATTGCCCTCGGAAAGTGATGACCTACCCAAATTGGATTATTAAGATTTCAAGGTCTACTTCAATGTCATCTCCAAGAGCCCTTCAACAACCGAAACATAAAATGTTGGGGTAAAGGCAGAAATGGGGTTAGTAGACCAATTATATTTTTCATGAGACCACATGCACAACTATCCTTAATTTATGCAAAGAAAAGGGACATTTCATTAAACTATGCATTTTACTTTTAAAACCTTTATGCATATTCAACAAGACCATAACAATAAATTATACATATTACCTAAGTCATAGGCATGTACATAACAACACAAACAACACCAAGGATAGTAAAGTCAATGAACATATCTACGTACATGCATATATAACCAAGACGACTCTATCATCAAGTTATAACTTTAACAACCACTAATAAGAGTACATTTTAACATAACCAAGGGAACAACATCACTCATGACCCTCTTTAAGTCCACTTGTTCAATACCTAAGCAAAGCCATATAAACTTACTTAATCAAGTAAATCTATCAAGAACTAAAGCCAATGTCCAACTTCACATAACATAGCCTTAAGGGTACGTAATATCATACTTTAGCAATAAAGACCAAATACATGTTATTAAGAGTAATTATTATCACATAGTGTAATTAACATGTAAGATAATTATATACGTAATATTTACATTTATACGTATATGTATCCATAAGAACTTCATTCTAAAACTTACCTCAAGGCTAACTACTACAATGTTTACGTAGAGTCCCATACCCCTACCAAGACTAATCTAAATCCCTCAGGTCCTCTTAGTTGAGATCATTCATTTAGTTCATTTTACCTTTTGGAAACATCTTGCCTTGACCAATGTAGACCACATGAGATAAGGTGGAATCCGGTGTCGTTAAACCCTACACTAAAAGAAGGGGGACTACTTTCCAAGATAGTACCAAAACATGAACGTAGCAACTACGTAATTACACTAGCTAGTATTTGTATGAGAGAAACATAGTTCCAGAATTAGGAGATATATTTTGTACCAGCTGTACGCTACATGCATTGGAGTCTCCGTCTAAACAGTACATCAGTGATCCTACCTTCCCTATGTCAGAGCTAATTAGAGTCCCTTTTGAAATGTCTTTAATACCATTACTAATAATAATAACTTAATGTAAGTCATAATGTCTAACCCTTATATAAACATCATCACCATCATACCTCAATAAAAATTTTATTAGTATTGTCCATTCATTACAATTGATAAAGGTGGGATTCGCACATTAACATTTTTATATCATAATAAGGAACATTGGTAATTAATCAACATACTTATAACATTTACATCTTATGCCACACCTCACACATCATAGTCAAGAAATTTCAACTCAACATACCAACCCTATCAATTCTAAAAGAAGGCATAGTACAACACAACATAATCACTTAACCACAAGTAACCACAATCAAAGTAAAAAGTTTGTATTAGAAGACTTACCAATTCCCCTTCATAATTCATCATCAAGGTCTTACCATAAGCCCTTAATTCAACCAAATAGGGGTATAATATCATCACATTGAAATAACAAACATTATAATAAAGTAAATGGAATCACTACATCACAATCCAACAGTAGTTAATATCTTATGATAAAATATATAGGCCACTTCCATAATATACTTCTGAACCTAAATAAATTACTCAAGAACCTCAAAAATAAGACTATAATTAATCTTAATCTATCCATAATTTAAAAAATAACATCATGTAGTAGTAATTCAATCACTAACCAATTCAATTCAACCAACGTTATCGAATTCATATCAAGATAATATATGATCAATATATAATATAATTAAGTTAAAATACATGTTAATCTATTAATGATATCCTAAAAATCATAAAAAATAAATTCATAACATCAATTTCGTGTTGCATGAAAACCTACTCAAAACCCAAATTTTTTAAATCAATTTTATGGAACCCTTTTAGGAAAAAGGTCTCAAAGGTGAAAGTAATCAAATACCTTACAAAATTTTTTTGATCAAATCAAACCCCTACTCAACCGCCCACGTGTGTGTATGAGTCAGTGCTGGCAGTCGCCTTCATTGAGTTAGCGGACAGACAAATTCAATTCACAGCCTATACCGCTTTTGACCAAAAGAGAGATTAGATTGACTTCCTAGATCATGGAACCAGCTAGGACCGAAACGATTATCGACCAAGATGAAGTTAGCTCCTTAATCTTGGACAATGGGAGAAACCCCATTCAGCAATATCGAGTGAGTGAAGATGGGCAATGCCGCTTGTAAAGCTCTTTCGTCGAGTGCGCGATCATGACATGACTCGAGAAAGAAGCCCCGGCTAACTTCGTGCCAGCAGCCGCGGTAAGACGGGGGGGGGGGAAGTTAGACCCTTTACAGACCTTCAAGCCACCTATAGCTTTGTATTTAATGGATTTCTTCGACTAGAGAGCGAAAGAAGAGAGAAGGAAGAGAATTTGGGTTTCTATAGTATAAGAGCCTAGGTTAGTCTAATAAGATTAGATGCTTTATATAGGCGGTTAAGTAAGTATAATTCCTCTAATACCTAATTAACCTCCTAAATAATCGAGTTAATTAAATTAATCAATTAGAAACGTGCAGCTAAACCAGCCCCTCACAGATGAGACTCTGATCGACGGTCCGTCTTTTAGACGACAACTACATGACCCTCCATTCTTTTGGTCCGTTGTTTTGGTCAGAGACTTGTAAAAAACCGTATTTACTAAAATTACTAAGAGTTCATCGATGATTGAAATGATGCCCACGTCAATTGACACATAGATCTTCGACTATAAGTCGTGGTCACACTACCTTGCGATGTCCTTTGACCCTAAAAGCAAGGGTACTCCTCCAGGGACCTTGGTTGGTCCTTGAAGACTCGTGTATGAATATTTTGACTATTAATTAACTCTAACACATGTTAGACTCCCTTCTATAAAATTTCATTATTTTCCGACTCTTATAAGCTAGTCGATAAGGTAAGGCACACTAGTACCTAATATAACTAGTTTTATGACATCATGGACGTTCTAAGACGTTTTGACTTCTAAACTTACTAAATGACTTATATTTATTGTAATACACATTAAAAAAATATCTAAACCTAATGATACTCATGTTAGGATCTATAACATCTCTTAGATTTCCAAAGGGGTGCATAAAATGTTTGGGGAAAAATGGAGAAAGATGGGGAAGTACAAACCACATGTACTAAGTATGTATTCTATGCATTAAAATCATCAATACATGAGAAAAGTCATAATTTAGTCAAATCCATGCATAACATCAAACAATTCAATATACAGATAGAAACAACCACATAATCATATCAACATATAAGCAACTCAAGCAGCACTTTTGCAATGCCAAGAATAAAGGCCCATAACCCCATCCAAAACTAAGATAACATTAAGCAATCCATTTTATACTTACAACATATTCTCATATATATATCATGCTTCATGTATCAATAATAGTCATAGCTGATTAACATAGTCATAAACATATTCATAATAGAACACTACTAGAACAATCCCTTAGGATCATATATGTGCAATGAGTAAGAGAAGTCCCATACCCTTCCTTACCCTATGTAGTAAGCTTTAAGACAACCCTAATAAGAGTACACAGTCTTAACTTATTCATTTACTTTTACACTGGGAAAAAAAGTGCAATAACTGACATGAGACCATCTGAGCTACATGGAATTCGGTGTACTACTCACACACAGAAAAGAGAGGGATAAAAATTTCCTAAGGTTTAACAATTCGTACATAGCTATCTAGGTTGATCAACTAAGCTAGAGTTCTATGTGGGCACAAAGTTAAGGGTCAATGAGATAGTTGATAAAAAACCTTGACAAACTAACGTGGAAGTTTCAATCTCATGAGACAACATCTAATTAGGGAATACAGACTTACTAACATGAGGAAACCCATGTGAGAAGCTGGACTTACTAACATGAGACCTCCATCTCTTTTACATGCCATTTTGGTGCTAAGAAATTATTACCTTTAGTAATAATTTTAATAATTATAAAATATCACATTAGTCTCCTCTAGACCCATACATGAACATCTTATCATAATAGATAATTGGTATTCATAAGTTAGAACTAACCTATCACCTTAGAAACCACATAAAGTTAGTAAACCTTTCACTTAACACTTTATTTTAATCATGAGAAACTACATTCAATAATAAAATTTTTATATCATAACATACATATATAATTTAAGTATAATTCAACTCCTTAGGGTTAAGGATGAGCAATTTCTAGTATCAACATTACAACCACATGTTAGACATAGGAGCATTACTATCTAAGTAACTCATAATTCCCAATTTAATCCATGAAGAACCAATCAACATACCTCATTGTCCCTTCCAAGAACCTTCATACTTCCATTACAAAGAATACTTAACTATTTGCATAAAAAGGTAAATTCAAGAATTTGTTACATAATTAACAACAATATAATCCGTCTACATATTCATATTCTTCACAATTCACCATATCAATTCACGCTTCATGGGTCTTGGGAAATATCAAAGAAAATCATCAATTAACCTTAATATGTACTTAACTAACCCTAATTCAACTTAATTAACCACAATTAATTCATAGTTTTTTTTCAAAGAAGACCCATGTGTAGAAGAAAAACCTAGATTAGGGGGATTTAGAAATCATCTTTTGGAGGGACCTCATGGTGAAAGGTATCCCAAGAGAGAAACAAACCACACCTTAAATATTGTAATGCCACAAAAATGGTTTGGTAACTTTAAGAATTGATCTTCTTTTTGGAGCTCTAATGGTCATTAGTGGAGGTTTGAGGAAGAGAGAATTTGAGAGATACATGAGAATGATCTTTTATTTCAACTTCTGGGACTTCTTTTAAGTGTTAAAATTGACCTAAAAGTGTTCCTCAGACCTTATACAGTCACCCATTAAATTATCCAAAAGACCCATCACTTAAATGGGTCCTTTTTAGACGTCAAAACACTAAAAATATAATTTTTACAAATTTGAGAAGTAGCTCTGCATTGCGGTGTTAATTTCACTATTTATTTTTGAAATACAAGTTGATGCAGTAGACCTAGTGTAGTCCCCATATCGCGAGGAAAACTACAAATCTTTTACGTGATGACGACGTATCATGCAGCAGCCACCAAGTTCTTGCTGCAGGTGGGCTACTTTTGCAGCCTTCTCGTCCATATTCGGGTCCTCCCAAGGACCCTTCTTGTGGTGCTTTGGGTGTCTTGACTATAATTTTTCACCTTATATAGTCCAATCTATCTATTCAATTTGTTTTTACCAGTTTTGGAATTCATATGACCGTTTGAAACCTTCACTAAACATAGGTACTTCCACTACTTAAATTTTGGTAGTTTCTTGACGTTAAGGCCTTTCTTAAATGCTATGTCCCCAATAATTCTCAAACAGGCTATTTACAACAATTTTAGTTGAAAATCGTTTTTACACAACATATATGGCTCTAGTATAGGTCATGGAATTTCCGGGGCATGTCAATACTCCTCCCGCCCCCCCTTAGGAACGTTCGTCTCCAAATGACACTCTAGACCTTTATAAGAGGAAGAGACTCAAAACTAGCTGCCCAACAAACAATCATATGATAAAAATGAATAATCGGTCATTGCAGTAATCATTCACTACTTTCAACATATAATCATAGCAACAGCAGTAACTTAACTCATACAATACCATATACTCAAGCTCAAATTTTTCATATCATATAAGGAGAAACTACCTTCTCCATTTCAATATGAGCTCTTTTTGAAAATCAATAGTTTTACATGACTTTTCATTATAATAACAACATTAAGCATGCCCAATATAATTTTCATGAATAGTTATAGCACAACACATACTTAAGGGAATGCTAACAATAAGAAACATGTTTCATGAAAACTCAACATTAAGCATGAATTTCTACTACAATATTCATATATTAGAAAATCATAATAAGTTCAACATTAATTATATTAAAAAAAAATAAGAAATCACTAACCTTAACCTTGTCCTGTAGTTAGAGGGGAAAAGGTTAGGATAGCGGGACTTAATGTCGGACTCAACTTCCCATGTAGCTCCCTTAACAAGGTAGTTCCTCGATAAAACTTATATAGAGACGACCTCTTAATCCTTAAGTTCTTAACTTGCCAACCAAAGATCTTAACCGGTACCTTTTCATAAGAATGTTGCTATTGAACCCCTCGATCTTCTAGAGGAAGAATGAATATCGGATCGCCTAAGCACTTTTTTAGCATAGAAACATGGGAAACTGGACGAATCATGACCAGGCAACACTCCCAACACTCTTCAAAATTTCATACGGGTCAACATAACGAGAACTAAGCTCCCATATTTCCAAACCTCATCAACCTTTTCATGTGTGAAAATTTCAAGTAAACTCTATCTCCTACGTCAAGTTGAAGGTCCTTCTTTCTATTGTCGGCATAAGAATTTTTTTGACTTTGAGTCGTTTTTAGACTATCTCTTATAAGCCGAACCTTCTCGGGGGCTTCTTTAACCAAATTGGGACAATGTAGAAAAAACTCACATACCTCATACCACCAAACCGGGGATCTATACCTTCTCCCATAAAGTGCCTCGAAAGGTGCCATAGAGATAGTCAAATGGTAGCTAATGTTGTAAGAGAACTCTATAAAAGGTAGGTGGTAATCCAAATTACCCTTGAAGTTGATGGAACATGCCCTTAACATATCTCAAAGAGTTTAAGTAGTGTGTTCCTCTTGACCATCCATCTTGTGATGAAAAGAAGTAGTAATATTCACTTCTGTTTCAATCGACATTGGAAGGATTACTAAAAATGGGAGGTAAATTGAGTGCCTCTATTCGCAATAAAGGATAAAGAGGTTATATGTAGCTTCACTATTTCCTTAAGGTACAATTTTGGCATAGTCTTCTGCCTATTAAGTGACTTTATCGCGAAGAAAGTGCGCTGACATGGACAATCTATCCACAACGACAAATTTTGAGTTGTGTTGTCTTTGAGAATAAGGAAGACCTACTACATATTCCATGTTGATATCCTCCTATTTACATTTCGGAATATCTATATTTTTAGTCAAGCAACCTGGTCTTTGATGGTCCACTTTTACAGGTTGGCAATTCGGACACTTGGGAACAAAATCCGCTAAGTCCCTTTTCATACCATTCAACCAATCAGTTTTTCGCAAGTCGTGGTACATTTTTGTGGAACCTGGATGGATGGAATATGGGTAATCATGATACTCTTACATGATCAATTCCGTTAAGCAACCAATATCCGGTACAGACAACCGTCTTGGGTGCCTAAGAACCTCATATTCTCCTTGAGAGAAAGAATTATTTTATTTACTAAGGATCATTTTCTTAAACTCCATCAATTGATGATCAAGGTGTTTATTGGATTTCACCCCAACCACTAAAGATGACTCAGAGTTGTGGCGAATCATGAAATCACCCCTAGGAGAATCTTCTAGTCGGACACACAAACGAGTCAAACTATGAACCTCTTTTACTAAATCTTTCTTATGATCAACTGCGTGAGTCACACTACCATGGAAATTCTACTTAAGTCATCGATTTACACATTAGCTTTTTTGGAATGGTAAATGACACTCATATCATAGTCATTTAAAAGTTCTAACCATCTCCTTTGACGTAAGTTCTAATATTTTTTGTTAAACACATATTTTAGACTCTTGTGATCAATGAATACATCAACATGTAACCTATAGAGATAATGTCTCCATAATTTTTAAGGCATATACCACGGATGCAAGCTGAAGGTCATGATTTGGGTAATTCATGTCATGTGGGTTGAGCTACCTAGAGTAATAAGCTATTAATTTTCCATTGTCTATACTAACCGTTCAACCCTAGAAAACATTAGATATCGGTAGGATTTAAAGATCTAGGCCAACTTTTGATAAATTTCGTCATCATCAGATCAAACTCTAACCTTTCACTGTAGACAATGTGCCTAAGAAATAAAACTGATCTTAACCAAAATTCGCACTTGCTAAACATAGAAAAAAGTAGTTTATCATTCCAACTTTGCAAAACTTCAAATGACTCATATGATCATCCTCACTCCTCGAGTATATCAAAATATCATCATTAAAGACAATGACGAAAAAAATAATATACTTTCTAAAAACTTGATTCATCAAGATCATAGGGTGTTAGTTACACCAAATGACATTACTAGAAATTCAAATTGACAATATCTTGTTTGAAATGTCGGTTTTGCAATATCAACCTGCCTCACTCTAAGTTGATGATAACTCGATCATAAGTCAATTTTTGAAAAGTAACTCACGCCGTGGAGTTGATGAAACAAGGCATCAATCCTAGAGAGCGGGTACTTATTCTTATAATGACTTTTTTAAATGAAGGATAGTCAATGCACATTCTCAAAGTCTTATCCTTCTTCATTACAATCAAATCAGGAGCACCCTAAGGCAATATGCGTGGTAAAAGATATCTCTTATCGAACAAATCTTTGAGTTGAACCTTTAGCTTCATCAACTTTGTCTGGGCCATTTGATATTGTAACGACCTGTTTAGTCGTTTGAGTAGCAGAATTTATTTTTGGGAAAAACTGGTTGAATACGACGGACCGTCGTGGGCACGATGGACCGTCGAGGGTGTCCCGTTCCAAAACACTTGGCATTATGAAATTGAGTGTTGAAACTGAGTCTTTGAACTCTGTGACGGACCTGCAGGACGGGCCGTCACAGTCACGACGGACCGTCGTGAGCCCCCGTGTCAAAACACTTAGACTCTTGAGAAATTGGTGCTGGGAGCAACTCTCTGTCCGTCGTGACGGAAGTGCAGGACGGACCGTCGTATGCACGACGGACCGTCACAGACTCCTTGAAGGAATTTGAGTCCTTGACGAACCTGCGCAACGGACCGTCACAGGTTCCGTAATCCCCGTCGGGGTCAGAATTCTGGCTAATTTTAAAGGGGTGTTTTGGACTATTCCGGCTTTAATTTATAAAGTTAGTGGGTTAATGTTATTAGTTCAATTCCTTGGGGGTTGAAAGACTAACTTTGAGTAACTTGGTGGGTTGGGTTCATTACTTTTGAAACTTGAAATCTTGTGATTTAGGGTAAGAAGAGAGGAAGGTTGGAGGAAGAAAGAGAAAGAGAAAGAGAAGAGAAAAAAGGCGCTTGAGAGAGAAGGAGCATGGTTTCTTGAAGATTCTTGCTTGAACACAAATCCTTGGTGAAGGTAGGTTATGGTTTATGCTATTTGTAGTAAACTCTCAATAGCAAATGATATGTATTGGGTATTCTTGTAAATCCTTCTATATGCTTAATTGTATGATTGTATGAGTATGATTATATGTTTGTGATGAAATAAGCATGATGAAGCTTGTGAACCCTAAATCTTGATGAAACCCTAATTTTACTTGTTATGAAATTTGTGATGCCTTAGTATAAAAGAAGGCTTGATGAACTTTGTATTGTTATTGTGATGCCTTAGTATAAAGAAGGCTTGAAGAACTTTGTATTGTTGTTATAATGCCTTAGTATAAAAGAAGGCTTGATGAACTTGTTATGATAATTGTGATGCCTTAGTATAAAGAAGGCTTGATGAACCTTGTATTGTTGTTATAATGCCTTAGTATAAAAGAAGGCTAGATGAACTATGTGTGGTATTGATGATGCCTTAGTATAAAGAAGGCTTGATGGACTTTGTATTGTTATTGTTAATGCCTTGGTATAAAGAAGGCTCGATGGACTATGTGTTGTATTGATAATGCCTTAGTATAAAGAAGGCTTGATGAATTACGTTATGAGAATTATGACGCCTTGGTATAAAAGAAGGCTCGATGAATATGAGGATCGGAGTGCCACGTTCCGGCACCAGGATAGAAATGAGGATCGGAGTGCCACGTTCCGGCACCAGGATAGAAATGAGGATCGGAGTGCCACGTTCCGGCACCAGGATAGAAATGAGGATCGGAGTGCCACGTTCCGGCACCAGGATAGAAATGAGGATCGGAGTGCCACGTTCCGGCACCAGGATAGAAATGAGGATCGGAGTGCCACGTTCCGGCACCAGGATAGAATATGGATCGGAGTGCCACGTTCCGGCACGGGATAGAATATGGATCGGAGTGTCACGTACCGACACGAGAGGAATAAGTTATGAATTTTGTAAGATGTTAATATGCTAAGTCTATGAACCTGTTAATGAGTATGGTTTGGAGGCATGAGTCCTCCTGGATGAACTTGGTGATAGTTATTGATGATTGTAGTATTTGTTGTTACTACATGTTGAGTATTATAGTTGATTTGTGAGATTAACTGATATATACTGTTTTCTATTCTGAGTTGGCCGATGATACCTACTCAGTACGTGTGGTTGTACTGACTCCTACTTGTTTGTTTCTTTCTTGTAATTGTGGAGTGTAGCAACCGTGCCGTCGTCTTCAACTCGACCGCGATTCTAGCCAGTCTTCACTGTACCGGATCTCAGGGTGAGCTATGCTTCTAGCTTGGACTGGATCTTCTTCTTCTCGTCTTGATGCCTTGAAGTTCCGGCATGGACTAGCTTTCATTTGTTTAACTTCTTAAAATACTCTTAGTTTAGTAATTTGAGGATAGATGTTCTTGTGATGATGACTTCCGGATTTTGGGAATATGTATCGTATTTATTTTTCGTATTAAGTTAAGTCTTCCGCGTTGTATTTGGTTTAATTTATTTGGGTTTAGATTGGTTGGTTCGCTCACACAGGAGGGTAGTGTGGGTGCCAGTCGCGTCCCCGATTTGGGTCGTGACAAAGTTGGTATCAGAGCGTTAGGTTCGTTGGTCTCATCACACAAGAACGAGTCTAGTAGAGTCTTAAGGAACGGTAGGGGGACGCCTTTACTTTTCTTTGAGGGGCTATAAGACTTTAGGAAAATTCCATTCTTTCATTCCTTCTTTCGTGCTATTACTTGAGTCCAATTGGTATCTAGGTGATACAAATTGGTATCTGACCATCTTCATTCTATTTCGCAGATGGTTAGAACTAGAGCAACGTCTGCGCCAACACCAACACCGGCAAGACAAGAAACGCCTGAGCTAGCCACTGGGGCGGTAGCTCAAAGAGGAGTGGTGGCGAAAGGCCGTGGAAGAGGTCGTGGGAGGACATCCTCTAAAGGAAGAGGACAAGCACCTAGCCCAACTAGTACTAGGGCGGTAACTCCCCCATCAACTGAGGAAGTGATAAGAGAGGGTGAGGAAGGGGAAAATGAACAAGTGCAGAACGAGGAACTGCCACCCCAACCTACCCCAGAGATGATCAATCAGGTTTTGGCTTATCTTAGCGGGTTATCTGATCGGGGCCAGACACCTCCAGTGTTTTCTACACCAGCACCTCAGACTCCGGAGGTACAACATGCGGCTACTGTGGCTCCCCGCATGGATGCTCCATTGGAAATAGGCACGTTTCCTCGTCTGACTACAGGGCCTATGATGACAAGTGATCAGCATGAACTTTTCAGTAAGTTCTTAAAATTGAAACCTCCAGTCTTCAAGGGTACAGAATCTGAGGATGCTTACGATTTCCTAGTTGACTGTCATGAGCTACTACACAAGATGGGTATAGTAGAACGGTTCGGCGTTGAGTTCGTGAGTTATCAGTTTCAAGGGAACGCCAAAATGTGGTGGCGGTCACATGTTGAGTGTCAACCAACAGAGGCACCACCCATGACTTGGGCCTCATTCTCTAATTTATTTATGGAGAAGTATATTCCCCGGACCTTGAGGGATAGGAAAAGAGATGAGTTCTTGAGCCTAGAGCAGGGTAGGATGTCTGTCACTGCATATGAGGCTAAGTTTCGTGCATTATCCCGGTATGCCACCCAGCTTTGTTTCAGTCTACAAGAGCGGATTCGCCGGTTTGTGAAAGGGTTGAGGTCGGAATTGCGGATTTCAGCCTTACAGGTAGCGGCTACGGCAAAATCCTTCCAAGAGGTGGTAGACTTCGTAATAGAGGTGGAAGGAGTAAAGCCAGATGACTCCACCATGGCATCGACATCAAAAAGGTTTCGAAAGGGAGGTGAGTTTAAGGGTTCATACACTAGAGGACAGGGTTCTGGAGGTTACTCAGTCCGACCAATTCAGTCTTCACTACAGACTGTAGTAGGGGGACCATCTCAGACCGGTCAACATTTCTCCGAGAGACCGATGTTGCAATCCAGAGAGTGTTATGGATGTGGGGAGACTGGACACATAAAGAAGTATTGTCCAAGGCAGAGTCACAGAACTCCCACAGTCAGAGGTAGAGGTGGTCATGGTAGAGGCCGTTATTCTGGAGGGCGTGGTGGCCGAGGTAATGGTGGTCCCCAAAACGGTCGAGGTGATGGGCAAACTGGGGCCCATTGTTACGCTTTCCCTGGGAGATCTGAAGCGGAGACATCAGATGCTGTCATCACAGGTAATCTTTTGGTTTGTGATCGCATGGCTTCCGTATTGTTTGATCCCGGATCCACGTTTTCCTATGTATCTTCTTCATTTGCTGCTGGTCTTAATTTGCCTTATGAATTGCTTGACATACCTATTCGGGTGTCTACTCCGGTGGGTGATTTTGTGATGGTTGAAAAAGTATATAGATCTTGCTTGGTGACTTTTGTGGGGAGCAACACTTATGTGGATTTGGTTATCTTAGAAATGGTCGACTTTGATGTAATTCTGGGTATGACTTGGCTTTCTCCAAACTTTGCAATCCTGGACTGTAATGCTAAAACTGTGACGTTAGCCAAGCCTGGGACAGATCAGTTAGTGTGGGAGGGCGACTACACTTCCACTCCGGTTCGTGTCATCTCCTTTCTTCGTGCTAAGAGGATGGTTAGCAAAGGGTGTTTAGCTTTCTTGGCACATCTCAAGGATGACACTACACAGGTACCCCCAATTGAGTCAGTTTCAGTAGTCCGAGAGTTTT
>CM064967.1:39177454-39314435 GCA_032847665.1 Solanum chilense
TAATTTTAAAGGGGTGTTTTGGACTATTCCGGCTTTAATTTATAAAGTTAGTGGGTTAATGTTATTAGTTCAATTCCTTGGGGGTTGAAAGACTAACTTTGAGTAACTTGGTGGGTTGGTTTCATTACTTTTGAAACTTGAAATCTTGTGATTTAGGGTAAGAAGAGAGGAAGGTTGGAGGAAGAAAGAGAAAGAGAAAGAGAAGAGAAAAGAGGCGCTTGAGAGAGAAGGAGCAAGGTTTCTTGAAGATTCTTGCTTGAACACAAATCCTTGGTGAAGGTAGGTTATGGTTTATGCTATTTGTAGTAAACTCTCAATAGCAAATGATATGTATTGGGTATTCTTGTAAATCCTTCTATATGCTTAATTGTATGATTGTATGAGTATGATTATATGTTTGTGATGAAATAAGCATGATGAAGCTTGTGAACCCTAAATCTTGATGAAACCCTAATTTTACTTTTTATGAAATTTGTGATGCCTTAGTATAAAAGAAGGCTTGATGAACTTTGTATTGTTATTGTGATGCCTTAGTATAAAGAAGGCTTGAAGAACTTTGTATTGTTGTTATAATGCCTTAGTATAAAAGAAGGCTTGATGAACTTGTTATGATAATTGTGATGCCTTAGTATAAAGAATGCTTGATGAACCTTGTATTGTTGTTATAATGCCTTAGTATAAAAGAAGGCTAGATGAACTATGTGTGGTATTGATGATGCCTTAGTATAAAGAAGGCTTGATGGACATTGTATTGTTATTGTTAATGCCTTGGTATAAAGAAGGCTCGATGGACTATGTGTTGTATTGATAATGCCTTAGTATAAAGAAGGCTTGATGAATTACGTTATGAGAATTATGACGCCTTGGTATAAAAGAAGGCTCGATGAATATGAGGATCGGAGTGCCACGTTCCGGCACCAGGATAGAAATGAGGATCGGAGTGCCACGTTCCGGCACCAGGATAGAAATGAGGATCGGAGTGCCACATTCCGGCACCAGGATAGAAATGAGGATCGGAGTGCCACGTTCCGGCACAAGGATAGAAATGAGGATCGGAGTGCCACGTTCCGGCACCAGGATAGAAATGAGGATCGGAGTGCCACATTCCGGCACAAGGATAGAATATGGATCGGAGTGCCACATTCCGGCACGGGATAGAATATGGATCGGAGTGTCATGTACCGACACGAGAGGAATAAGTTATGAATTTTGTAAGATGTTAATATGCTAAGTCTATGAACCTGTTAATGAGTATGGTTTGGAGGCATGAGTCCTCCTGGATGAACTTGGTGATAGTTATTGATGATTGTAGTATTTGTTGTTACTACATGTTGAGTATTATAGTTGATTTGTGAGATTAACTGATATATACTGTTTTCTATTCTGAGTTGGCCGATGATACCTACTCAGTACGTGTGGTTGTACTGACTCCTACTTGTTTGTTTCTTTCTTGTAATTGTGGAGTATAGCAACCGTGCCGTCGTCTTCAACTCGACCGCGATTCTAGCCAGTCTTCACTGTACCGGATCTCAGGGTGAGCTATGCTTCTAGCTTGGACTGGATCTTCTTCTTCTCGTCTTGATGCCTTGAAGTTCCGGCATGGACTAGCTTTCATTTGTTTAACTTCTTAAAATACTCTTAGTTTAGTAATTTGAGGATAGATGTTCTTGTGATGATGACTTCCGGATTTTGGGAATATGTATCGTATTTATTTTTCGTATTAAGTTAAGTCTTCCGCGTTGTATTTGGTTTAATTTATTTGGGTTTAGATTGGTTGGTTCGCTCACACAGGAGGGTAGTGTGGGTGCCAGTCGCGTCCCCGATTTGGGTCGTGACAGTGAGGTACACACCAAGCACATAAACACATGAACATGTGATTCCCCTACCAAATGTGATTCTAAGTCTTACTTGAGTGAGTTGTGAATTGACTTACCATACAATCCCTTAAACACACACTTAAGATATCCTACACACTACCCAAGATAAAATTGTTCTCACTTAATACATTACAATACATGTAATATGACATTCTCCCGAACAAAGGTTATCAAAAGAATTACTTAATTAAATTAGGAAGATAACATCCATGATAGACCTATTAAAAATTACCTAAGTAATCCTTAAGAATACCTATGTTTTGATGATGTCCAAAAAATCAACCATCATCCCTAACTAGAGTCATTCTTAAGACTTATCTAGGTAAGATAAGAAGTGACCATTCATATGCCCCCTTAATACCTTAACTAGACAACCCTTAACTACTCTAGATAAGTAGTTATTTCTTTTAACATACTTTTGTAACTTAAGTCATTACATTAATTCATTAAAGACTTATTCTTCTCATAAGGACATCAAGTAATGGTTTTGGACAAGACCTAAGGTCCCTAACTAAAATCTTGAAATCATATTCTATAATGTCTAGATAGCGTCCCATACCACCACCTAACCTTCGTAAAACAACTCTAATGCTAGTGATTATCCCACATGTTGAGAATAGGCAATAACTTACATAGACCATGGTAGCAAAGCATAGAATCTGGAGTTGTAACCTACTCCAATGAGGGTGTTTTACTTGGCAATGGTATAACTTTTAAATATCCAATTTAGGCACATGGTTAAGAAATATAAAGGCCTGCTTTGTAATCTAGCCTTATCCTTTAACTAGAAATACTTTCCTTACCATATTCATTCGGTTTTAGCCCTTGTTCTCATAGAGTAATTTACATTAAAGGTTCATATAAAGGTGTTCTATATCATGTTCATAACCCAATCACATTTACCCTACCAAAGAGGTCCTCTAGGGCTACTTTCCAACGGCGAGAAGAAGCTCATAATGAATTTCTTAAGGTTTGATATGATGTCCTTCAAGCCAATCGACCTTAAGTGTATCATTCCTTTACTTAAAGGATACCATTATGACTTTAGACTTTAACAATAATAACCTTACCACTAGGTTCAATGTTTCACATAAAGACCCTCTTAACATCAATTAAGGTCAGATGTCATTCTTACATACAAGACTAAGAGGCTTTAGCATCCTAAGTAAAGAAATTTCATATTCATATTCATAAATGATCAAGTAAGGGACACAAGTCAACCAAGACAAGACACAACATATTTCTCTTTAACACATATTACATGTCATTCATTAAGCACATACAAACAACCTTTATAATCTTTAAGTCATCCTATAAACTACCATATCATCATTAATACAAAAAAATATATACTCATATAGTAAATTAGGAACAACCATGCATCAATCCTAAGACAACACGTACAAGCACATAGTCATAGTCTACATGATTTCCTGATATACATAGAAAGAACAAATACTTTGTGGACATGATCCAAACTAACGCCTGTACCCATGGCCATGAAAATTAATTTAACACATAAACCATACTTCTCAATTATACTTAATAAATTCAATAAAGAACTATAAATCAAATACCAATTAGACATCAATTGAATACAATTATTACATCAATCAACAACCCATAAAAAACGTCACATGAATTTATACGCCTTAAGTCATAATAAATTCAATAAGCTTAATATTAGATACATACAATAATATATAATACTAAATTGATAAAATTTAAACAACCTTTAAACTAATAACTTATAATTAATACATGAATAAAAGCCCATAACAATCTACACATGAATTCATCAACATGCAAGCATGATCACATATCCCATATTTTAGTCCAATTGAGAGACTTGAGAAGGTCAGGTGTTATTAGAGAATTTCATTGGATAACATCATTATACATCAATAATATCATATCTCTAAATTTGAAAAGCTTTCATGAAATAACCCAAGATTTAGAGTAGAAATTGGACTTTTCCATCTATTTGAATTCTTTTAAAATCATATTTGAAGTTGTCTCTAAGGTTATAGCAAGACTTAATGAAGAACTCTCGTACCTTATTACCTGAATCAAATGATAATTGAAGAATAAAATCCATTTAAGATCCATCTTCAAGCTCCATCTTCACCTTGAGCTCTTATGGAGGTTTTTGAAGAAACTTTGGGAGGGAATGTGTATGGATTTAGGTGCTAGGGTTCAAATGAGAGTTTTATGATTTATATACTCTTAACAGACCCTTAATCACCAAAATTTACCGTCCTCCTACATTATAAGACTTGGTGTGAATTCCCAAAATCCCCAAGTCTTAACAGAAAAGCTGCAAGTTTTATGAACCGTCAACGACTAACATCGACGGTCTGTGGTCTCACCCACGCCCCGTCATGGGGTCTCGTGGTTTACCCCAACAGTTTCTCGACCTACAAACTTGGATGATCCATCGATGTACCAATTTGATGAGCCGTCGTTCCATTGACTGGCCTTCGTTTTTGTCGTCGTTTGGCACTGCATGAAAGTCGCCATGCAGCTTAAAGTCTTAAGTTGGGGTCCTACTCTAGGGACTCTTGTGGGTTTTACATTTAGTCGTACCCGGACGTTTCAAACCCTAATATGTTTTAATGAGATTAGGACCTACCACAAAAATTTTATCCAAAACGAACACATAAAAATTGATAAATCATGCATATGGACACAAGGTCGTCTCACGGCAAACCTTTCGATCGTCATGGACGTTCATGTACATTTGACCTCAAAACTTCATAAAAATTGACACACATCCTATAAAAACCATAATAACTCATACAATGACCTCATTAAATCATGAAACACACAATTCGATACATAACAACATATTAGGCACATAGGTGACTTAGTCTTCAACGTCTTGGTCATCCATTGATGTTTGACTTCCAATGCACCTAAACTCTTAGACACTGCCTCTATACAAAATTATAATGCAATTTATTATATTAGACAACCATTACAATAATGTTAGGGTCTATCTTCACCTAGGTCATTTTCAGGATCTTACAATTACCATAGTGCTTCTTGCCACACTTTCCAGAAGTTGGCTTCTAGGTTGGTGAATTAGTACCTTTCCCTTTTTAGGCTTAGGGTTAAACACCCTATCACTACTATCCTCAATTAAATTTTAAATAACTTGATTAGAAACCCTCTTCTTAAATCTAGGGTTGTCTTGAATCTCAAGTCTATTCTTTGAAAAACCTTTATCAAAAGGTCTTGCCCTCTTATCATCTCTACGCTTCCTCTTAGCCCTTGCCTCTTCCACATGTTTGGTGTTCACAATAATCTGTGAAATTTTCATTTCATCATGTACCATAGCCGAATGACACTCCTCTTGAAAATCATCCCCAGTCAGAAAGCGGCTCATGTCATCTCTAGGATTTGATACCAAAGAAGGAGAATATTTTGACACGTTAGTAAATATCAAGGAGTATACATGAATAGTTGTACCTCCTTGGCGAAGGTTGATGAACTCCACCAATTTAGCTTCCCTCATCTCCCTAGGAAAAAACCAATCAAGAAAAGCCTTCTTGAATATCTCCCAAATCACCCGACCACCCCTCAATGGCCTATTATCAATCAATTGGACATACCATGCTTGAGTCACATCTTTGAGTTGACAAGTGGCTAACTTGGCCTTCTCACTAGTATAAAACCCGTAGCCAAGATTATCTTGTAGACTTCATCGATGAGCTCTCGGGGGTCTTCTTCAACCTTGGACCTATAAAAAGTAGGAGGGTTTATCCTAGTGAATTCCCTTAGACAGAAAGTCATAGTAGCAACTTTTTGATAAGCTCAAGGTAAAAACTCCCGAATAACTTTGTCCGTCATAAGTTGGGCTTCAGTAGTGAAGACTTGTGCTTGGGTAGTAATGGATTGGGCCATTTGGAGGAGAGCGACCGTTATGTTATTATCCATCAAAGTAGTAGGACTCACCGGGGCTTGGTCATCACTCACATCTTCTTGAAGAAGAGAAACTTGATCACCAAGGGGAGGATCTCCTGCATTGGTTAGCTCCTCTTCAAGCCTTTATGTCGCATTCCTTCGAGTGTTCATTTTCTATAATCACAATAAGGGGTTTAGATACAAAAGGACACAATAAGTGTACTATAATGGCACGATATTGGATTTCTACGAAAGTGAGAGTTTCCTAGGCATCACGTAGGTTCCTATCCAAAAAGTGTTGCACTTCATTATTATGATACGAACATACATAAATGTTTTTTAGAGAGACATTGACTCAAAGATAATTCAACCTCATGTTCTGATACAAAGTTTGTAGCATTCGGTTTTACCCCTTAGACGTAACCGGCATGCTCGTCCTCTTTGAAGACTAAGAGTAGCCTCTTAGTTTACATCATTACATTCATAGGTTATATTTAGCGTAAAACTTTAAAGTAGGAGGTTTACATAGAATTCTACATACACACACACACACACACACACTCTCTCTCTCTCTCTCTTTTTTAGTCATCTACTTTTATATAACATAAATATATATAGAAAATATCATAGTCATAATAGTCGTCTCATCTCATAACCATCTAATAAGAGTATATCAAATATGGGCCTAGACCATACATCCATCCAATAAGACCACATATAGGTCATACAAAAGTATATTGCTCAATTGAAAGAAAATAAACAAAAAATTCTTAAAATCATAGAAACTCCATAAGCTAGATTGTGGCATCACCCTCGGAAATCAAGGACATACCCTACTTAAATATATTAGACATCCAATACTTCTTCAAGTCGCCTCCCAAAACACTTGAACGACCGGAACCTAAAACATTGGGTAAGAGAAAGAAATTGGGTTAGTACTCCACTTGTACTAAGTATGAGACCATATGCACATATAGTTTAAAATCATACTAACAAAAGGGACTTTTTATAAAGTAAGCACTTTTCATTTAATACTTTTATGCACATTCAACAAAACCATACCAACCATTATTTCATATTCATTAGTTCATAGGCATGTACTTCACAACAACTATAACATCAAGTGTAGTAAAGTCAACCACACTCTTACTTAACCCTTCAGGGTTTCATCATTTCATTGTTAATTTCATCATTTCATTGTTCATTTCATCATATGCCATTGCACTTGGCCATTTAGTGTATTTAACACTTGTACTTAACCCTTCTAGAGTTTCATCACTTTATAACATATATCTTAGGTTCACTTACTTTTAAACGTATGCTATACCTATGAGTCTATACATACAAGCCATGGGGATTCATTCATTGTTTGTAAAAGTGATTCATATTTAACCAAGATTATGCAGTACAAGACTAATGCATCATGTAGATATGCCAACATATTGATTTCGATAATTAGAGGCAGCATTCATTAAATATTTACATACTTATGCCTTATGTGTCAATATATAATTGGTCAAGGGAACCCAATTTCGAATACTTGGACAACACTTAATCTTCTTTTAAACTTGATAATTGCATTTTCAGATTTAGGGAACCCTAGTTCGATCCCCATCAACGCCATAATATCTCCTTTCTTTATCTCTTCTCCTTTTTTGTTGAAGTCAAGGAGGTTGTGGGTTCAATCCCCCAAAAGCTCATTATTTTTATTTTATTTTATCTCTTAACTTTCTCACCTATCAAAGAGGTTGTGTGTTTCAATCCCCACTCACCACATTTATATTCTCTTTTATTTTTCTCCCAACTCTCTTATCCATTCAAGAGGTTGTGGGTTCAATCCCCACTCAATACATCTATTTGTCATAATATTTTGTTTATTTTTTTGTATCTTTAATATAATGATGTCTTAGGTTTAATCCTCAGTGATCTCAGTTATTTTACATTCATTTATCATTGCATTTTGTACAATTTTGTTTGGACTAACCCACCCTACCAAATGATTGAAATTTGTTCACTATTTTCAGCTTCTTTTTATCCTCATTCATACGTTAATTGTTAAGGCATTTCGTGGATCGTTTGGTGCATCTTTAAGTGTAATATTTTTATGATTATATTCATCCAAGAATTAAAATTTAATCCAGAAAAATCAAAACACTTTTACACCAAATGATATACACAAACATTCGCACATAAAAATCAACCATAAATAAATTTTCACATACTTTCGGTTGACATAACATAACATCCTTACAATTCCAATGACCTAATGAAGAACACATTATCACGAAAATAAAACTTCATACCTAAACTACCAGCAAATATACCAACAACATGATGTATAACTTATTTCACGTTGAGATCAAATGGATAGTAGGCACAAGGAATTCGACAAGAAGGTAACAATCTTAGTTTTCGAGTAGATTCATCTGAACTTTAAGGGTCTCTTGGGAAAGGGACCAAGAGTAACAAAACCCATAACTTTTATGACGTTAAAACATCGACTTGCTGCCCAAAATCTTCTCCAAAAATTACGTCCAAATCCCCTCCAAGACAACACCAACTCGATGGTCAAACTTCTCTTTGCCTACTTGATTGATTTCGTTTGTTTTATTATATTTTCGTTGTGAGTTCTTTAAGTGTGATGAACTTTGGTTTACCTACTGTTTTTTTTATGTTATTTGGCAGAGAGAATAGTGAGTGAGAGTGATAGAGATGTGAGAGAGAGAGATGAGCGTGGGAGAGAAGAGTTTTCTTATGATTAGGAGTCTAGTTTATGACTTCACGTTTAACTTCACATTTAGTCAAATAAGGTTTGTATTTAATTATTAAAAATCTGATATCATTTTATTTTTAAATAAGATAATAAATAATAAAGAAAAATTAATTACAATAATTTAACAACTTAAATTAAAAATAATTCAATTCATTGCGTCCACCTAGGTTCGAACCCGGATGGAGCAACACTTCACTTTAAGAGCCAATTTTCGGTCCTCTATCCCCAAAATTCCCATCCACCTTATTAATTAAATAACTGATTATATTTTTCGGTTAAATACAATACTACCCTTAGTCTAGAAAATGCCATTTTACGCCTTGACCCTACAAATCTATGATTTTCCCTTTTTAAGTCTAGTAAAGACTCCTTCAAATAAATCTTCGTATTCGAGAGTTCCTACATGTTTGGACCCAATCTTTTATAGATCATCAAACTCCCCAAGTTAGTTGTCTTGGATTTAGTAAGGTTCAGAGGTCTGGTTCTACGGGAATCAATCCGTATGAACCCGATCTAATCGTAGGCATTATAGACAAATTAAGCATTACTTAGCTTAGTCATTTCTTAATGGTTGTTACAACTTCTTATTAGGTGTTATGTATGGTATTCATTGTAACATGGACTCTATAATGCGTAATTGTTGAACTCTTATATGTAAGTACAACTGTAGCTGCTTCCTTAGTTTGATAATATTAATGAAATATATGTTATGATCCATGCATATGAAATTTGCTAATGGTCTATGTTCTTCCACTTTCTAGTATGTTAATGTGATGTTCTACTTGTAGTATGACATTGTAGTAGCTTATACTTGAATTCATGTATGATTATGTGCTCTAAGAGGGTGGCTGACTCAATGAGTAGTTGCTTGTCATTATGTGATCATGTTGACAATGTATACACACTCACACATTATGCATATTTACTAGTGCCTACTAATATACATGTAAAGTATATGTATGTGAAGTATATTATGTATTCCTTACTAGGTTAACTTTATAGGTGTACTAGTATGGGCAAGGGTATGGGACTTTGCCTATGCATTGCACATTGGTACCTTGATAGTATAGTTCTAGTTTTGGTTTCTATATGTAGGAATATGTATGTATGAACATCTGTGACTTAATATTTTAGTGAAAGGCTCACATGTATTCATACACAAATACATGTATAAAGATCTGGTCAATAGAGGGGCCTTGAATGGTGTACTCATGTGTACCTAAACTAGATAATAATTTAAATATTGTATGTTGATGTGAGGGGATTCTTTACATGATTTAGTTTGATGAACTTTCATCTATGACCTATGCTTTAAGCATATGTGGGAATGACTCTCCTAAACCTATGTTTTATAAAGTAAAAATACAAGAAATGTTTTCAATAAAAGGAACATAACTTAGCACCGAGGGTACTTAAATATGAGTGTGTGTCCAATACTATGGTAGGAAGGTAGGTCACCATAAACCTAATGGGGTGGATAGCCTCATGACCCAAAAGGGGGTTAGATTGATGTTTCCAGAAGTTAATAACTACAAAGCATAATCTTGGCATAAAGAGGGTTTTCACATGTACCACCAAGTTCCGTAACTATGTTGCTACCGTAGGATACTAGCTAGTGGATCCACCTAAAAAGCTATGTCATATTTGGTTCTACTTTGGCCGATGGACCACCCATTTTCTGTGTGGGGTTTTTTGTCACCGGATTCCATGTTTAGCATCACATGGTCTATGTCGGTTAAGGCTGTAATTTCCTTAATCTAAAATGGACAATGGAAATAAATGAATGGGATCCTAACTAGGAGTAGTAAAGGGAGGTTACTTAGGACAGACGGAAGTAATGAACCCATCTAGAGAATTTTACAAGTAGCTCCATAGGAAATCATAGGAAAGTGAACTAATATTTATGATTATGTTTATGTCCATATGCATGAGTTTGAAGTATCGGTCTACTTGTTATGAAGATGTGTGTGGTATGACCTTATATGATGTGGTGTTACCTTCATTGCACTATGTTGGTCTAAGTGACTATATGATGAAGTTCTTGTATTGACATCATTGAAGTTGTCTTTACTTGTTATGTGGATGTATGAATTGTATGTTAAGGTTTGTGGTATCATGAAGAGTTTAGAAAGTATGTGTGAGGTTATGGGCTTCATATGTACAGTGCAGTAGTAGTCTAATATTGAGGTCATGAACAAGGTCTTATAAAGAGATATGAATAGAAGTAAAAGTGTGTGTAAGTTGATGTAGCTTACTGTAATATCCTATGTCCTTGACTTGAATGTGTCTTGTAATGGGATATACTTTTACATTGGTATGTGTTGGCTTGTGTATGTAGTATGTATGGTTTTCCTTGTGGTCCTAAGGTGATGCATTGCATCAAGAATCAATAAAGGGTTACGTTGGAGGCTAATGAATTTAAAGGAGTTCACTGATAAGAAGAATGATCTCACTCTTAAGTGACCTCAAATTGGATTTAAATTCTATATGTGATTTTCTATATTGGTTGGACTTTGAATATGTTTATATGAAGTATATTAATAATATAAATGCTATTGTTTAAATGTTTTATGAAGATTTACTCAAGAAGTTATGAAGTATGATTTCAAGAAAATGTCTCTTTAAATGCCTGTTTTTGCATGGTGGCTATACATAGTGCATTCTTTAAGTAATTTCATTCTTCTCTAATTTTTACATTAACTGTAGGTTATGGATGTTTAAAGGATGTCTTGAATGGTAAAAATCATGATAGATGAACCCAGAGCTCAATGAAAGGAATCCTTAAGTTCAAGGATAAAAGTGTCTTAATATTGTATAGTTATGTAATATGTCTTAAGCTTCGTGTCCCTAATGCATTCTAATGTTGTAGAGTCTAAGATGGCAAAGAGACTAAGGGTCTAAATATCTATTATGACATAAGTTTTATATTTTTGTGAAGTAAAGTTTCTATCATATGATGTGCTATGAAAAGTTATAAATTTTCTACTAAATTTACTATGACAATGCGATGAAGGATAACTATGGGCTTGTATAAGAGCTCTGAGAGGTCAATTAGGACATGTTACCCCTAGGGTGTGCTCTCTTGATGTGACAGAAATGATCACGAAGCTCTAGTTCAGGGCGTTACATTCTCCCCCACATGGAATAACATTCGTCCTCGAATGATACTAAAACTTTATGACAAACAAGAACTCATTTACCATCACATAGAACATTAAAATGATGATCAAAACACTCATATTCAAATCATCAATTAGTACGAAGCACCATTTATCATTTCCAAACACTTGAAATAGAAGCAACATTTTGCAAACATCACATACACAAAATTCATCCTTATCCTTCTTTTATGGAGGAACTACCTTCTCCAACAGTAAACATTCTCCTGTACAACACTTTTACACACATTGAAACTTCAATTCAAGACAAAATATTTTTTTCTCAATATTCATAAAACTTATAGTGAACGTCAATGTAACACTGTTAAGCATGCTAAATATTTCAAAATTTTATTATTTGAGAAATTCATCAAGATGACATGATCATATAAAGTATAAATCCTTATAAACTCATCTCATAATATAAAAACAACATTCATGAAGTGTTAAGACTTACAAGGACTATCAACTTGAGATTAGTACTTCTTACTCGCTTCAATCCCCTTGAGGAGCTTGTTTTACCTCCTTCCCTCTTGCTTTGATGTTAGGGCGGTCCCTCATTTTGTTTATATTATAACCACATGCCAAAAAACCATCTGTACCATCAAGAAACCTACCCATGCTTTGTTTTCCACAAGAAGTGCACCTACTCCTCTAAAAAGTGTGGCAACCACCTTGGGAATGTTGGTTTGAGCTCTATCCTTGTTTCCCAAGGAAAAATCTTGGTGATAGAACCTATTCTTATGCTTTTGTTTACTACAATAATATTACCAAGGCCTTTTACCCTCTTGCCTTATCTCTCTAATTTTGGACTCCTCAATTTGTTGTGGACTGACCATGAGCCTTGAAGTATCCATGTCATTAAGAAGCATTGTCGTACAACACTCTTTCTCCACCAAGTTAGACACTTACATCATGAATTTTTTTATCCTAGCACTAGGGTTAGGTACCATGGTTGTGGCATACTTATAGAGTTGGGAGAATTTGAGAGAGTTCTCTTGCACACTCATTCCCCCCTTGACGAAGGTTCATGAATTCAACAATTTTTTTCTCCCTCCACTCTAGGGGAAAGAACCTATGTAGGAAAGACTTTTTGTTAATTCCTCCAAATAAACCGACCTCGTTCTAAGTATCTCTCACCCCTCCATTGCTCAAACCACACTTGAGGTACATCCTTTGGTCAATAAGAGGCTAACTCTGCTTTCCCCTAGGGGTCACACCTATAGCATATACCACTTTGAATACCCCATCGATGGAACCTTGTGCCATGATAAAGTTGGAGGGTTCATCCTCAAGAAATCGTGAATCCTAGAAGCGGGAGTACTACCATAATGCAGAGGTTCAACTCCTTGATTAGTTTGGGCAACAAAGTTATTATTTACGACATGAGCTTGATCCGTCAAGAGTTGGGTAAAATTCATTAGGCATCCCTCAACTCCGCAATTAGTCATATCTCCTTCAACAAAATGAGCTTTAGGCATAAGAGGATTTTGGGGCACTTGAGGATATTGAGGTTCCGGATGCACTTGGGGATCTTTAAGGGGAACCTCCTTATTACCTTCCTCTAATCCAATAATAGAAACTTGGTCAACACTAGAAGGGATCTTCTCATTAGTTACACCTCCCTCATCCCTTCTAGAGGTTGATATACTCGTATTCATATCCTATAAACACAAAAACAAAAGGTTTAGAAAAGGCACCTTATATGACTCAACTCAAACGCACGACATTAGAATAGAGAAGAAAGTGAAAGTTCTATAATCTTAGACTCTTGTCCATAGATGTGTTGCGACTCACTGCAATGACCAAGATACTACAACACGTGGCTTCTAAGATTTTTAGACCCCAAAACTATTCCTTATAACTTTATGCTATGATAACAAGTCTTTCAAGACCCGAAAGTATCTCCTAGAAAATAGGAGAACCCTTGGGTCATGACGAAGCGTACTTGACACTTTGGACTCTTGTTCAAATCCTTAACTATCATTCATTACATAAGATATGAAATGAAGTGTAGAATTTAACACTTTTCATGACATTAAATAAAAAGGAACTCTTTCAAAAATACTTAGAGAATCTCATTTTCAGAAACCAACATAAAGACAAGACATAATATCTAAGGGACAAGACCCTTTACATTAAAAAAATAATAATAAGTATTAATAAAAAATCTAGAAACATACACTATGTCCTCGAATATATGAGGACATACCAAATCTTTAGAGGGTAGATTTCCCAAGCTTCACATTCAAATCATCCAAAAAGCCTCCAACCTATACTAATATAGTATAGAGAACTATTCATTTAGTACTAATAATGTACTAAGTATGAAATATACAAAAACATGTAAAAAGGGATATTTTAGAAAAATAAGCTTTCATGACAAATAATTAAAGAATTCATGAATTTAGAAGCAAAACAACATAACAAACATCATTTAACATTTAGAGAAGGATTTCTATAATTTTAATAAAAAGAGACACCTTACAGTAAGCCTTCTAAATTTTTACAGCAACTACCTTGACTTTACAACGAACCAATTTGACACCAAAACAGTGAACTCCCAAGGAAAAGCAAAGAGGAAGTGAACTCAATTATGTAGGTGTTTCCCTAACAAAGGTTATCCTAAGACTCACCTAGGTAAGACAAAAAGGAAGTGAACATACTCCTCCTTCAATACACACCAAGGTGATCCTCAAGACAACCCCTATTTGTCATGCTCACCTCATGAGAACAATCCCCCACTCAATAACAAGACATCAGAAGAAAAACAAACTAAGACACAAACACTTCAATTATTGAATGCATACTCGTTGCAATGAGTAGATGGCGTCCCATACCATCACCTACCCTAATTAGTACGTTCTTTTAGGAGATATAGTTCATTCAGTTCTTATATGACTCACCAAGATTCCCCCTTCGGAATGCCTACCTAGTGAAATGGATAGATAGCATCCCACTCCACAACCTTCCCAAAGTAGAACACTTCTATTAAAATTTAGACATGGAATTCGTACATTAACCCCTATCGGATGAGGGATCCGCAGTTTCCTAGAGTAAGGTCATTCTCTTAGATTTTACATGGCTTTCCCAATAACTACACCTATGTGGACCCATAGTTACGGGATAAGGATATTACTACTAAGTAACTCATTATGAAGTAACTAGGAGTACTCATCTCAAGAGGTACATTAAAATACAACATCTCAACTCACGAAGTATAACCACCCCTTCTTCATATCCTCTAAGTGCTAGTCATAACCCCCAAGGATTCTAAATATTATAAACTATAGGTTAAGGAGAACTAGTGAGCACCACATCTCATCTCAGGAAGGGCATTCAATGTCTGACCTATCTTAGATATATCTAAAGATGTAATGGGGTTGCTACTAAACACTCCATCTAAACTCACGAAGAGTCATCCCACAAAACTCCCTTTTGAATTTACTTAGCTTCATTCATTCAATTAATTGTGTGTGTACATGTAATCACACCTTTCATATGAGCATCATTTCATTTAAATCAACTCCTATGCATACTTTATATCCTCATTAATCTAATTACACACTTTACATGTTTCACATAGTCATATACTTTATTTAGGAATACTCTAAGCACAACTAGTAAAATAAGCTCCACAATACACAACACAAGATCCATCTTCATTATAACCTAAATACACACATTAGGAGTTTAAGTACATACTCACAATATACACCAATAATATCCAAATTCATCAAGTAAACACCGCAACCATGATGGTGGACCATACCACTCAAGAGCTATTTATAATAAGAATTATACAAAATAAGAACCTAACCATTTAACCAATCCATCACCACCAATAACAAATTTATTAATATTTTATCATAATAAGTACATTAGGAAAGTAGCTAAATCGTAATAAAACACAAGAAAACCAAAGTTCATTCCCTACACAAACCGGTTCATTTAACCAATTTCTTAAGCTAATAGTTTGAAATAAGTATAAACATGATTTCATTAGGGTTTTGACTTAAAATCATCAATAATTACTATATGAAACATAATCATTAAAACACTTTTACATGATGACCCATGCTTAGAATAAAACATAGAAGAAAAAAATGTTTGAAAACCCTTTTCGAAATCTTTTGGAAAAAACACCTTGAATTGAAGAGGATTCGAAGATGGATACCATTACTCTATATATGAAAACCCAATGATTTTTATTATGAAACACTTCCAAACCAGCCCTCTTTTCCCTCCTTGAGTCTTACCTGCAATGATGACTTTGAGAGAGTTTTCTTTAGAGAGGGAGTTTGAATATTTGAACTGAGGGGTCTTCACTAAGTTTAGGACTTAAAAATAATCTAACATAACTTAAAAACTCTCAAAATAGCATACTAGGATAATACAATACTTGGGTTGAAATCACAAAAAAAAAAAAATATTGCAGCAGACGAGACAACTTTTCTCATACCCCCATCGACGCCTCTCAATGACGGACCGTTGACACATCGATGTCCCGTTGATGAGGTTTCATGGTTTGGGTCCTCAACTACAAAACCTGCAGGTATTCATGTTCAAACGACAGACCAGGTAAACGAGACGTCGATGGACACTTTTTTGGACGTTTTTGTCTTAGAGTTGTGGTCCTCTTTTAGAGTCCCTCGTGTCCAAGATTAAGTGGCATCTGAACTTTAAACCCCTTTTATAAGTAATCTATGTCTTAGGAACATCCCACATTAATATCAAGAAAAACAAAAAAGTAAAACACACTCAAGCACATGAAGACACACAAGCACTTTCTAAGACACACCTTCCGAACATCATGAACGTTCATCGATGTTTGACCTCTAAACATAACAAAATTTCACAAATTTACTAATAACACTAATGTAACTCAATTTAACTTAAAATTACCCAAGAATGTATCACACAGATCTAGGTGACCTTAGTTCATTTTAGGGCGTTACATTCTCCGCCAATTGAAATAACATTAGTCCTCGAACGACACTAAAACATTAAGACCATCAAGGACATACTTAGCATATAATAAAACATTAAAATCATGATAAAAACACTCATAATAAAATATTCAATTAGTACTGAGCATCATTTTACATTTCAAAACACTTACACCACATGCAACTTTTTGCAGAACTTCACAAACTCAAATTCATCCTTATCCTTCATTTATCGATGAACTACCTTATCCAACATAAAAAAATTCTCATATAAAACACTTCTACACATATTTAAACGTCATTAAAGACAATAATTTTTTTCAAAATTAATAAAACTTATAGTGAACCTCACTATAACACTTTTAAGCATGCTTAAAATTTCAAATTTTCATTTTCTGGGAAATTCATCAATATGACATGATCATATGAAGTATAATGATATATAAACTCACCTCTTAACTTAAAAACATCAATAATAAAGATTTAATACTTACCAGGACAATCAACTCGTTATTAGTAGTACGCCTTCCTAGCTTCCATCCCCTTGTGAAGCTTGTTTGACATCCTTTTGTCTTGCTTTGACTTTAGGGCAGTCCCTCATTTCGTGGACCTTATTACCACATGCAAAATAAAACATCTGTACAGTCAACATACCTACCAATATGTTGCTTTACAAAAAAAGTGAACCTACTCCCCTCAAAAGTGTGGCCACCACCTTGGGAATGTTAGTCTAGAGATCTATTCTTGATTCCCATGGATGATTCTTGGTGATAGAACCTCTTTTTAGGATTTTGGTGACTAGAATAATCCGACCTAGGTCAGTTAACTCTTTCCTTATCTCCCTAATTTTTGAATCCTCAATTTGTTGTGCATACACCGTGAGACTAGAAACATCCATGTTATTAGGAAGCATTGTCGTACGACACTCTTTCTCCACCAAGATAGATACTACCATCACGAATTTTTTCATCCTAGCCCTAGGTTTGGATACATAGGTTGGTGCATACATAGAGAGTTTGGTGAATTTAAGTTACTACTCTTCCACACTTATTCCCTTTTGACGAAGGTTCATGAATTCAATTATCCTCATCTCCCTCCACTCAAAGGGAAAAACCTATGTAGAAAATCCTCTTTGAATTCATCCAAATCAACCGGACCTCTTTCTAAGGGTCTCTAACCCCTTCATTTCTCAAACAACACATAAGTCACATCCTTGAGTTTATAAGCGTCTAACTCCGCTTTCTCCCTAGGAATCATATCAAAAGCATATACCAGTTTGAATACCTAATCTATGGAACCTTGTGGATCTTCATCCACCTTAGTTCCATGAAAAGTTTAAGGGTTCATGCTCATGAAATCCCGAATCATAGAAGTGGGAGTACTAGCATTAGGTGAGGTCCAACTCCTTTATTAGCTTGAAAACAAAGTGATTATTGACGACATGATCTTGAGCCGTCATGAGTTGGCCCAAATTTATTATGGAAGCCCTCTAATCCTCATTAGTCATAAGTCCTTCAACAAATGGATCTTATGTCACAGGATGCACTTGGGCCACTTGAGGCCCTTGAGGTTCCGGAGTCACTTGAGGGTCTTTAAGGGGAACCTCCTTATTCTCTTCCATTAAGCTAACAATAGGAACTTGGTCAAAACGGGGAGGGATGCACTCATTAGTTACACCTCCCTCAACCCTTCTAGAGGTTGATCTCCTCCTATTCATGTCTTATTAAAAAAGAAGAGGATGAGAAAAGACACATCATATGAATCAACTCTAAGGTACGACGTTAGAATAGGTAAGAAAGTGAAACTTCTATCATCTTATAGCGTCTTGTCCATGGATGTGTCGCGCCTCACTGCAATGATGAAGATACTACTAGACATGGCTTTTAGACCCTAAACTATTCCACATAAGCTTATGCTCTTATACCTAGTGTTTCACGACCAAACGTACTTGACACTTTGGAGTCTTGTACAAGTCCTTAACTATCGTTCATTACATATTCATGACATTAAATAAAAAGGTACTCTTTCATAAATTCTTAGAGAATGTCATTGTCACAAGACAACTTAAAGACATGACATAATATCTAAGGGACACATCACTTAACATTGAATGAAAATACATAATAAGAATTAATAACAAAACTAGAAACATATACTATGTCGTCGAATATATAAGAATTATACAATATAATCAACTCACCATTTAAACAAGACATCACCACCCATAACCAATTTATCAATATTTTATCATAATAAGGCCCCTATAGAAGTAGCTAAATCAAAATAACAAAACAAGAATAGACAAGTTCATACCCTACACAAACATCTTCATTTCAACCATTTCTTAAGAAAAAAGTTTGAAATATGAATAAAAACGAGTTCATTAGGGTTTTGACATTAAAATAATTAATTAATATTATATGAAACACATTTTAATCATTAAAACACTTTTACAAGAGGACCCATGCTTAGAATCAAGATAGAATAAAGTAGAGTTTGAAAAACCTTTTAAAAATCTATTAGAAATGACTCCATGAATAGAAAAGGATTTGAGAATAAATATATACCTAAAATATAACAAAAAAAATGCTTTTTATGAATAAAGACTTCCAAACCATCCCTCCGTTCCCTCCTTGAGACTTATCTCTAACGCTGACTTTTAGATAGTTTTCTTTAGACTGGAATTCTAATATTGGAAGTTAGGGGTCTTATCTAGGTATCAGAGCTTAAGCTAATATAATATAAATTAAAAACCCTAAATATATTATCCAAGGGTCATAAAATACTTGGGTGAATTTACAAAAAACACCCCATGTTGGCAGCAGACAAGACAACTTTTTGCAGACCCCCATCGACGCCTCTTAACGATGGACCGTCGATTCATCAACGTCCCATTAATGAGTGCTCATGGTTTTGATGTGAAACCCCCAAGACAGCAGGAAATGATGACAAAATAACGGACCAGGTCGACCAGCCAGCGTCTGGTATACTGGCTGTCGACTGGCTCATTAATGGACACTGTTTTGGCAGTTTTTGTCTTAGAATTGGGGTCCTCTTCTAGGGCCCCTTATGGATCCTTGATTGATTCGTACCCCTATATTAAGTCATGTAGGTATTAGGAACATATCAAATCTATTAAAATAAAAAAAGAACACGTAAAACTCACTCAAACACAGGAAAACAAAAAGCACTTTCTGAGACACACCTTCCGAACGAGATGGACGTTCTTGGACGTTTGATCTCCAAACTTAACCAAGCCTCACAGAATGCCTAATAACACTAATGTAACTCATTTTAACTTAAAATTAACTCAAGAAACCATCATGAAACTCTATTTCACCTTAGATCGTTGTAGGGCATGACACATAATCAATTTTATAAACTTAGCACACCATCCCTCCTTGGGAGAATGACTCATTACAATTTCTAAGTACCGATTTATTAAAATCCATAAATAAAGTATAAATTTGTTGTTTGGATTTCACCTTAACCACTAAGAAATACTCGGAGATATTATGTACCACAAAACATCCATATGTGGAATCTTCCAATGGAACACCCAGTCTAGAAAACCTATGAACATCTTTCACTAGGGTTTCTTATTTTCTTCCACATAAGACACATTACATTAGACATTGTCACACGAATCAAAGCATCCGCAACTATATTGGCTTTGTGGTAAAAAACACTCAAGTCGTAAACTTTCAATAATTTTTACCATCTTATTTGTTGGAGATTTAACTCCTTTTGAGTAAACACATATTGAAGACTCTTATGGTCGGTTTACACATCCACATGAACAACATACAAGTAATTCCTCCACTTGTTCCTGCACCGATGACCCATGGAGATATAACGGAGATTTTTCTCAATGTCTCCAAAACCATGACCTCTCAAGCTAATGTTGTCACTTCTCAAGTTCAAGCCATGACGACTCAAATGAAAAGGGAGGTTGGACATCGAGTGCGTCATGATGGTAACACTATGGTCTCTCGTTTGAGAGACTTTACAAGAATGAGTCCACCTATGTTCTTTGGGTTGAGGGCGGATGAAAACCCTCATAATTTCCTCAATGAGTTCTATAAGATTCTCTATGCCATGGGTGTAACCTCAATTGAGAAGGCCGAGTTTGCTGCCTATTAACTCAAGGATGTGACCCAAACTTGGTATGTGCAATCGAGGGATAACAAGGAACTAAGGGGTTGTCCAGTGGCTTGGGAGATCTTAAGAGGTAGGCTTGACATTCAACAAAAGCCTAGGTTCAAGATGAATTTTTCTAATCAAGTTCCTTCCAAATTTCGCAAAGTTGTTGTTTAGAGGGTGTATAACCCTAAGTCTTAAAAGGGAAGAGGTACTAGATCACCAAGAAAGAAGTGTAACACCCTAAAACGAACTAAGGCGAACTAGATCATCGTGAGTGTTTCTTCAATTAATTATTTTAAAATGAGTTAATTTATTTTTTTTAAGTAGTGTGTGATGTTTTGTTAAGTTTGGAGGTCAAATGTCTGAGAACGGCGATGATGTGCACAAGGTGTGCCTTAGATAGCGCTTGTGTGTCTTGATGTGTTTGAGTGAGTTTCACGTTTTTTTATTTGAAGTTGATGTGAGATGTTTCTAAGACATAGGAAACCTAGTTTAGGGGTTTAATATTCGGGAATGACTCCACCTAGTACACATAAGGATCCCTAGAGAAGGGCCCAAGGCTTGGACAAAACTGCCAAAGCAATGACCAAACGACGACCCCAGGGATGGTATGTTGGCCCACCAATAATAAATAGACCATGGGCGTCAATTTGACGTTCAAGTTCAATTTTCCAGGATCCTAATGGAGCTATGTTTGAACCAACTAGACCTCACATTTCATTGTTCATTTAATCATTTCATTGTTCATTTCATCATTTCATTGATCATTTCATAATATTCCAATGCACTTGCCAATTTAATGTATTTTACACTCGTACCTAACCCTTCTAGGGTTTCATCATTTCATTGCATACATCTTAGGTTCACTTAATTTAAACATATTCTAGACGTATGGATCTATACATACAAGCCATGGGGCTTCATTCATAGTTTCTCTATGTGATTCATATTTACCAAAGATTATGTGGTACAAGATTTATGCATCTACTAGATATGCCAAGATATTGATTCCGATCTTTAGAGGCAACATTCATTAATTATTTATTTATGTATGGCATACGTGTCAGCATGGAATTGGGTAAGGGAGCCTGATTTCCAATCCCTTGGACAACACTTAAATCTTTTTTTAAACTTGATAATCGTATTTTTCAGATTTGGGGGACCCTAGTTTGATCCCCATCAACCCCATAATATTTCCTTTCTTTTTCTCCTCTCCTTTTTCCTTTAAGTGAAGGAGGTTGTGGGTTCAATCCCCCACAAGCACAATATTTTTGTTTTAATTTATCTCATAACATTCTAACGTATACAAGAGGTTGTGGGTTCAATCTCCACTCTCCATATTTATTTTCTCCTTTATTTTTCTCCTAAATCTCTCATTCATTCAGGAGGTTGTGGGTTCAATCCCCACTCACCACATATATTTTTCCTTGCATTTTTCTCACGAAATTTTTATTAAATTTTCATTTTGTTAGGTCATGGTTTTTATCCCCAATGACCTCACATTAAAAAAATTTAAGCGAACCTCATTTTTTAAAAATATGGCCGAGAGTACTGGATATTTAGTCTCTTCCAATACATTTTTGTCTTAATCTTATGTTAATTTTTTTTGTAGATTTCATGTAATGATGTCTTGGGTTCAATCCTTAGTTATTTCACTTATTTTACATTCATTCTTCATTGAATTTTGTACCATATTTTTTGGCCGAACCCAACCTACCAAATGTTGGAAATTTGTTCACTATTTTGAGTTTCTTTTTATCCTTATTCATAGGTTAATTCATAAGGCATTTCGTGGATCATTTGGTGCTTCTTTAAGTGTAATATTTTTATGATTATATTTAGCCAAGAATTACCATTTCAACCAGAAACATTACTGCACTTTTACACCTCATGATTTACATAAATATTCGCACATAAAATTCAACCATAAAAACATATCATTTTCCACATACTTTATGTTGACATAACTTATAATGCTTACAATTCAAAAGACATAATCAAGAACACATTATCACGAAAATCAAACTTCATACTTAATGTACCAGAAAACATACAAACAACATGATCTCTAACCTATTTCACATTGAGATCAAAGGGATACTAGGGACAACGAGTTCCACAAGAACGGGAACTATCCTAGTTGTTGAGTAGATTCATCTGAGCCTTAAGTGTCTCTTAGGAAATGGAAAAGACTAAGAAAACCCATACCTTTTATAATGTTCAAACCTCGACTTTCTGACTAAAATCATCTCAAAAAATCACATCCAAATTCCTTCAAAGTCAACAGCAACTAGACGGACAAACTTCTCTTTGCCTAGGTGATTAATTTTGTTTTTTTTTTCTTATATTTTCATCGTGATTTCGTCAATTGTGAAGAACCTTGGTTTACCTACTGTTTTTTGAAGTTATTTGGCAAAGAGATTCGTGTGTGAGAGTGTTAGTGATGTGAGAGTGAGAGATGAGTGTGGGAGACAAGATGTTTTGTAGGATTTAGTCAAATAAGGTATTTATTTAATTATTAAAAATCTGATTTCCTTTTAATTTGAATCATTTATTAAATATATATTAATTAAATTAATTAACCAACTTAAATTAAAAATAATTTAATTCATTACTTCCACTTAGGTTCGAACCCAAGTGGAGCAGGACTTTACTTTAAGAGCCAATTTTTGGTCCTCTCTACCCATAATGCCCCTTGAACTTATTAGTTAAATAACTAATTATATATTTAGGGTAATTACGATACTAACCGTAGTTTAGAAAATGACCATTTTACCCATATACCCTCCAAACCTAAGATTATCCCTTTTTAAGTTGGGATAATGCCCAAGTACCCCCTCAACCTATGCCCGAAATCTCAGAGACACACTTATACTATACTAAGGTACTATTACCCCCTGAACATATTTTATTAATAATTTTTTACCCCTTTTTAGCCTACATGGAACTATCTTATGGGCCCAACGATGGTTGACTTTTTTTTCAAACAAGTGCCACGTAAGCTAAGAAGGGGTATAAAATTACTTATAAAATAAGTTCAGGGGGGTAATAGGACCTTAGTATAGTATAAGTGTGTCTCTGGGATTTCGGGCATAGGTTGAGGGGGTACTTGTGCATTTTCCCTTTTAAGTTTGGTAAAGACTTCTTCATGTAAACATGGTTAGACCTAACCTTTTCTAGCTCAAATAACTCCCCAAGTTCTTTGGCTAGCAGGGGTTCAGAGGTTTTTTGTACGCGCATCATTTCATGTGAACCCGGTCTTATCGTAGCCATTCTAGACACAATAAGCATTAATTAGCATATTCCTTTTTTATGGTTATTACAATAAGACTTGTGGTGAATATCACAAAACCCCCAAGTCTTATAGAAAACTTCTAGATTTTTTAGCACCATCGACGCCCATACCAACAGACCGTGGTCTCACCCAAGCCCCATCATCGTGGTATGGTGGGTTGCTTCAAAGACTCATAATCCTTCAGGAAACTTCATCCATCAACGAGACCCATGGACGGGCCGTTGTTTGGTTGATGGGCCGTTATTTGGGTCGTCGATGCCAATGCCTGGCAGTGTTGAGCTCCAACGTTGGGGTCCTCCTTAGGTCCCCTTGTGGGTCCTACATGGATTCTTACCCGGACGTTTCCACCCCAAATATGATATTATACCATTTAAGAACCTGCCAGATGAGTTCCATCCAAAATGAACATGTAAAACTCAACGAAACATGCATTGACATGTAAGGTTTTTTTAAGGCAAACCATTCAAATGGCATGTACGTTCTGGAACATTTGACCCCCAAAATTCATGAAACATTGAACACTACCTATAAATGCTATAATAACTCAATTAAAGACCTTATAACCTCATGAATCACAAATAAACAGATAAAACGACATATGAGGCACATGGGTCATCGAACGTCTTGGTCGTCCCTTGGCGTTTGATTTCCAATGCACCTTAATGCTTAGAAATTGCCTACAAACTACATTATAACTCATTTTAGGACTTTAGGACATCATGACAACCATTTTTTGTTGTAGCTTTACCTAAGTAATTTTCGGGGTCTTACGGGAAGATATATGTTTCTCTATATCACGGCATGAATTTTTACTAAAAAAGAGAATATATGATACAAATATCTATTTTTCATGATTTTATACATTGTGCGTACTTAGTACATGCAACATACTAATTCCATACTTTTATATCTTTCTAAAATTGTAGGTGGAAGGTGAGTGGCATCTTGAAGCAATGCTTGGAAACTAGGACACTTTCATCCAAAGTTGGGGTATGCCCTCATTTAATTTGAGGACATTATTGTATTTCATTCTTTTATTAAAAGCATTGTAATAGAGTAGGTTTCTATATTCTATGTATGGGGCGTGTCCCAATATTCTTGAGTCTAAGATTGGTGTATTTTGAGACTTAGTATTTCTATCGTTCGCTATGAAAGATGTTTTTAGATATTATTTCATGTGAAAAGTTTTAATTTCGCACTTCTTTTCATACATGTATGCAATGAACTATGTCAAAGGGATTGTACAAGACCTTCTATAGGTCAAGTACACCATGTGACGATTCGATAATGCCATAACTTCTAAGGGTACTCTATGGTCGTTAGACCCATACGGGGCATGGGTCTTGGTGTAGGTCCACTGTCTTGTGAGCTTTCATGGATCTTCCTCAAGGATCCCTAGTTGGTCCTTTAGGGTTGTTACATTGACGTTTTAACATTAAAACATTTATTTTAAGTACATGTAGTTATTCACGACTCTAATCCTTAGTCAAGCTGTAGTTGTCACATTAGGCAAAATTTACCCCCAGATGTAACCAACGTCATCACCATTTTCAACGACTAATACTAGCCTCATAGTCTCATTTCATTACATTCATAGGGTTAAAAATACAAAAAAATTTAAAACATTCATTATCAATACTTGGAGGCTTACATAGACCTCTACATACATCTAATATATATTTATGTCGAGTATACATAGACCCTTCATATAGGAAGGTTACATGGGCTTCTACTTTTATTGCACATACATATGCATAAAATATAGAAATAGCCTCATTGTTTGTCTCATCTCACACCATCTAAACGAATATAACAATATGGTCATAGCCCTGAACAAGAAAATGTATAGGTCATACGAAAGTGCAAAATTCAATTAAAAGGAAAGGAATGATAAAGTCAATATGCTCATATCAAAATCTGTAAGTTCGATGACGGAATTGCCCTTAAATGTTGAGGACATATCCTATGTGGATGAAAGGAAGAATCCAAGCCATTAACAATGTGGCCTTCCAAACTCTTCAACAACTGCTACCTAATATGTTTGGGAAAATGAAAGAAAATGGGGTTAGTACTCCACATGTACAAAGTATGAGATCTTATGCACATACACAAGTAAAACATGCTAAAAAGGGCTTTTTTATCAAAACATGACAAATTATCCCTTTAGGGACTTAATGCAAAGCAAGTAAGTCAAATCAATCAACCAAATATGGTTACTATCTCAACAAGTAATACTTATCCAAACATACTTGAAAACATGATTTACTATGACCCTAACATCAAGAAATAATATCACAAGAATGAATAAGAGTTAAACAAATCATAATAAGCAAGACAACTACTCACAAGTCCTTATCAAGTCAGCAAGTGCAATGACCAAGCAAATTCTAATAACCATATTCAATCAAATATCCTTCACAAGAAAACATAACCAATGTCCAACTTTATACATCATGACATTTAGGTTTACAGTTCATCATATATTAACAATACACCTAAGGCAGATTCATAAATGAACAAATAAAACTACATCATCAACAATGTGCCATGGTCATCATATATACATCATATATTATCATAACATAAACATATATAAGAACTTCATCCTAAGACTTCCCTAAAGACTAACTAGTGCAATGTTGAGGTAGAGTCTCATACCGCTACCTAGACTAAGTTAGACCTCTTAGGTTATCCAAGTTATAGTTCAAGTCCTTTAATATTTTTACCTTTTGGTAACATCTTGGCCTAACCGACATAGACCACATGAGTTAGTCATAAACCCCTACACCGAAAAGAGGAGGTATACTTGCCAAGGTTGTACCAAAACATGAAACATAGCAACTATGTGTATCCACTAGCTAATACTCTTATAGGAGCAACATAGTTCAAGATCTAGGAGATATAGTTGGCACCCAATTTATGCACCATGCATTATAATCACCAATCTCAATAGTAATATATATTTTTCCTACCTTCACTATGTTGGAAGGGAAAATATACTATCTAGTTAACTCGCTATAAGGCTTACTTCACTATAATATCATGACTTAAAAAAATTAATCATAATTGGAAGTAAAGATAGAGATTATAAGACTTACCAAGTCTTCCTCATATTCTATCATCAATGTCGTACCATTAACCCATAACTCAACACAATTTGGGGAGTAACATCATCACATAATGATAGACTATAGGATAAGAACACCAATTACATCTCTATAACATAATTAATTCTAGATCACAACTTGAGACAAGATACATGGGCTAATTTCACATTATAATTCATAACCTAAAAAACATCTCAAAAACTAGCATGATAGGCCTATAATTCAACTAAACTTAATCATAATAACACAATAGGATAGTAATCAAATCAACAACAAACTCAATTAATACAATATAGGTCAAGATAACTACTTAGTGTTAGGGAGGGAGGATAATATTTTTAAATTTAGACAAAACCACCAACAGTTACCATAAACAAGTTGAATTACATGTTAATCTACTCAATATAACCCTAAGAAATCATTAACAACTCAATCCATAACTTCAATTTCGTAACTGAATTACACTCATAAGAAAACTCAACTTTTGAAATCTATTTTTAAGAAACACTTTATTGAAAGAGTCTCAAATTAACGTTTGTCAACAATTTGATGGTGAATTCGTCTCTTTCCAGCCTCCAAACCCTAATCCTTCCTAGTCTTTAATTGTGAGTTCATGTAGAGAGAGAAATAGAGAGAATGGAGAGAGTTTATTTGAGAGTTCTCTTTATATTAATGAGGGTTGGGAGTATTTATATTGATTCTTAAGTCAACTTAATTAGCATCCCTTGACCCCTAATGAAAACACCTAACCCTCTAACTATTTAAATGAGACAAACTTAATTTAGGCATGAAAATCGACCCTCAAAGACGAAAACCCGATCGACAGGCATTCTGTGAGTCGACAAACATCTCCCCTCCATACTGCATTTTTCCATCTTGTTTAGACACTGTACAAGCGAGGGCATTCCTCAAATTTTCTAAGTGTGGAACGACATTGGCATCAACGCCACATCGATCGACACATGGACCGTAGCCTGCACCTCGTTGATGAGTTTAGAGGCTTTGCAGGTGAAGATACTTTCTCCACAAGCCAATGTTTGGGATGATGGTGGCATCGAAGCCCCGCCGATCCACACACGGGTCATCTTCTGTCACATCGTGCACACTGCAAGGCAGTGTTGCATAAAATTACAAGGGTCCTTGGTTGGTCCTTTGAGAGTCGTACCCAGATGTTTCAACTATAAAGCCACTCAGACTCCTAATATCTACCATTCCACCAATTTTCATACATTTCTGACTCCTAAAATTTAGTAATATTGGCTAAGGCACACTAACATGATCCCCATACAAATAATACCTTTAAATTTTCAATGCAAATATCACGGCCGTTAATTCAAGGTCATGAGTAGGATAGTTACTCTCATGTACCTTAAGTTGCCTAGAGGCATTGGCTATCACCTGCCCGTGTTGCATAAGCACAATCCCCAAACCCACTCGGAATACGTCAGAATACACTACAAAATCCTTTGAATCCTCCGGTAATTTCAACACCGTAGCGAAAGAGCCTATCGTTAAACAAATGGAAACTTTACTGACATGCCTCCGACCAGTCAAACTTCTTACTCTTTTGAGTCAAAGTAGTCAAAGGACACACAAAGAACGTGATACCATCCATGAAACTCCTATAGTAACCCGCTAAACCCAATAAACTCCTAATATCAATTGGAGTCAATTAGCTAGGCCAGTTTCTCACCGCTTCCGTTTTCCTTTGGTCTAAACAACTCCTTCATTAGAGATGATGTTCCAAAGAAATGAACCGACCTCAACCAAAACTCACACTTACTATATTTGGCATACAATTAATTTTGTTTAAGGATATGCAATACTACCCTCACAAATGACCCATATGATCATCCTCATTCTTTGAATATACCAAGATATCGTCAATAAATACAATCACAAATGAATCTAGGTAATTTCGAAATACTCTATTAATTAGGTCCATAAATGTTCCCAGATCATTAGTGAGACCGAAAGACATCACGAAGAACTTATAATGCCCATACCTACTCCGAAAAGCCAACTTTGGTATATCCTCCCCTCTCACCCAAAATTGATGATACCGCGACGTCAAGTCAATCTTTGAATAGTAACTCGCCCCTTGGAGTTTGTTAAATAGGTCACCAATCCAAGGAAGAGGGTTCTTATGCTTGATGGTAAAATTGTGTAATTGGCGGTAATCAATACACATTCTCAAGGACCCATCTTTCTTCTTCAATAATAATATCGGAGAAAAAACAGGCCCTATTAAAACCCTTACCTAGTAAATCCTTAATTTGAGAATTAAACTCTTTCAACTCAGTCCGAGACATCATATACGAAGAAATGATATGGTATTTGTATTTGGTAGCAAATTAATGCCAAAGTCAATTTCCTGTTCAAGAGGAATACCGGGAAGGTCACTACGGAAAACCTCTGAAAACTCACATATTACGGGTACAAACTCGATGGGAGGAACTTCGGAGTCTAGATCTTGGACTCATACTATATATTATAGACAACCTTTTGTGATAATTTTGCATTATTTTAGACATGAAATAATACGACCTCTAGGAAAAGAATTTCCCCCCTTTCACGAAACAACGAGTTTATTTGGGAAGTTAAAACTCACCACTCTTGTCCTACAATCAATGGATGCAAAACATGCATGCAACCAATCCATGCCCAATAAATTATTGAAATCAAGCATATCTTGTTCTACTAGATCAATATAAGAAACTCTATTGGGAAACATTAAAGGACAATTTCTATACACCCTTTTTTCAAGAACTGACTCAAAAACTGGAGTAGACATTATAAAAGGTTCATGCAAAATATCGGTTAAAATATCAAACTTTTTAACTACTAGAGGTATAACAAATGATAAATTAGCACCGGGATCAAGTAATGCATAGACATAAGGAGAGAAAACTTTCAACATACCGGTCACCACATTGGGAGAGATCTCTTGCTAACCCCTAGAGCGTAAAGTATAGAAGCGTTTCTTCTTTGGAGAATCACTAGTTACACTTGCTTTAGTTTGGACACTACCCTTTTCTTGACTCTTAAAGTTCTGACAATCTCTCATCTTGTGAACACTCTTGCCGCAAATAATAAAATTATTCGTCCCATTTAGGAAATTACCATAGTGATTTTTACCACACTTTCCAAAAGTTGACTTCTCATTTGGTGAATTAGTACCTCTTCCCTTCTTAAATTTAGGGTTAGAGACCCGATCACCACTAGCTCTTGGTTATTTGGAAGGGACTTGGTTAGAAACTCGCTTCTGAAATATAGGCTTGTCTTGTATCTCAATCCTATTCTTTGAAGAACATCTATCAAATGACCTTGCTCTCTTAGAATGTCTACTTTTCACGTAGCCCTAGCCTCCACAACCCTTCTTGCATAGACAATAAGACGGGAAATGTAAATTTTATCATGTAGCATGTCCTATTGGCACTCCTCTTGTATGTCCTAAGATACCCCCGTCACAAAACGTCTCATCTGGTCTCTAGGTTCGAAGACTAAAGAAGGAGCATATTTGGACAACTTAATGAATTCAAATGAGTATAGATGTACACTCTTTCCTCCTTGTAGAAGATTGATGAACAATGTCACTTTTTCCTCAATCATCTCCCTAGGGAAAAAGCGATCTACAAAAGTCGCCTTAAATATCTCCCAAGTCACCGGACCATCCCTCAAAGGCCTATTATCACTTGATGACACCCCCATAGTATATACTATTTAGTAGACCTCACTAATGAATTCTTGGTGGTCTTCATCAAACTTATACCCATTGAAAGTAAGAGGGTTCATTCGAGTGTCGTCCCTTTGAAAGGAAGCCATAGTAAAGACTTATTGATGAGGACGAAGAGCAATATCCCGATTGAATTTGGCCGTTATATTTTGGGATTAAACCCTCGAGGCTTGTGCTTTAGTAGGCATGTCATGGGCCATTATAGAAAGAATAGCCCTCATTTCCGTCTCCTTTATACGTGGAGAGTTAATGGGGGCTTTCTCCACATTAACATCTTTTTCAAGTGGAGGAACTTTCTAATCATGGAGGAGCTCCTTCATTAGCAACTTCCTCTTCAAGTCTTCGAGAAAGATTCCTTCGACTTTTCATGTTTCATATAAGCCCAACAATAGGATTAGATGCAAAAGCTCACCATAAGTATACTCTATTTGCACAATATAATATTTCAAAGTAAGAGAGCGATTCTTAAGCATCATATAGGTTCCTACTCATAAGTGTGGCATGCTTCACAACTATGGATACAAACCTACATATATGTGGTAGAGAGAAAATTAACTCAACGATATTCAATCTTATGCTCTAATACAATGTTTTTCACATCCAAGTTTACCCCCTAGAAGTGACCGGCGTCGTCGTCCTTTTCAAGGACTAAGACTAACCTCTTAGTCTCATGTCATTACATTCATAGGTTGAAAAATACAAAAAAATTTAAAACTTTAAATATCACTCTTTTAAGGTTTACATAGACCTCTACATACACATAATACTAGAAGGAATGCGGTACTAAGACTTGAATAAGAGATTGCAAATGCAGGAGTTCCTCCCCGTGCAGATCAAGTTCCTTCTCTTGAGGAAGATGTGAATGATCACCAAGATCTAGCGAATGTTTCTCCTTTAATGAATGAGTTCAAGGGATGCTCTCCTCCAAATGACCCAAGCCATTGCTACCCAAGAAAAACCCACCACTATTAAAGCCCAAACCATGACGACCCAAGCTAATTCAGAGGTCGTACGCCGATCACATCAACAAGTTGCTACTATAACCTCCCTTCTATGGGACTTCACTAGGATGAACCCTCCTACTTTCTATGGGTCCAAGGTTGAAGAAGATCCCCAAGAGTTCATCGATTAAATCTAGAAGATCCTATAAGATATGGGGTTTTCTACTAGTTAGAAGGCCGAGTTTCCCACCTATCAAATTAAGGATGTGTCTCAAGCATTGTATGTGTAATGGGGGGACAATAGACTGTTAATGGGTGGACCAGTGACTTGGGAGGTGTTCAAGAAGTATTTGCTTGATTGATTCTTTCCTAGGGAGAAGATGAAAGCTAATATGGTGGAGTTCATCAACCTTCGCCAATGAGGTATGATTGTTTAAGAATACTCCATGTATTCATTAAATTGTCAAAAAATGATCCTTCTTTGGTTTTCAATCTTAGAGATGAAATCAGTCGCTTTGTGATGGGGGTGTCGGATGATTTGCAACAGGAGGTCATTGCGCTATGCTACAGGACAACATGAATATTTCTTGTCTTATAGTGCATGCCAAACACACGGAAGAGGAAAGAGAAAGATTTTTTTATGGTGGTTCTTCAAAGAATAGGCTTGACATTCAAGACTAGCCTAGATTTAAGAACAGGGTTTTGAATCAAGTTCTTTCTAAGTTCCGTTAGGCGAGTGGTTATTGGGTTTATAACCCTAAGACTATGAAGGGAAAAGGCACTAGTTCACCAACTGAAAAACCTAAGAAGGGAAAAGGCACTATACAATCTTTAAACATTTTACATTTAGACATGATTAGGGTATCTTGGGAACATAAGGACCTCTTTTCTTGATCTTGGGAATCACATATCAAGATCCTCAATCATAGACATCCTTTAAGAATCCATAACCTACACTTTATGTACAAAGTAGAGAAGAATGGGATTATAACAAGAATGCACTAAGTATGCCAACCATGGAAAAACATACATTTAAAAGGGACATTTCCTTGAAATCATACTTCGTGTCTTTTTTAGTAGATCTTCATAAAACCATTAAACAATAACATTTATATAATTCATATACATTATATAAATATATTAAAAGTCCAAACATTTTATACGTAAGGATTAATTAAATTTTTGAGTCACGTTACAGTGACCTCTTGTTCCCTTAACAGTGAGGTAATTTCCCTCATTAACTTCTCAAGTAACCCTCTAGTTATACTTGGTGCAATGCATCACCTTAAGCACACAATAAAAAATACAGATAATCTACACAAGACCACACATACAATCCATAGATGTATAGTAAAACATAGACATAGTTAAATCAAAACTATAAGGACATCACAGTGAACTTCTAGTAATTATGCACATATACTTCTTTTACTTCACATAGAACCTTGTAAGGCCTAAGTGATGCCCCCAATCAAAGTCTACTAGTGCCATGTAATTGTTAGGCCACATAACCTCACATATGCTAGTAACCTATCATGAGGCCAAAAGCCTTTACATCCAAGTCATATGTCAACATAGTAAGAGAAGGCCACTTAATCTATGTCAAGCAAGACCTTCATCATATGATCGACAAGATAAACATCATGCATAAAGACTCATATCATGCACATCTTCATAAAAAGTAGACATATACTACAATGTCATGCATAAAGAACACATAAATAGTGATATGAATTAGAACGCCTGCCGAAAACTTCCTAAAGAGCTACTTGTGCAATGTATATATGGGTTCATTAGATCCACCTACACTAAGTAACCTTCCATAATTTATTCTATTTAGGGTCGTAGTAATTTACTTCCATTGTCAATTTTTCTATATGGAAACTATAGCCTTAACTGATGTAGACCATGTGAAGCTAAACATGGAATCCGGTGTCATAAAACCCCATACAGAAAAAGGGTCGTCTACCGGCCAAAGTAGAACCAAACATAACGTATCTTTCCAGGTGGATCCACTTGCTAGTATCCTATGGTTAAAACATAGTTATGGAACTTGGAGGTACATGTGAAAACCCTCTTTATGAATAGATTAGGCATTGTAGTTATTCACTTAAGGAAACCCTATTTATGACTACAGAGACATTGTGGTTATCCACCTCATGAGATTTATTGTGACCTACCTTCCTACCATAGGAAGGGACACACACTTTTATTCAAGTTCACTCGGTGCTAAACTAAGTTCCCTTCATTGACAACCTTTATTATATTTTTTTTTTATAAAACATAGGTTTAGGAGATTTATACCCTCATATGCTTAACTAATTCGTCATAGATTAATGTTCATCATCCGAAATCATGTAAAGAATCCCTTAACATGAACATAGCATCTGTAAAGCATCATCTAGTTTAGGCTACACATGAATACACCATTTAAGGCCCCTCTCTTGACTAGATATTGATAAATGTATGTTTGTGTACATATATGTGACCAAACCTTTCACATAGCACATTAAGTCAAATATATTATTACATACATATTCATACATATAAAAACAAAAACTAGAACTATCATATCAAGGTTCATATGTGAAATGCATAGTCAAAGTCCCATACCATTGCCCATACTAGTTGACCTATCAAGTCATCCTAGCTAAGGAAACACATATAATTCTTAAATAAATATCATATTAACATGCATAGTAGTAGACAATAGTGAATATGAGAACTACCTTTCATTTAGACACCATTACCTATACTAATTGTAACATTTATGTAAAGAGAGTGTGTGTGTGTACATTGGTCAACATGATCACATAATGGCTATCAACAACATATTGAGGCAATCACCCTCTTAGGACCACAATATACCATAAAACATAAACCACAGAACACGTACAATAGCATAGGAGACAAGTAAACTTCATATTACATTTACGACCCCTAGCTTGTGCTATTCATGGATTCACATATGGGTACATAGGTAAGGGATTATTAACTAGAGAGAGAATTTTTGAGAGAATTGAAAGCTTATAATTTTTTTGGATTCTAATTGGGGGAAGGGGTTTATAAACATGGTTATATGTATATAATGAACTAAAATAAATATATAATACACCCCCAAAATACCCTTTTCAAGCCTACATTAATTGGACCCTTTTAAACAAGTCAAACTTAAATTAATTTCGGAATTATTGTCGATGAACAAGTCCATGTTGTGGAGCTGTTTCCTTAAGATTTTTGAAAATAAATTTTGGGTAACATAAATAAATGTGGTTTATTCTATACGTATTAGCTTTCTTCCTTGGTCAGCTTCTTCGCCCAAGGTTGAGTCCTCCTGAAGGACACTTAGGTTTGTCCTTGGTGAGTCATAGCCATACGTCTTGATCCTAAACAAGTCTCTCTAGTTGGTAGAGTTATACTCACTAATTTTATACTCTAAAAACACATAAAAACATATAATCATACAAGGACATAATAGAGCACACAAAAGAATATTTTCTGAATGTCTTGATCGTTCTTCAATGACTGACTTTGAAACTCCACACCCTGCCCTTTAAAGCTTTTATTTATCATTTTAAAACCTTATTAATTATTTCTTAACTCATAACACACATTATAGATCTATTTTAACGTACTTCATTTTTAGGGTTGTTAAAAGAAGGGAACTAGTGTTGTTTAGCTCTGGTTCCCCGGACCTTGGAGCTTTTTGCCAGTGAAACTGCTGGTTTCGGTTGGAGCTTCTGGTGAAATTACTTGATATTTTATATTTTTTACTTAAAAGTCTTGGAGCATGATTTCCCTGGTCTGGTTGTAAAGGAGAACAAAAAGAAAGAAAAATGGTTTTTTTTTGTGCGTGTTTCAAGCGGGGTTCACGGTGGTTTTCTAATTGTGTTTCCTATGTGTTGAAGCTCTAGTGGTATGGGAAGGGTTTTCGTTTTGTTTTGGGATAGATGTGTGTAATCTTGTAATGGTGGTCATGTGGGTTTGAAGCAGTATAGTTTTATAGATGGGGTCTTTTATATAAGGTGAGGTTATGGTTTTCGGGTTGTTGTTTCGCCTGAAAATGACAAAAATGGAATGGGGTTTTGGGTCTAATGGAGTTCGGATTTCGTTGGTGATTTGGTGTTCTTGTTGGTTACTATTAACTAGAAAACAGAGAGGGTTTTGACGTACAGTTGGTGGTGATTTGGAGACTGTTTCCGGTGGTTTGAGGTTGAGTCTTACAAAGAAAATAGGGTGAGGAACTGAATATGGGTCTGGTTGGCTATAGTTTGCTGCAGGTGAAAGAAGGAAATGAGGTCTTTTGTTGGTTCACCGTAAAATGCTCTGGCGAGGGTTGTGGTTTGAAAACACAATGAATAGTAATGAGACCAAAAATCTAATAATTGTTAAGCCTTATGACTAATATTTTATCCACTACCTTATTTTTTACCTAATAACTAATTAAATAGGAAACATATATATAATGAGCTTAGATTGTGGGTTTAGAATTGTGGCCGAAAATCGTTGGCATAAAAACATATTTGTGTATGAAATTTTATTCATATTTAAATGAAATTTTAAATGGTGCAAAATATAAAATGAATATTAAAAAATGTAACAATGAAAATGAATATTAAATAATATCACGAACTAACTAATTACATGTAAAAAATACATTTTAACAAAAAGAACGAATTAATCAAAATGAACATATATTTAAAACTAGTCAATCAACTTTGACAAAAATCAATGTAGTTAAAATTAACTGATTATTAATCTTTAAAATTTAACAATTGAGGATAAGTATCAATAAACTTATTTAAAAGAATTAAAAATTTAAATTGAACTATTGAATAAGTAAAACTTAAGATTTACGAATTTTGAAAATGTAAGGCCAAATTGGGTATCAACAACATAAACTCCATTTGAGCGTTAGTTAACCAAAAAGACATCACTAGGAATTCATATTGACCATATCGAGTTCAGAAAGTCGTCCTTGGAATATCTTCACTTCTCACCATTAATTGGTGATAATCCGTACGAAGAACAATCATAGAGAAATAACTAACCCTTTAAAGTTTGTCAAATGAGTCTACTTCCCTCGCCCTAACTAGGTGGTAAGAGAAAATTTCAGTAATTATCATATTGATCTTAGTACAAGGAATAACTTCCCTTTAGAAATAAGACTTCTCTCTTCCACTACAATATAGGCTCATTGGAAATCGAAACTTGGCCATACAAATTCTATTACAATTAGAAACATAAGAATAGTGCAACCAATCCATAAAAAGAATAACATAGAAATCTATCAACACACTAGGGAGAATATTAAATCATATTGCCACTCACGGTATCACCAAGGAGAAAGTAGCATCTGGATCTAATAAACATAATCATATACTAGGAAAAAAATTATCAACATACTGGTAGCCATATAAGGGGGTACTTTTATCCACCTCTAGCCTGGGAAGCATAAAATCTACCTTGATTTGGATCACAAGAACCCGAACTAGTTGCAGGAGCTTGTTGTAAAGGCCTAAGGATATACTCTAGAAGTTACACGGTGTACTTGACCTCGGAGAGGTCTTGTACAATCCCCCTAGTTCCATTACATAACATCACATAATAATGGAGGGAACGTAAAAACATTTCTTTAAACAAAGTGCGAATATCTTTTATTAATAGCAGAAGACTGTCTAACATGTATCTCAAAGCTATCTACCATTCCAAGAGTAACAATTTCTTGGGATGTAGCCCACAAAAGTCTAATACATAATAAAAAGACATAAATAGAAAGTAGTGGTATTGTCCTCGAATGCTATGAGGAATCTCCAATCTTTATTGTTCAATCTTCTTCAACATAGGAACCTAGAATCCAAGTACTCAATCTCCCAAAAGAGCCAACATTTCATATAAAATATAGGCATTATGCGTTAGTAAAAATTGTATCAAGTATGAAAGCTATAATATATAACATAAGATATCTCAAATGGTTAGTCAATAATAGAAATAATCATAATATTAGCTTCATATCATAACAAGTCTACGGAAGTCATAAAAGATTCATACATAAACTATTAATCCATTATAATGAATTTAACTACTTCCAAGGCAACCTCCAAATATACATGTCCAAGGCCAAGGTAGCATCCCATTCTACTACCATACATAATTACCTCTCTTTTGTAATCCTTGGTAATATCCCAATCTCAAGCTTAAGACCAAGGTTTTCATGACATAACAACACTATAACCTTAGATCACCTCAAGACACACACGTTAAATTCATGTGGGTCATCCCATTATACATTAAACACTAAGCATATCTTGAAGTCCCCCTATTTATTGTCTTATGCCTTTGTAAGTATCACTATGGACCTACTTTCATATTATAAACGGAACTATCATCTTATGTCAATCATATCAAGGAAGGAAACTGAAGAAACTATCGAAGCAAATCATACATCACATAGGATGTTATTTCATAGGAAGCTTCAAGTTATATTTGCGCCATTTATGAAAGGCAACTCATTCTAGCATTCACACTAACTAATTTTTAGGCTAACCTAATCCAAGCTAATTTATCTATCATTCTAGCCTATAAAGCTAAACATAGTAATAGAATAGACCTACTACGATCGAAACATCATAACATACAATCGAAAATAACAAAGGTAGGATATAAGGATACCAGCATAGCCATCATGAAAACATTCATGCAGATATAATATATCCAAATGGGAGCCTAAATACTCATAACTAAGCTAATCTTAGGAGAGCAAGATTTCTCAATTCTAAGATACAATGAATGTTTTTGGGCTAAAAAAAGTCAATCTTCCATGAAGGCGAGCAACTAATGAAGCTTATACTAAAAGAGTATTGATCATCAATACTAGGATTACATGATTACTATAATGCAAGTTACCATGACAAGCGTTCTACAAATAGATGATCAAGCTAACCATGGGAGAGCTTAACTCCTCCAACACAAGCTTCTTATACTCCAGATGTCTAAAGCCTAATCTAGAGCCTAAAATGAGATTCAAATAGTTGTAACCCTTTTTAAAGTCAAATATAATGTATATAAGAAACTTAGAAAATCTTAGAATCAAAATGTCAAGGAACATCGATGACGTCCGAAAACTAGTTCAAGAGGTTCTAGAATGCCTTAGTCTATCTGACAAGTTTATAAGAGTCTATTAAATGATCAAATTTGGTGAAAAGGTATCAAAAACAAATTAGAGTTTGTTTATAGTCGAAACGTCTAGGTAAAAATCAGCAAGAACCAACCAAAGGGTCCTTTAGGAGGACCCTTGCATTTTAGCAAAAAGGTGTCAAATGGATAATGTCTACCAATGATGCCCATCGATGGGATGTAAATGGCCACCGTCATTTGACCCTTAGAAAATTTAGTGAAAAAGTTTATTTTGAAAGTCTCTTATTAAAAAAATGGTTTTGCAGGACGGTTGGTCAAATGTATCCTCGACTAACCTACGACCTGTAGGTCGGGGTATCGTAGGTCAGGTCACTATTTTACTACCACGTTTTAGGTAAGTCCATATAATTAAATTGGTGGTAATTTAATTAGTTATACTTTAAGGGAGGTATAATTAAATTATTTAATGACTTATATAAAGATCCAAACCTAATTAAACTAAACACAACTCTAATAATTCCCAAAACCCAATTGCTCTTCCTTCTCTCATATTTCTCTCTTCCAAATAGAAGAACTCCATTGATGTCTAGGTCAAGGTATAAGGGCATAAATAAGGTTGATTTTTCTTCTTCCTACTAAATCAATTAGAAAGGTATGGGATTTCTTTCACCTTAGGGATTCCTTTCCCCATTTTTTCTTTAAATTGATTTCGAACAGATAAGTTTCAAGTTTGTTTTCTTCTATTATGAATTTGATCTTCTAAATTTGTTTAATTACGATTTATTTTCTTATTACACTTAGATTATGATGTATTATGATTCAATCATGAAAGTTGCTGATTAATTACCCTAGGTTGTGAAGTGGATCATGAATTTGACCTAAGAACCTAACCCTAGACTATGAAGTAGTGATGAATTTTTGTGTAGTGATTCAATTGACTTCATTATTGTTTTAATTACCATTGTATCTTTATGTTAAACCCATTGTTGGGTTGAATTGGATGTTTGATTGTAAAACCTTCACGATGTCTTTCGAAGGAGATTGGGGTAAGTTTGTGATCTTAATAATTTACTTCAATTATGATTACTTGTATTAAGTGATGAATTTATATTGTTCTATACATTATAATAACACTGGTTAAGGTTTTGTGACGTTGAATTGGAATGTCCTGAATTATGACTTGTGATTTGTTGGCTAAGATTTAATGTTATAAGGATGGTTCTAACTTACTATGAACCATATCAGAATATGATCATACAAATGTTCTTACCTCAAATGTGTGAATTGTAATGAAACTACAATACTAATGCAATTCCTATTGAGATTCGATGATGGATAAATAACAAATAAACCGTATGACCTAAACTAAGATATGATGATGAATAAAGGCTAAAAGACATTTCCAAAGGGACTCTATCTTAGTACCGAGTGAAATAGAACGATCACTAATGCACTCTTGAGATACGAGACTATAATGCATGTAGCATAAAGAGGGTCCCAACTACATCTCCTAGTTATTAAACTATGTTGTCCCCATATGAATACTGGCTAGTTGATCCACATAAATGCTATGTTCATGTTTTGGAACTACCTCGACAAGTAGTCCGCATTCTTTCGGTGTAGGGTTCCATGAAACCGGATTCCAAATTAGCAAATGTGGTCTATATTGTTTAAGACAAGATGTTCCCTAAAGTAAAATGAAGTAACAAAGTGAAGTCTAAATAGGATAACCTAAGACTTTTATCTTAGTCTAGATAGGGGTATGGGACTCTACCTATATATTGCACTAGTTAGCCTTGATGGAAGTCTTAGAAGGATGTTCTTATATTCTCATGTGCTTATAAATGTAAATGATATATATATATATATATATATATATATATATATATATATATACACATATATAAGATGATCTTACATGATATTTTTTTTAATGATGTTATAAACTCTTATACACACTTGTTGATATTATAACATAATGATAGACTTGTCCTGTTTATGTACTAAATTATGTTGATATGCATGTTGACTTGACTAGACATCGTACCGTTGGTCTTTACATAACAAATATGTGCTATTGACTTGTATTGGTTCTTGAATGTGCAAAAGGCTTTTCAATGTAAATTTGCGTACTTTTACGAAATGTCCCATTTTATCATGATTTCTATATTGGATGTGCATATGATTCCATACATAATACAAGTTATGCTCTAACCCCATTTAACCCTTTTTCCCAACATTTTGGGTTCCGGTCATTTAAGGGTTTATGACGACTTTTGAAAGAAGTCTTGGAATCATTATTTAAGAATGGGTATGTACTCATGTTCCGAGGATGATCTGTTTCTATTACTCTATCTATGTTACATTGTTATAGTCTAAATATAATCTTTTCATTCATATTGTTTCAAGATATTGTTGTAAGCTGTAAGTGGCATTTTATATAATGTAAGAGCTTCTGCCCCTATTTATTTATCTCCATTTAGATTTTTTTATATGAGACATCCCTTTTAAGACTATGTTATTTATATTATATATATATATATATAAATATATATATATATATATATATATATATATATATATATATATATATATATATATGTGTGTGTGTGTGTGTGTGTGTGTATGTGTGTGTGTATGTGTGTGTGTGTGTGTGTGTGTGTGTCTCATAAAATTAGAAGACTATGCAATCTTCTTATATGAAGGGTCTATGTATAGTCGATATGAATATATTATTCGTAAGCGAGAGGTCTATGTAAACCTCATGAAATAGTGTAGATAAAATTTTTAAATTTTTCTACATTGTTAACCTTTTAATGTAATGATGAATGCTAAGAGACTATTCATAGTTATCTCCGAGGACGACGACGCCAGTTACGTGTAGGGGGTGCTCCCCAGATGTGACAAACTTTGTATTAGTGCATGAGGATTATTATCCCTAAAAATGATGTCTCATTAAACAACGTCTATGTAGATTTTTTTTCATAATTGTGAAGTACAGCACACTTATGAATGAGAGACTATGTGATTCTTAGAAACTCTCATCTTCTTGTATTTCTATCTCGTTCCTCTAGAGTATTATTATGTGATTTAACCTAAATCTTAAATCATGGTTATAGGTATGAATAGTTGAAGAGCAACTACTAGAAGAGCCGAGGAAGCGATGGCTAATTTGGGGGCTAATAACAACCAAGTGCCTCCACAAGACAACCACGTGCCTCCACTTGAAGAAGTTTCTATCGGTGATCAAGTTTCGGTTGTTCCTCCACCAAAGACCGATATAGAGACAAGGGAGACTTTTCTATATTTGGCCGAAGCCATGACCTTTGGAGACAATGTTGTCACTTCTCAAGTCCAAGCCATGAAAACTTTAGTTGATAGGGAGGTTGTACCTCAAATTCCTCAACCTGCTAACACTATGGGTTTTTGTTTGAGAGACATTACAAGGATAAGTCCACCTATGTTCTTTAGGTCGAGGGTGGATGAAGACCCTAACTATTTCCTCGATGAGGTATGTAAGATTCTCTATGGTATGGGTGTGACCTCAATTGAAAATTCTGAGTTGGCGGCCTATAAACTCAAGGATGTGGCCCAAACTTGGTAAGTGCAATATTAGGATAATAGGGAAGTAAGGGGTGGCCTATTGACTTGGGAGATATTCAAGAGGGATTTCCTTAAGCAGTTTTTTCCTACATAATTGATCAAAGCTAAGGTGGAGGAATTCATCGAACTTCATCATGGAGATATAAGTGGTCTTCACTATTCTTTGAAATTCGTTAAATTGTCGTGTATGATCCTTCCTTTGTATCAAATGCAAGCGATGATATGAGTTGTTTTCTTATGGGGGTGTCCGAAGACTTGGTTTAAGAATGTTTTTGTTATGCTTCATTATAATATGAATATCTCTCATCTCATGGTTCATGCTCAACAAGTGGGAAAGAGTAGGCTAAGGAGAAATATTAAGGAGGACTAGACGGCCAAGTCTCATGAAGGTGGTTTTTTAAAGGGTAGGCTTGACATTCAAAACAAGCACAGGTTCAAGAAGAGGTTTTTTAATCAAGTTCCTACCAAATTTCACAAGGCTTGTTATGATAGGGTGTCTAACCTAAAGTCTCAAAAGGGAAAACGTACTAGTTTACCAAGAAAGAAGCCATGTTATGGAAAGTGTGACAAAAAGTATTATGGTTATAACGTTGTTGGGACAGACAATTGCTTTGGGTGTGGAAAGAGTGGCCACAAGGTTAGGGATTGTCCTCATTTGAAGGGGAAAGACAAAAATATTGGTAAAGCTCAAGCAAGTTATTCTAATGTGGATCCTTCAAAGAAGAATCACTTTTATGCACTTCGCACTGAAGTTGAACAAGAGAGTTCTCCCGATTTGGTGACCGGTATATTACAAGTCTTCTCTATTGAAAAATATGCTTTAATTGATCCGGGTGCTACATTATATTTTACTCCGTTTATAGCTAGAAAGTTTTATATTTTGCTTGATATTCTAAATGAACCATTCATGGTAACTACCTCAGTAGATGAGTCATCAATTACAAGGAGGGTATATAGAAATTGTCTTTTAATGTTGCTAACAGAGTTAGTCATCTTGAATTAGTAGAACTTTATATGGTTGGTTTTGATGTCTTGTTAGGGGCGGATTGGTTGCATGATTATTTTGCATCCATTGATTTTAGAATAAGAATTGTCAAGTGCGATTTTCCAAATAAACCCATTTTGGAGTGGATGGAGGTAATTCTATTCCTGAAGGTCGTATTTTTTCTTATCTTAAGGCTTGTAAAATGATCTCAAAAGGGTGTTTATACCATATTGTAAGAGTCAAAGATTTACATTCTGAAAAATCCTCCCATTTACTCCTCATAGTAAGGGAATTTCTTAAAGTCTTTCCTAATGTTATTCCCGGAATCCTTTCGGAACAGGAAACTTATTTTGGTATTGACTTGCTACCGTGTACGAACCCCATTTCAATTCCTGTTTATCGGATTGCTCCGGCCAAACTAAAAGAGTTGAAGGCTTAACTCAAGTACTTATTAAGAAAAGGCTTCATTAGACCTAGTATTTCTCCATGGGGTGCTCCAGTATTGTTTGACAAAAAGAAGGATGGGTCCCTTAGAATATGCATTATTTGTAGCCATCTCAATAATATAACTATTAAGAACAAGTATCCTCTCCCTCGGATTGACGACTTGTTTGATCAGCTCCAAGGGGTAAGCTACTTTTTTAAGATTTACTTTATATCGGGGAATCACCATCTTAGGGTGAGAGGTGAGGATATCCCAAAAACGGCATGTCGAACAAGATATGGTCATTATGAGTTCTTATTTATGTCCTTTATTCTCACTAGTGCCCCAGAGGCTTTTATGGATCTCATGAATAGGGTGTTTCAATGTTACCTAGATTCACGTGTCATTTTCTTCATTGACGACATCTTGATATATTTGAAAAATGAGGGTGATCACATGAAAAATTTTAGAGTGGCATTGCAAGTGCTTATGGAACACCAATTATATGCCAAGTATAGCACATGTGAGTTTGGGTTGAGGTCGGTGGAATTTCTTTTTCATTACATCTCTAGTGAGGAGTTGAGGTTTACCCAAGGAAAACCGAGGTAGTGAAAAATTTTCTACTCCATTTACTCAAACTGATATTAGGAGTTTCATTGATCTAGTTGTCATAACACAATACCACACCCTAGACGATTGGGTACAATCTTGGACTGTAACCGGCGTACTGACCTCTCAGTGGTTTTATACAAGCCCTTTCATACCATTCATCGCATAAACATGGTGAAAAGTAGTGCGGAATTAGAACTTTTCAGAAAGCATAATATAGTCTTAAAAATCTTTTTCATATAAAAGTAATATGAAATACTAAGGAACAATAGCATTATCTTAAGACACAATTCTTGGGACACAGCCCACACTTAAAAATACGAACATAGAAATACTTAGTCTATAACATTACTTTGAATGAAAATATAATAGAAACATATGTCCTCTAGTAAAATGAGTACATAATTCAACTTCTCTGGAATGATATTCTATGTCCAAGTCTTATTCACAATGTTCTTCACCAATAAAAAACTATATATATAGATGAAACATGGATTAGTACTACCACATGTACTAAGTATGGCATTATGCATAAAAATTATGAAAATGCACTTTCATTGGAAATATGCATATTTACATTTAATAATTATATTAAAATAAGAAGAAAGAAATTTAACTACTTGGAAACACATAATATAACATTTAAACAAAATTTCATATTTTAGAGATCACTATACATTGAACTTATTCCCTAATACAGTGAATTATTTCACTGTACAGGGAAGATGCTTACTCTTCACTTAAGACACCCTTTAGCATGTAATATTATCACTTAAAGCTATCTTAAGATTCACTTAAGTCACACAAAGATAGATCGCCCATACACCCTCTCTAGATGTGCCTCAACGCCTCTAAAGATTAATTATAACGAGTCACATACACCCTTCATGACTTTTCCACATCAAAGGCTATCAAAAGACATACTTAAGTTTATCAAGAAGATAACGTTCATGATTGACCTCTTCAAGACTACCTAAAAAATCCTTAAGACTTCTTAAGTTCACATCATGTCCACATAATTAAAATCTTCCCTAATTAGAGTCATTTTTAAGACTCATCTAGCTAAGATACAAAGTGATCATTCTTATGCCCCCTTTACACCTTAACTAGACAAATCTTAACTAATCCATATAGGTAGTTATTCCTTTTACATACTTCATAACATAAGTCATTAGTTCATTTTTTCATAAAGAATCATACATCACATAAACAACATTCAAGTTATGGTCTTGGACAAGACCTAGGAACTCTAACTAACACCTTCAAAAACTATTGTGCAATGTCTAGATAGAGTACCATACCACCACCTTAATATCATAGATCTTCTTTAGTACTTCTAAGAATCCCAATGATGAGAATAGGTAATAACCGACATAGGCCATGATAGCTAGACATGGAATCTGGAGTTCTAACCTACTCCGATGAGGGTGTTCTACTTGCTAAGGGTAGAACTAGGACACATCCCATATAGGCATGGTTAAGTAGATTGAAGGGATTTTATGTACTCTATTATAATTCTTAAGTGCGGGTACATTTTACTCTAGTCTCATGCTAAAGTAATTCTACTTCCCATTACATAATCACTCGGTCTTAGCCTTGGTTCTCATAGAGTTATTGACATTAAAGGATCACATGAAGAGGGTTCCTTATCTAGTTCCTAACCCAATCACATTTACCCTACCAAGGAGGTCCACTAGGGCTACCTTCCAATGGTTACTAAGATTGCTCATTATGACTTTCTGAAGGCTTAATATGATGTCGTTCATTCTAATTAACCTTAAGTCCACAATTTATTTACATGAAGGATACTATTACGAATCCCGACTTCGACATTCATAACGTAAAATTTACCACGTATATGACCATATTAATATCATCTAAGGTCTGACATATATCTTTCTTTCATACATTTCATGGGTGCACTAGTCCTACCTAGTAAACTCATATCTTAATATCACAACATTCATTCATATATAAAGTAAAGAACACAAGTCTACCAAACCATACACTATATTCTTTCACTTTATCACATATAGTATATAATTATTTTAAGCACTTAAGAATGACCCTTATATTGTTAATATCATCCTATACATTACTATACCATTATCAATATAACCATCACTAATATAGTCAAAGAGGAACAATCATGTATGAACGTGTAATACTACACATATAAGCAAATGGTAATAGTCTAACATGATTACCTACATAAATATCAATAGATATTATATACTTTCACATTGCTTAAAAAGTAGACAGAAATCATCATACTTCACGTAATTAATCACACAAAAGCCACATTACATAAAGTAGTTCGGACAAGGACATGATCATCACATTACATAAAGTAACGCTGATAAGGCAACACCAATTCACATAACACTGCCACCATAAGTGGACCATACCAATAAAAATATAATTGAAGTATGAATAACATCAAAATAAGAGAAATAGGAAAGCATACCCCCTCAACATCCTCAACGCCTCAACTTGATGCTAATTCATTTAACTCAATAGCATAAGACCCTTACCAACGACCATGATAAATAATTCAATGTAGAAACTATGATAATAAAATAAAATAGATCAATTAATTATATTCAATGTTTAGAAATCATTAATGCAAGAACCCATGGTAAAATTATGAAATTGGACTATTCAACTTTAGAAACTTTGAAAACATCTTTAGAATTGGGTATCTTTGATTAAGATATTATCAAGGATAAATATCCATACCTCAATTATTATAATTCTTCACTTTGATGAAGAATTTCCACTCAATACATCCCCTCCAAGCTGTTCCTTGATTTAGACTTCATTGGAGACTTTAAGAGGATTCTAAGGGATTTTGGAATTTAATTTTGATTAATGAAGTCTTCAATGTGTTAAAAAATTATATACACATTTAAAATACCTAATATACCCCATATAAACCCCCAAAGACTATTGTCCGAGGTGGGTGAATTTACAAATTAACCCCTAGCTTGGCAGTGAAACTGCACGCAGGGACATGACCATCGATGATGGACAGTTGACGGAGAGTTTGTCCACAAATGGACTGTCCTATCCATCCTTTGGTTGGTTCAGAGACTTCTTAAGGTCATACTTCTTCCCAAGACTAAGTATCCATCGACCCTACCCATCGACGGGGAGTTGATTGTCACACGAGCCGTCTATGCCTCCGTCATTATGGGCTGCCTAGGACTGTCTTGGTATTGAATTTGGGTCCGTCCTAAATGACTCTTGGATAATCTGTGGGTATTATTTCCCAGATTTTTAAAACCCAAAGACAACCTTCTATGAGTTAAACACATCTCACATAAATTTTATCAAAAACGAACACGTAAAACTCGACAAAACATGCCTTGACATACAAGGTCATTTCAAGGCACGTCTTTCGAATGACATGGACGTTCTTAGATGTTTGACCTCAAAACTCCATGAAACCCGACACACTGCCTATAAATTCTATAATCACTCAATTAATACCTTAAAACACATGAATCACACAATAGAACATAAAACCACATATGAGGAACATAGGTGAAGTAGTCGTCGAACGTCTTAGTCGTCCCTTGACGTTTGACTTCCAATGCACCTAATACTTTAGCTACTACCTCTATACAATATATTAGACCTATTTAGGACCTTAGACAATAAAGACCAACATGTTAGGCTTTAGTTCACCTAAGTCATTTTCGGGGTCTTACAATCTCCCCCACTTGGACAACATTTATCCTCGAATGACACTTGCCAATCTCCGAAAACTTCCAAGAATAGGAATTTAGCTAGAAGCTAATAAACAAACCGTACAACACAAAAAAAAAAGTAGAAGACATTCGATAACCTATTATGCTACAAATTCACATGCTTTTTTCCAAATAGTACAAACTCATTTTATAATCAATATCATACTTATATACATCAATTATAAACGTATTACATCAATTTTTTATCGAAGAATCAAATAGTCATTTTTCACAAAATTTTACAATGAACTGTTCAAGCGTACAGTGATTTTACCAAATAAAAATTTTAGGCAATTCATAATATCAACATGCTAATACGCAAAGCAACATCGTACGAACACATATTAAAACATAATCATAACTTCATATAATACACAATTCTAGAAGTTAATAAAATTCAATTTTAACAAAACTCTTAATCAGCATGCACATGCATCATGCTTCTATACCATTTAATATCATTCACTAACCCTAAAAAAAGAAAGCTTACCAACATCATCATCACTCTCCTTCACATCCGGTTTTGATCCTCTTGCCCGGAGTGCATAGGAACGCCTATTTATTGGAGCATCTTCCATTTGGGAACTAGGAGCAACTGTTTTACTCTCCCTTCCTCTAGCCGCAATGGTAGGACAATCTCTCATCTTATGATCATCCTTACCACAACAATAGAAACCACTAGTACCGTCTAGACACTTCTCGTAGTTTCTCTTCCCACAAGTGACACATGTAGGCTTTTCATTTTGAGAACCACCTCCTCTCTAAAAATTCACCTTAGCACTACTAGGATCTTCTTGAGTTTGAGATCTCTTCATGAAAATGGAATTTCATTGGAAATATGCATCTTTTCATTTAAAAATTATATTATAATCATAACAACAACATTTAAAAACATGGAAACACATAAAATAATATTCAAACCAAAAATCAAATTTTAGAGATCACTTTACATTGAACTCATTCACTGTTACATTGAATTATTTCATTGTACAGTGAAGATGCTTATTCTTCACTTAAGACACCCTTTAGCATGTAATATTCTAACTTAAAACTATCCTAAGATTCACTTAAGTCACACAAAGAGAGACCTCCCATACACCCTTTCTAGATGTGCCTAAACGACCCTTAAAATTTGTTATAATGCGTAACATACACACTAAAAGACATCAAACATAGTAACATATAGATACTATGACATTTCCTCATCAAAATCTATTAAAAGACTTACTTAAGCAGATCAACAAGAGAACGTCCATTATTGACCTCTTCAAGACTACCTAAACAATCCTTAAGACTCTCTAGGTTTAGATCATGTCCACATAATCAACATCTTCCCTAATAAGAGTCATTCTTCAGACTCATCTAGGTAAGATACAAAGTGACCATTCATATGCCCCCTTCACACTTTAAAAATAGACAACCCTTAACTACTGTGGATACATACTTATTCCTTTTACATAAGTTATAATATAAGTCATTAGTTCATTAGTCTATAAAGACTCACACATCACATAAAGGACATTCAAGTAATGGTCTTGGATAAGACCTACGGACTCTAACTAACACCTTGAGAACCTATTGTTAAATTTTTAGATAGTCTCCCATACCACCACCTAATCTTCAGAGAACTTCTCTTGTACTAGTAAGTATCCCACACGATGAGAATAGGGATTAACCGACATAGATCATGATATCTAGACAGGGAATCCAGAGTTCTAACCTACTCCGATGAGGGTGTGCTACTTTCTAAGGGTAACACTAGGACACATCTCATGTAGGCACATGGTTAAGGAGTATGAAGTGCTTTTATGTAATATAGTCTCTTTATCAAGTAGAGGTACATTTTACTCTTGTCTTATTTTCAGGTAGAGATGCTTCCTAATACATAATAACTCGGGTCTAGACTTGGTTCTCATAGAGTAATTGACATTAAAGGATCACATGAAGAGGGTTGCTTATCTAGTTCATAACCCAATCACATTCACCCTACCAAGGAGTTCCACTAGGGCTACCTTCCAATGGGGACTAAGATAGCTCATTATGATTTTCCTATGGACTAATATCATGTAGTTCCAGCGAATTAACCTTAAGTCAATTTATTTACTTGAAGGATACCATTACAACTCTCAACTTCAACATTTATAACATAACCTTTACAACGTATATGACCTTCTTAATATCCTCTAAGGTCTTATATATCTTTCATTCATACATGACAAGAGTGAACAAAGACTACCTATTAAGGACATATCCTAATCTCAGAATGTTAATTCATATATCAAGTAAAGAACACAAGTCTACCAAGCAAGACACTACATTCTTTTACTTTATAACTTATAGCATATCATTCTTTAAAGCACTTAGGAATGACCTTATGTTCTTAATATCATCCTATACATTACTATAGGATTATCAATATAACCATCACAACACATATAGTCAAGTACGAAAAATCATGCATCAACCTCTAAGACTACACATATAAGCACATGGTCAAAGTCTAACATGATCACCTACATTAAATCCATATATCACATATAGTTTCACATTGCTTAATAAGTACCTATATATAATCATACTTCACCTATCAATTACATCAAAAGCCACATTAATTATGTAGTGCGGAGAAGGCCATGATCATCATATTGCATAATGTAACACCGACAAGATCACGTCAATTCACATAACACCGCCACCATAAGTTGATCATAACAATAATAACATAATTGAAGTATGAATAACATCAAAATAAGATAAATAGGGAAGCATATCCCCTCAACATCAACATGATGCTAATTAATTCGATTCAATAACATAAGACCCTTAGCAAGGGCCATGAACAATAATTATATGTAAAAACTAAATAATTAATTTAAATAGGTCAATTTATCAAAGATTCAAAAATCTAAGATAACCTAGATATCAATTAAAAACAATTCTTACATCATTATAAAGCCCATAGAAATCTACACTAGAATTCAACAACATTAGATTAATATCAAGTAACTCATAACTTAGTCAAAAAGGGTTCATCCAATTTAATGGGTTCATAGGTAATTTAGATTCAAATAATCAATACAATATCAATAAATCATTATTCAATGTTCAGAAATCATTAATGCAAGAACCCATGGTAAAATCATGAAATTGGACAATTCAACTTTAGAAACTTTGAAAACATCTTGAGAATTGGGTATCTTTGATGAAGAGGGTTTCAATGATCCATACCTCAATGATGATAATTCTTAACTTTGGTGAAGAATTTTTTCTCCAAAACATCACGTCGAAGATGTTCGTTGATTTAGACATAAATGAAGACTTTGAGAAGATTCTAAGAAAATTGGAAATTTGATTTTGAAGAATGAAGTCTTCAATGTGTTAACAAGTTATATAAACATTTAAAATACCCAATATACCCCTTAGGAATCGCAAAAGTCTATTTTCTGAAGGGGTGAATATACGAATTCACCCCACGCTTAGCAGTAAAATTGCATGCAGGGACATGACCATCGACGGTGGAAAGTCGACGGACCATTTGTCAACAAATGCACCGTCCTGTCCATTGGTTGGTTAGGTTAGAGACTTGTCAAGATCCTCCTTTATCCAAATATTACGTCTCCACCGATTCCACCATTTTACGTTGCGTCTATTGTCCCACGTGGCGTCGATGCCTCCATTATTTGGGGCTGCTTCGGACTGTCTTGACATTGAGTTTGGGTCCTTCCTCAAGGACCCTTGGATGGTCTTGGGGATAATTTACTGCACTTTTTTTAACCCAAATACAATTTTCTATGAGTTTATAACCTCTCACATAATTTTCATCCAAAACGAGCACATAAAACTCGACGAAACATGCCTAGACACACAAGGTCATTTCAAAGCACATCTTTCAACGTCATGGACGTTGTAGGACGTTTGACCTCCAAACTCCACAAAACTAAATAGACTGCCTATAAATGATATAATAAGTCATTTAAGGACCTTACAACCTCATGAATCACACAAATAGCACATAAACTAACACATATGTGACTTAGTCATCGAAGGTCTTAGTCGTCCCTTGACGTTTGACTTCCAATGCACCTAATAGATAGCTACTTCCTCTATACCATATATTAGAACTATTTAGGACCTTATACCATCATTACTAACAGGTTATTCTCTAGTTCACCTAAGTCATTTTCAGGGTCCTACCCTTGCGGGTTATTATTGGAGGTTTGTGGATGGTTTTGCCTCCATTTCTTCTCCCTTGACTACCTTGACTCAAAAGAGCGTGAAATATGACTATTTAGATACATGTGAAAGAATATTCCACAAATTGAAAGAGAGGCTTACCTCCACTCCGATATGGACTTTATCAGAGGTTACCAAGGTCTTTGTTGTATATTGTGATGCATCCCGAGTTTTTTTCAGGTGTGTGCTTATGTAACATGGAAAGGTAGTAGAATATGCTTTTAGACAACTTAAGGGGCATGACACATATTATCCAACTCATAATCTTAATTTAGAGGTCCTAGTATTTGACTTGAATATATGGCGGCATTATTTGTATGGTGTCCATATTGATGTGTATACCGACCACTAGAGTCTTCAATACCTTTTTACTCACAATGAGTTGAATCGTTGAAAAGGAAGGTGGTTGTAGTTTTTGAAAGATTATAACATGAGAGTTCTCTACCACCCCAACAAGACGAATGTAGTTGCAGATGTTCTAAGTCGTGTTACCATTGGTAGTGTGTCGCGTGCAGAAGAATCTAAGATTACCTAGTGAAAAATGTTCATAGTTTAGGTCATTTGGGTGCTAGATTAGAATATTCCCCAAATGGTGGTTTTATGGTCCTTCATAACTTTGAATCGTCTTTGGTGGTTGAGGTGAAGTCTAACAAACACCTTGATCAACCATTGATGGAGTTCAAGGAGTCAGTTATTAGTAAGCTTAATGAGTCACTCTCCTTATTGTGGATGGTGTCTTGAGGTATCAAGGAAGGTTTTGTGTTCCCCATGTCGATGACTTGAGAAACAAGATTTTTAAGGAAGTTCATGGATCGCATTATTTCATTCATCCGGGTTATACAAAGATGTATCACAAACATAGAAAATTGTTTTTGTGGGAAGTCATAAAAGGGGACATAGCAAAATTTGTTGCAAAATGTCCAAATTGCCAACAAGTGAAAGTCGAGCACAAAAAGTCAGGTGGTTTACTTCAAGAAATTAAAATACCCACATGGAAGTGGCAAGATATTAATATGGATTTTATGGTAGGTCTTCCTCGTACGCAAAACCAACATGAATCCACATGGGTGGTTTTAGATATGTTGACAAATTGGCTTATTTTATTCTCGTCAACTCCACATACTCAGCGGAGGATTATGCAAGGATCTTCATAGATGATATTGTATGTATCCATGGTATCTATTATCAATAATATTGGATAGAGGTGAAGAATTTACGTGTAGGTTTTGGAGGTAATTCCAATAAGGTTTGGGTAAAAAGGTGAAGCTAATCACTGCTTTTCATCCTAAAATAGATGGTCAAGAATAGCGTACTATTAAAATCCTTGAAGATATTATTAGATCTTGTATAATTAACTTCAAGGGATATTGGGATAAACACTTAACTTTTGTTGAGTTTTCTTATAATAATAGTTACCATTCATCTATATATATAGCTCTTTCTAAAGACTTGTATGGTAGGATATGTAGGTTTCTCATTGGATGGTTTAAAGTGGGCGAGTCATCCCTTTTGGGACATGAACTTATGTGAAGACTTTGGAGAAAGTTCATTTTATAAGGAACATCTTAAAAAATCCCATAGCTACCGAATGTCTTATGCCGACCATAGGAGGAGAGAATTAGAGTTTGAAGAAGGTTATATAATGTATCTAAAAATTTTACCAATGAAAGGGGTGGTGAAATTTTACAAGTAAGCGAAGTTGAGTCCTCGTTAGGTGCGTCGTTAAGAAATTTTAGAAATGGTTGGCAAGGTTACCTATTAGTTAAGACTACCTAGAGAATTGGCTTCAGTGCATCCGCTGTTCCATGTCTCCATGCTTATGAAGTGTACCGGTGATGCCTAGTCCATTCTTCCTAATGAGGGTCTAGGTATGCAATAAAACCTCTACTGTGAGGACTTTTAGTTTAAAATCCTTGATAGACGAGTAAAGATGTTAAGGAACAAAGAGGTGGCTTCCGTAAAGGTGTTACGGAACAAGCACCTTGGGAGGCCGAGGCCGAAATGAAGTGTCGCTACCCTCATCTATATGGTAACTATGGTTATTTGTTCCTATTTATAGTTAATATAATGAGTTTATTTTAGTAGCCTTTATTTGTTGTAAAATATTGAATTATATGTTGTGTCATAGTGATTTATAGTGACTTATGCTTAAGGGTAAGAAACTTTTTGAGAAATTTCTCATTTAATTTATTTTAAATTATGTAGTGTATTTTGGTATAGTATGCCTTCATGAGTTGTATTGTGCATGTTGACATGTGTTGAAGTAACATTTGGCGTAAGACAATACGCCTGTAGTGAATGTTGAACTGTATGAGTTGAAAATGATGTTTTGAGTTGCATTGTGTAAAAGGTCATGTTGTTATGTTGATTTGAATTGTAACTCATGTTTTTATATGTTGTTATTGGTTGGGATGCTATTCTTTAGTCTATTCCTTCCTTGCAATGAATTTTAGTGTCATTCGGAGACGAATGTTCTAAGGGGGAAATAATGTAATACTCTGGATATCTAAAGCCTAATCTGGAGTCTAACATGAGATTCTAAGGGTTTTAGCACTATTTAAAGGTCAAATATAATGGATATAAGTCATTAAGGATGTATTATATTCAAAACATAAAGGAACGTCCACGACGTCCGAAAAATGATGAAATTTGGTCAAGCGGTGTCTAACACGTATTATTGTTGGCTTATAGACAAAATGTATAGGTACAACTACCCATAGAACCAACAATGGGTCCTTGAGGAGTACTTTTTAATTTTTGCAAACAGTTGTCTAATGGACAACGTCTACAAACGATGCCCATCGACGGGGCCTGGTCCAATCAATGGGGCTTTGATGGCCACCATCATTGGACACTTAGAATTTTCGTAAAGGGGGTCATTTGGTATGTCTCTTATCAAAATGACTATTGTGCATGATAGTTGGTCCAAGACAACGTCAACTTACCTACGACCCCTACATCGGGGTCTCGTAAGTCAGGTCACTGTTTTACTGCCACGTTTTAGGTAAGTCCAATTAGTTAATAACGTGTTTAGTTAATTAGTTAGGGGTTAATTTAGTTGTAATTGAGTTAGTTAATGACTTCTATAAAAAACCTAATTAAACTTAACCCAACTCCCATAATTTCCGAAACCCAATTGCTCTTACTTTTATCTTCTTTCTCTCCGCCAAAAAGAAGAACTCCATGAACTATTAGTCAATGTCTAAGGGAACACTACACCATTTTCGGCCTACAGCAACACCATGTAAGTGTAGCCTAAACTAGCAAAAAGTGTGGCCTTTGATAAAAGGCTACACTTTTGGACATTCAGCAACACTTTTTAGGGGCTGCCCAAAAGAAGCGTAACCTTTGACATTAGGCAACACTTTTCAAAATGTTGCCATCTTTGGCAACACTTATAAAGCGTAGCCAAATAGGTATAAGGGCACGCTTTGAAGACGTGCATTAGCAACACCTATTTTTTGTTAGACTACACTTAAAAGCGTTGCCTTTTCAGATTTATTGGTCACACTTAAAAAGTGTTGCCTTTTATTGGTCATCTATTGCAACACTTTCAAAGTGCAACTTTTTATCTACCTAGAGCAACACATACAAAGTGTAACTTCAACATTTATAAGCCTACATGTAGCATAAAATATATATAATATATTTACATACATACAAGTGACCTAAAACACAAAATGAACTGATTAATCATTAAATTGAAGCTATATATTTCAAATAAACTTCGAGAAATATTTCTTGTACAACCAAAAGATAGTATGTGTTGTGTACATATCCATACTTATACATCAATATTCTAAATATGTACACAATAAATCAAATATGTATTTAAACTTTTATAATAGTTCAAAAACTCTTCATCATCTACTTCAAGTTTGATCACCTCCATTTCCCTACACAAATATGATATTGCATTAGGGTTCAAACTTCATAAGAAACAATATAAAATATTTGGTGTTATACAATAACCATGATGCACGCAAACAACGTAAACTTCTTGAATATCAATTCCTCTAGTAAACAAATCTGTTTCATCAAGAAAGAACACAAAATTAAGAAATTTAACAATTAAACAATTTGAAATTTCAGCTGTAACGGAAAGCGTGACGGACCGTCGTAGCCATGACGGTCCGTCCTGCATGTTTGTCATGAAGATCAGAGAAGTACCAGAAGAAACTTGTTCAGCTGTAACGGAAAGCGTGACGGACCGGCGTAGCCATGACGGTCTGTCCTGCATGTTCGTCATGAAGATAAGAGACGTAGCAGAAAAAACTTGCAATTATCACAGTTCATGGGTATTACAAATAATAACATGATAATTTTTCATGGAAAGATCAAGTATCACAGTTCCACAAACTTTTGGGACATAGAATTCACTAAAGGAAATCACAAAGTATCAAAAAAATGAGTTTACAATTAATAATGATGGAGTTGGATAATAATTTGATTAAATCCCATCACATACAAACACAATATAAAAGATCTATTCATAGAGAACTCAAGAAATAATCTCGGATTCACAGCAAAAACATACATTAGGTCAACTTATCAAGAAAAATACAGATTATGTAGATGTAAGAAGAATCACAAAGTAGTACAAGTCTGCGTAATTCTAATTAAAAAACAAATGTAAAAACACTTACTGGAACATGATAGCCATATTCAAGTAATCTTCTATCCAAAGTGGCATGAAACAAGTCAATACTAAATGCCGAGAAGGTGATATAAGTAGAACATGCTCTAACATTACAAGGTAATTCATGTAGAATGGTTCAAATATAAGTAGATTTTCATAGATAAGGTTATTCTCAACGTCAACACCACGGCCCGTCATGACCACGACGGCCTCTCATGACTATGACGGCCCGTCGCGAGGTCCATGACGGCACGTCACGAGGTCCACAGCGGCCCGTCGCAAGGTCCACGACGGCTCGTCGTGACCACGACGTCCCGTCGCGAGGTCCGTCGACCCAACCGCATTTTGATAGATTTACTATAAATAAATTTTGAAGCATTTTCTTTCAATTTTCTAAAGGAAATCTGATGGAATAGCAGTTTACCCAGAAATCTTTGAAGAAAATCGTCTTCTTCAACTCTCCAATCTTGAACAACGAAGCTGAGAGGAAAATCGCCTTCTTTAGTTCATGTTCAGAGAAATCACAGTGTTGTTCGATTCTTCTTCAACTCTCCAATTTTCTTCTTCGAGCCTTCTTCAGCTCTCCAATTTTCTTACGCTTGATGGAGTTTGTTTTAAGCTTCAGTTCATCAATCTTCAGCTCTTCTCTTCAGTCTTCAACGTCCTCTGTTCGATCTCCATCTTCTACTCTTCGATTTAATGTTTTGGAGAAGAAAAATTTTGTGCATTTTGACAGATTTCTTATAACATGCGTTGTGTTCTACTCTTCAGCTTTGGCAAAAAATAATGGGAGGGGGAGTTCAAAATGTTGGAGGTAATCAAATATTTTAGTGAAATATTTGAAAATGTTGGAGGGAAACTATAGGCAACACTTCTATAGTGTTGTTTTTACAATTATCAAAATAGGACCCTTGAAAAGTGTTGCCATATATATACATAATTGTTGCCATTTATTTCATACTATGAAAACACTTATAAAGTGTAGTCTATATCATTAAATGGTACACTTTATAAGTTTTGCCGATATTATCGTTGCGAAAAGTTAAAAAATTAGGCTACATTTAAAAAGTGTTCCCAAAAATATTTTAGGCAACACTTTTCAAGCGTTGCTCAGATTTAGTGTAGCCGTAGGCCTACAATGGTGTAGTGGAATAAATAAGGGGGATTTTTTTAATCATTATTACTAAATTAAAAGGTATTATATTTCTTTTACCTGTGGGATTCCTTTCCCCAAATGGTTCCTTAAAACTGATTTCAAAAAGATGAGTTTCAAGTGGGTTTTCTTCTAATACGAATTTCATCTTCTAAAAAAATTGCTTTGATTATGATTTATTTTCGTTAATATTCTTTTATTCTGATGTATTATTATTCAATCATTGTAGTTATTGATTAATTAACCTAGGTTGTGAAGTAGATTATGAATTTGACCCAAGTCCCTAACCCAAAACTATGAACTAGTGATGAATTGTTGTGTAGTGATTCAATTGACTTCATTATTGTGTAAATTAACATTGTGTGATGATATTACACCCATCATTGGGTTGAATCATATTGTTGATGGTAAAAACTTGATTATAACTTGTGAAAGAGATTGGGGTAAGTCTTGTGATCCCAATAGTTTACTTCAATATGATTATTTTTGTTTATTGATGAAGTTGTATTGAAGTATACCTTATGTCACATCCGTGAAGCAGCCCTAGACGTAACTGGTGGCGTCGTCCTCTTTCAGTAATATGAGTAGCCTCTTATCTTAAATCATTACATTCAGATGCAAAAATACAGAAAATTTAAAATGTATTCATTATTTCTATATTAAGGTTTACATAGACCTCTACATATACATAATAAATATATCGATAATACATAGACTCTTCGTAAAGAAATATTAGATAGTCTTCTACTTTATTGCACATAGATATATGAAATATCACATAGTCTCAAATGGATGTCTCATCTCATTACAATCTAACAAGAGTATAAAAATTTGGGCCTATCCCATACATCAACGAAATAGAACAACATATAGGCTATACAATGTCTAATATCCAAATGATAAGGAAAGAACATAAGAGTCTTAAAACTAGAATAACTTTATAAGCTTCATAGTGGTATTGCCCTCGGAAAGTGATGACCTACCCAACATGGATTTTTGAGAGTCCAAATCTTTTTCAAAGTCGTCTCAAAGTCCTTCAACGACCGGAACCTAAAATATTTGGGAAAAGGGAGAAAATGGGGTTAGTACACCACTTGTACTAAGTATGAGACCATTTGTACATATAGTATTAAATCATGCTAAAAAGTGACCTACATGAAAACATGTTATTTTACCTTTAGAAAGCGTTAAGAACATTCAAGAAGAACATACCAATCAATAAGAGATATTGAATATGTCTAAAGCATGTACATCACAAGACCAACAATACTATGTCTATCCAAATAAACATGCATATTACATAATTGGACACATAACCAAAGCAATTCTATCATCAAGTTGTAATAGCCATAAGCATGAATAAGAGTTCATTTAACATAACCAAATAAAGACAATTACAGATGAAACCTTATTAAGTAAATAAGTGCAATGACTAAGCAAAGCCCCATAATCTAACTCAATCAAGTAGCCCAATATAAATCATGACCAACATCCAACTTCTTATGGCATATCATCAAGAATACATATCATCATACTTTAACTATGAAGACCAACACATATTCATATGTGAAACTAATTATCATACAGTATCAACTATGTGCAAGATCATCATATGCATATCATGTTCCATTATATTCATAAACATATATAAGAACATCGTCATAAGAATTCCCTCAAGGCTAACTAGAGGAATATTTCTATAGAGTCCCATACCTCTACATAGATTAACCTAAACCCCATATGTTATCCTAGTTATACTTAATTCTTTTAGTTCATTTTACCTTTTGGGAACATCTTTCCTTAACCGACATAGACCACATGAGCTAATTTGTAATCCGGTATCATGGAACCCTACACAGAAGGAAGGTGGTCTACTAGCTAAGCTAGTACCAAAACATGAACATAGTAACTACGTGGATCTAGTAGCTAGTATTCCTATGGGGACAACATAGTTCAAGAACTAGGAGATATATTTGGGAACCTCTTGATGCTACATGCATTATAGTCTCAAATATCAAGAGTACATTATTGATCCTACCTTCCCTATGTGGAAAGGACACACCTCACTCTAGTTCTCTCGGTGCTAATCTAGAGTCCCTTTTGAAATGTCTTTATTAATCATTATAATTATTGTAGGTCATAGGGTATATCATTTGTATAAGCATCAACATCATAGCTTAATAATAATTCAATGAGAACATGCTTTCATGGCAACCGTCATTGGTGAGATTAGCATAACATCATCATCATGTCATAATAAAGCACATAGGTACTTCATAAAAAACCTTATATCATTTTATCTTAAACATAATCTGACAATAACATAGTAAAGACATTTCAATTCAACATCATACCAACACCTACTTAGGATAATTACAAGTCATGGTTCAATTGAACTACATTATTAATCACAAGCCATTATAATTGAAGTAAAGGTTAGGATAATAAATACTTACTCAATCTCCTTCAATAGCCACAACCATGGCATTACCATCAACCTACAAATTGCATCCAACAATAGATATATTAAAATCAATCTATAGTAATGAACACAACAAAAAGGTAAAATGCATCATCATTATCCAATTACCATCAACTCAAAACCTAGGTTTAGGGGAAATAGTTTTCATCATGAATTCATCAAATTGATCCAATCCCGAACATACATTAACCTAGGTAATCAATACTTGAATTAGAATATGTAAAATAAGTCTAATCATCAATTCATACTTCATTTCCCATCAATTTACAATACAGATCCAATATTTGGAAAATTTTTGGAAGGGACATGATTTTCCTGAAATTCAATAAATTCACATAAAATAACCAACAAGCTATAGTCAATTAGTCATAACTAATCATAGTTAATCAAAGATCAATCATCAATTTTAAGTTTAGAAGAAAACTTATTAGAATTAGAAAACCCCATTTAATTGGGTAATTTAGAAATCAACTTTTAAATAACCTCTCGGGGAAAGGAATCAAAGAGTGAATATACCATAAATTAATGAAGATAAATCAACTAAATTGAAGTAAAATCCTAGAAAAAATTGACCTTTTTCTTCAAGATTTCTTTCTTCTTGAATGGACGAATAGGGGGAGAAAAAGTTAAAAGAGATGAGAGCTTTTGGGTTTTTCGTTAGGAATTGGGTTTACATGAGTCAAAAACGAATTTTAAAATGACCCGTAGGCTATATATAATAACCGCCAAAAGACTCGAAACACCCCTCACTTAATTTGGTTTAGTGAAGTCAAAACATCAAAAAAACGAGTTTACAGAATCATGGAAGTGGCTCCGAGTAACGAGGCCAACACACATTTTTATTTTTGAAAAATAAATTGAGATAGGTGGGTCCGTGAGGGCTGCGCATCGCGCAGCAGCCCACTTATTCTTGAATCACGCAAGCTGCTTTGTCAACCTGCCCACCAATATTGTTGTCCTCCTCAAGGACCCTTCTGGAGGTCCTTGGGGCATCGTTACTAAATATTTAGACCCTATATACTATAATCTATCTATCCAAAGTTTATTTTAGCTAGTTTCTGGACGTCATGGATGTTCTTTGACGACTTGGCTCTAAAAAATCCCGGAAAACCCCTTATTTATGTTAGGATCTATATTAGGTCTTTAATTTTCGGAGTTTTACATTATCCGCCCCCCCTTTAGGAACATCGTCCCCGAATGACACTGAAATTTTAAAAGGGAAAGGATAGACTCAAGATTAACTTCAGTATGAGTTACAACTCAAGGATTGTGACAGAACTCCATTTAACACATAATCATGATATTTACACAAGTGACTCAAAAATAACAATTTCCACACTTTAGGGCTCAAAGTCTCAACATGACGAATATCTTTCTCACAACAACATAAGCTCAACATATCATATATGAGTCAATTATACCAAAACTCAACTTACCAACATTCTACATATCATTTCATAAAGAGTCACCATTTCAAAATTCACAACATAACTTAAACCAAGCCAAAGAGGAAAATTGACAATTCTCAAGTTAAATAGGCATATTTCACTGTTACTTCACTCTAATGACATAAAAATGCACATTTTTGCAAAACTTCACCAAAAATAAAGCAGCTCCATATTTTTTCATTATACTCATTAGTAAGAGGAACAACAAACCTCAGTTATCAAATAAATGAGGGTAACGGGACTTCATGTCGGCCTCGGCCTCCCATGTTGCACCCTCAACTAGGTGATTTTTCCATAACAGCTTTATGGAAGCCACCTCTTTACTAATCAATTTCTTTACTTGCCTATCCAGTGTGTCAATTGGAACCTACTCATATGAGAGGTTATTCTTCACACGAGACCCTGAATAGAAAGAATAGACTCAGGATAACCGATTCACTTCTTAAGTATAGAAACATGACATACACGATGAACCAAAGCCGATTCAATAGGCACCCTTATAAAACATTTGAAAAACTTCATACGGAACCACATATCGAGGACTCAACTTCCCTCTCTTGCCTAATCTAACAACCCCTTTCATAGGCGAAACATTCTAGTACACCTTATCAACTTCTTCAAACTCTAAATTCCTTCTCATATGATCTTCATAAGACTTTTGCCGACTATAGGCTATTTGCAAACAATTCCTTATAATATGAACCTTCTCCAAAGCCTTTTAACTCAAATTTGTACCTAATAGTGAAGACTCAATAACTTCAAACCACCCAAATAGGAGAATTTAAACCTCCTACAATACTAAGCTTCATATGGAGCCATGGATATGGATGTATGGAAACTATTATTGCAAGAAAACTTTACTATAGTAAGGTGTTTATTCCGATATCCCTCGTTAAATATTACAAGCCCTAAACATATCCTCAATTTCACAATCGGAGACTAAACCCCAAACAAGACAAGACCGGCGTGGTTGACCTCTCAAAGGTTAGCGACAAGCCTACATACGTCATTCTTGCTTCATCTATATTAATTTTAGCGGAAAATTAGAACTTTTTTCTTGTTTTTTAATGCTAAAAAATTTAAACTTAACATTATAGGCGGTCACAAATGAACCGTCTAATTAAGAGATAATCAAATGAAAGAAAAACTTTATAGCTGCATTAAATATGTACTTGCCAAGACGACACCAATACAAAGTCTGAAATTAAATGGGAAATGCAGCACTAGTGGAACATGCTCCACTAGCTAAATCCTACATCTAATTTAGAGAATCACAGTAGACAGCCTCAAAAGTATGAGTGCCTACCAAGTACGGATGAAACCTCAATGTCCGGATAGCTGCAACGTTGTACTGTAAGATCTAATGTCCACCTGTGCCTACGCCTAACTAAATATATATTTTTATGGAATTAGTACACACTTGTACTAAGTATGGGTATATGCAAGCACACACCAAGGACATGCATGAGAAAGAATAGTTATTTCCTAACAACATGATTTTTGGAAAGTCAAGACAGTGGACTTGCCAAATTTAGATCAGGAAAGTCAATGGACCTGCAAAATTTGGATTTGGAAATTCATTCCATGAGTGTAACATGCATCATCAAACTTATCATTTTACAAACAACACATAACATATTTAACATTGCACATATCATAATACATAGAACAGATAATGTTGTTCAAATTATTTCTTCATATGTCATACGACCTTGGAAAAAATGACTTGACATTAAGACTTCACAAAAATGAGGGCTAAACATATGGGACCTCACCTAGGGAGTCTAGTTTAGCGAACACAGAGTCTGCTTCATTAATCCATACGTACTTCATTTCATTTCATTGATTGGCCAGTGTAAACACCAGCTATACCTAGGTGGTACTTTAAGGCATTCATCGGGTTCATTTTGCAATGACCAAGAATGACCTAATGTCATTACTTTAATCTAACTCACCTCTTGATTATCCTATCCTAACATCTTTGGTATCATTTCTTTCATTATGTGCATAATTTAAGGTTTGACTCATTCTTTCATTGGGAACTTTAACTTTAACCGATAGATCATGTGAGCATCATGAAATCCAGTTTCATGAAACCCCACACCAGAAAGAGCTGGAGTCACCGGCCAAAGTGACCCAAAACATGCTACCGTACATGGGAGTTGAACCCTGCCAGATCCCTATACTTGCAGTATATGTTCGAAGATTAGGAGATATAAGGGGACCCATACCCAGCATGCCGGACAGTCTCATATCATGAGAGTTCATGAACCTTCGTCCTTCCCGAAAGAAGGCATCCCCGCTCATAGCTAGTCTATCAGTGCTCAGTATAAAGTTCCATTACATTCAAATCATTCATCATGGAAGCTGTCTTCTAGTATGAGGACATCATATATCAATAAATGATTTCTCATCTCATCATTAGTATTCAGTATGTTAATCTCAATACATTCATTAGAGTGTTCATAGAGGCTGGTCACTTCATTAATTGTACACTCTAATACGTGAGTACAGTTTGGTAACATTTACTTAGGCTCATTTGAGATTTCTCTCCTCTTTAACATTAGCCTCATATCATGTTGTCACCACATTCATTATCATTAGTACATTTTCTCTTCATAGTTAATCACCCCTTTTTATGTGAATTTGATTTCATCATATGCCAATGCTCTTGGCCAATTGGTGTGTTTAACACTCTTACTTAACCCTTCTAGGGTTTCATCACTTCATTGTTCATTGCATCATATGCCAATGAACTTGACTATTAAGTGTATTTTACACTCTTACTTAACCCTTCTAGGGTTTCATCATTTCATTATTTACATCTTAGGTTCACTTAATTTTAAACGTATGCTACACTTATGGGTCTATACATAGAAGCCATGGGGCTTCATTCATAGTTTGTCTAAGTCATTAATATTTACCCAAGATTATGTTGTACAAGACTTATGCATCTTGTAGATAGCCAAGATATTGATTTCGATATTTAGAGGCAACATTCATTAAAATTTACTTACCTATGACTTATGTGTCAATATGGAATTAGGCAAGGGAACCCGATTTCGAATCCCTTGGACAACACTTAATATTATTTTAGACTTGATAATTGCATAATTAAGATTTGGGGGACCCTAGTTGGATCCCCATCAACCCCATAATATATCCGTTCTTTTTCTCCTCTCCTTTTTCGTTTAAGTCAAGCAGGTTGTTGGTTCAATCCCTCACAAGCTCATTATATTTATTTAATTTATCTCTTAACTTTCTCACCTATCCAAGAGGTTGTGGGTTCAATCACGACTCTCCACATTTATTTTATCCTTTATTTTTCTCCTAACTCTGTCATCCATTCAAAAGGTTGTGGTTTCCATCCCCGCTCACCACATCTATTTTTCCTTGCATTTTCTCACAAAATTTTAATAAAATTTTCATTCAGTTAGGTCACATGTTCAATCCCCAATGATCTCTGATTTTAGAAAAGATTTAAACGAAGCTAATTTTTTTAAAAGTTACCCAAGACTAAAATTTCCAGCAGGCTGGAAATTTAGTTTCTTCCAATCCATTTTTGTCTTAATCTTTTGTTGATTTTTTTGTAGCTTTCATGGAATTATGTCTTGGGTTCAATCCTTAGATATCACTTATTTTACATTAAATTTTCATTGCATTTTGTACCATTTTGTTAGGCCGAACCCAGCCTACCAAATGCTGGAAATTTGATCACTATTTTCACCTTCTTTTTATCATCATTTATACGTTAATTCTTAAGGCATTTCGTGGATCATTTGGTGCATCTTTAATTGTAATGTTTTTATGATTATATTCAGCCAAAAATTACTATTTTATCCAGCAACATTACACAACTTTTACACCTCATGATTTACACAAAACATTCGCACATAAAATTTAACCATAAAATCATATCATTTTTCACATACTTTAGGTTGACATAACTTAACATGCTTACAATTCCAAAAACATAATCAAGAACGCATTATCACGAAAATCAAACTTCATAATTAAACTACCAGAAAACATACCAACGACATGATCTCTAACCTATTTCATATTGAGATCAAAGGGATACTAGAAACAAGAGTACGACAAGAACGGGAACAACCCTACTTTTTGAGTAGATTCTTCTTAGCCTTGTGGGTCTCACGGGAAAGGGACAAAGACTAAAAAAAACCATACCTTTTATGACGTTCAAACCTTGACTTGTTGCCTTAATCTTCTCCAAATATCACGGCCAAATCCCCTCAAAGTCAACACAAACTCGACGGACCAACTTCTCTTTGCCTACGTGATTGAGTTGTATGTTTTTTTCTGATATTTTCGTTGTGAGTTCTTCAAGTGTGAAGAACTTTAGTTTACCTACTGTTTTTGAAGTTATTTGGCAGAGAGAATCATGTGTAAGAGTAATAGACACGTGAGAGAGACATGAGCGTGGGAGAGAAGAGTTTTGTTAGACTTAGGAGTCTAGTTTAGGACTTAGTCAAATAAGGTTTTATTTAATTATTTAAAATCTGTTTTCCTTTTATTTTAAATCATCTAATAAATAATATATATAAATTGATTAAATTAATTTACCAACTTAAATTAAAAACAATTTAATTCATTGCTTCCACCTAGATTCGAACCCAAGAGGAGCAAGACTTCATTTCAAGAGCCCAATTTTGGCCCTATTTTCCCAAAATGCCCTCCACCTTTTCAGTTAGATAACTAATTATATATTTAGGCTAACTACGATGCTACCCTTTTAATGGAAAAAGACCATTATACCCCTAGACCCTCCAAACCTAAGATGTTCTCTTTTTAAGTCTGGTAAAGACTCCTTCAAGTAAATCTTTTTATTCGAGAGCCCTACATTGTTGGACCAAACCTTTTCTAGCTCAGATAACTCCACAAGTTAGTTGCATTGGCTGTAGCAAGGTTTTAGAGGTCTGGTTCTACGCGGATCAATTTGTGTGAACCTAGCCTAATCGTAGAAATTGTAGACACATTAAGCATTACTGACCATATTCATTTTTTTAGGGTTGCTACACTCAAGGCTTTGAATAGTACGTGCCCCTTGACCATTCGTTTGGGGATGAAAAGCGGTGCTTTACTTCACCTTAGATGTGAATTGTGCACCCTGATCGGATATGATGTATAATGGAATACCACAGTGACATACAACCTCATCTATGAAGATCCTTGCATATTCCTCCGTCTAATAGGTAGACTTGACGAGAACAAAATGACCATATTTGGTCAACCTATCCACAATCAACCATATTAAGTCACATTTATTTTCTGTCCGAGGCAAACCTACAAGAAAATCCATATCTATGTCTACCTACTTCCAAGTAGGAACTTGGAATTCTTGATGTAAAGCACCGGACTTTTGTTGTTCGGCTTTAACTTGTTGACAATTCGGACACTTTGCAACAAATTCAACTAAGTCCTTTTTCAACCTTCCCACAAAAACACTTCCCTAAGGTCATTGTTCATCTTTGTCGAACCCGGATTAGTGGAGACACGAGATCCATGAGCTTCCTTAAGGTTACGGTTCCTCAAACCATCTACATTAGGATCACACAACCTTCCTTGATACCTCCACACACCATTCCCCTAAAAAGCATGACTCATTAAGTTTACCAAGAACCGATTCCTTCAACTCCATCAATGGTTGATCAAAGATTTGATTGCAATTCACCTCAATCACCAAAGATGACTCGGAGTTATGATAGACCACAAAATCACTATTCATATAATCTTCCAACCTAACACCTAATGTAGACAACTAATGAAAAACTTTCACTAGTTTATTATTGACTTCATATATATGAGACACACTACCCATAGTCATACTAGTTAGTGCTTCGGCAACCACATTAGCTTTACTAGGTTATAGAGCCAACTCATTTCATAATCTTTAAACAACTCTAACCACCTTCATTGTTATAAATTCAACTCTTTTTGGGTAAACTCGTATTTAAAACTCTTATGGTCAGTGTACACATCAAAATGAACCCTATATAGTTAATGCCTCCACATTTTAAAAGCAAACACCACAGCCACTAACTCAAGATCATGAGTCAGGTAATTCTTCTCATGAATCTTAAGTTGTCTAGAGGCATAAGCTATTACTTTTCCATGATTTATAAGAACGCATCCAAAATAAACTCGGGATGAATCACAATATACCATGAAGGACATAGTACCTCCAGTAAGGTCAGCACCAGAGCAGAGGTAAGCCTATATTTCAACATTTGGAAGATTCTTTCACACGCTTCCGACAACTCAAAATTCACATTTTTTGGCTCAAGGAAGTCAACAAAGAAGCAATGGATGCAAACCACTCAACAAACCTTCTATAATAACTCGCAAGACCCAAGAAACTCCTATTGTCCATTGGAGTTAATGGTCTAGGCAAATTTTTGACCGTTTTAGTCTATCTCAGATCCACCTCTACCCCTTCATTAGAGATGATATGACCAAGAAAAGCCACCTATCTCAACCAAAACTCACATTTTTTTACTTGGAAAAAATTTGATGTTCATTATGGACATACAAAACCACTCTCAGGTTGTCCACATGCTCACCCTTATTCTTAAAATATACCAAGATGTCGTGAATGAACACAATGACAAAGAAATCTAGGTAACGTGAAAATAGCCTATTCATAAGGTCCATATTTGCCACTACAACATAAGTCAACCCAAATGAAATCACCTTAAACTCATAGTGATCATATCTTTTTCTAATAGCCTTTTAGGAAAAATCCTCATTTCTCATCCTATATTGGAGATATCTCGACATCAAAATGAATTTCAAAAAGTAGGTTTCCCCTTGGAGTTGATCAAACAATTCGTCAAACCGAGGAAGATGATAAATATTCTTAATGGTCACTTTGTTAAGTTGCAGGTAATCGATGCACATTCTAAGGGACCAATCCTTCTTCATTAAAACAAAACTTGAGCACCAATGGGGAAATAGTAGATTTTATGAAACCCTTGTCTAGTAAATTCTTTAGTTGAGCCTTCAAATCTTTATATTCGGTCGGAGCCATACGATAAGGGGGAATTGAAATGGGATTTGAATCAGGTAGAAAGTCAATACAAAAATAAATTTCCAGTTCGGGATGGAATCTAGGGAGATCATTTGGAAAGACCTACGGAAATCCTTCACTATGGGGACCATCTTATAGGGAGGAATCTCGGAATTTTAATCTTTGACTCTTACAATATGGTATAAATACCTTTTAGAGTTCATTTTTGCAATAAGTCAAACAAGAAATAATTTGATCTCTAGGGATATAATTTCCCCCTTTCAACTCTCAAACGGGCTCATTTGTAAAGTTAAAGTTCACCACCCTTGTTGTACAATCTATATAGGCAAAGCAAGCATGCGACCAAACGATACCCAATATTACATAAAAATAAAGCATATAAAGTTTTTCTTGTTCAACCTAAGTAACTCTATTGGGAAACATTATGCGACAACTTCTATACACCCTCCTTGCAATGACCGACTCATCCACCAGGGTAGACACCATAAAAGGTTCATTCAAGATATCAGGAAAAATGTCAAACTTCTTATCTATTATAGGAGTAACAAAAGATAGTTTTGAATGCAAATCAAGTAAATCATATTCATCAATAGATAAGAGTATCAACATACCGGTCACCACATCGGGGGAAGTCTCTTGGTCACCCCTAAAGAGGAGAGCATAAAAGTAATTCTTCTTCAGAGCATCATTACAACCACTTTCTTGACCACTCACCATGTATTTCCCCCCTCATATTTGGGAACATTGAACTTTCTTCCTACTTGTACCACAACAAAAGCAATTATCCGTTCCCTTAAGACAATCACCATAATGTTTCTTGCCACACCTTCCAAATATTGGCTTCTTGGTTGGTGAACTATTATATCTTCCCTTTTTAGCATGATATTCCTTTGTCTAGCATTTCAGATAGAGGAGATCAATTCACTTCACATTTCTGGAGATCCTTCAAAAAGATATTAGGCACCCTGGTAAAGCTCAGTACTACCTTCCATCCTCAAAAAGATGGGCAGGCAGAGCACACACTTTAAACATTGTAGGACATGTTGAGGGCGTGTGTAATAGATTCTAGAGGTAGTTGGGAAGACCAGCTTCCACTGATAGAGTTCTCATATATTAACAACTACAACTCCAGTATTGGGATTGCACCATTTGAGGCACCGTATTATAGGAGGTTTAGGTCTCCAGTTTGTTGGTTCAATGTTGGAGAGTCATCCATTTTGGGTCCAAAGATCATTTATGAAGCCTTAGAGAAGGTCAAATGATAAGGGTTAGGTTGCATACTTCTTACAGTCGATAGAAGTCATATGCAGATAAAACGAAGTGGCCCTTAAAGTTTGATATTTGTGACCAAGAATACTTAAATATATCTCCCATAAAGGGGGTGATGAGGTTTGGCAGGAAGGGGAAGTTGAGTCCGAGGTACGTCGGGACATACGAGATTCTACAGTGTGTGGGTGAGGTGGCCTATGAGCTGGCGATTCCTGCAGAGCTACCTTCTGTTCGTCCAGTCTTCCATGTATCTATGTTTAATATGTTCCTTGGTGATCCAGCATCGATTCTTCTTGTTGAAGGTTTGAGTTTAATGAAGACTTGTTAATGAGGAGGTTCCTAGTAAGATTTTAGACTAGTTAGGTAAAGTGGCTGAGAAACAAGGAGATTGCCATAGTGAACGTATTATGGAGGAACCATCTTGTTGAGGGTTCTATGTGGGAGGCCGAGGCCGATATGAGATCCCGCTAGCCTCACCTTTTCTTCTCTTGATGTTAGACTCCTTACTTTTAATCTAAATTTCCTTGTCTACTTTATTCTTTGTGGATATTTCTTGACTATGAAAAGTACTTTTGTTATGATATAACTGGCATTGTAGAAGATAATCAGAAGTTTCATTCAGGGACAAATGTTCCTAAAGGGGGTGGATAATGTAACAACCCTAAAATGATAACGCTATGTAATGCGTAATGTATCTAGAATGCCTAATATTAGACCGTTTTCATACGGATTGATGCACGTAGAACCAAACCTCTTAACCTATGCAACAGCCAAGCCAACCAACTTTGTGAGTATGTTGAGCTAGGCAAGATTGGGTCCAGCCATGTAGGACACCCGAATATGAAGATTCACCGGATGACTTTTAACCGGACTATAATGGGGTAATATTAAATTTGGAGGGTTTATAGGTAAAATGGTCTTTTTCCTGGATAAGGGAGTATTGTAATTACCCTAACTATAAATTAATTCATTCATTAATATGATTAAGGGGCAATTCAGGTAGGGGTTGACCGAATTGGCCACTTATGGAAATTTATGCTTTACGGTGGTTCGAACCGGCGTGGAAGAAACAAACTTATTGAATTAATTGGCATTTAGTGAATTAGTTGAATTAATTAATATTTAATTTTCTTATTTAAGTAAATAAAAATCAGATTTATAATAAAATTAACAAATAATTAGGAGTCCTAGTTTGACAAAATCTCCACCTAACTCTCCTAATCCTAATCCACTCATTTTAAAGTCTCTCTATCTAATCTCGACCTCACTTGCACGATCAGTCTTCAACAAAAGCAATGGAATAGAACAAAAAAAATAAAGTTCATCAATAACTTTAACGCTAAAACTCAAAATCAAAGACATTCTAAAAAGGAAAACAAAAAAGGGTTCGTCGATGAGTTGTGCTTGAAGATTCGGTAGTGAGACTTGGTTTTGTGGGAAATTGGCATCATTGAAAAAAGTGTTAAGCTACATTAAGGTATGAATTTTATTCTCTCTTGGTCACTTTCCCAAGAGACCCCCAAGGTTCAAACTATTCACAATAAAAAAAATTAAGGTTGTCCCCATTGCATGCCCCTGTCATTAGATCCTTTGAAAGATTAAACTATGCATTGGTATGAATTATGGTAGTTGATTTTATTGCTGATTGTGATTACGTGTTTGAATGAGATTCAGAATTATGTATAAATGTGTTCAAAAAATTTGAAGTTTGTTAACTTGTGTGTGCATCTGTGTGCCGTGAATAAGGCACAATTTGAAGCTTCATATGGACATGTTAAAATGTTATGAATTATGTGTGTGAGACTATTTTAAAAACATGATGTTCATATTAGTTCAAAGTTGTTGAATTAAATGATAATTCTTGACTTAAATTAACCTTGAAGATGTACGTAAAGATCTCCCTAAAAACTACTCGAAATGTCTTTATAGTTAACGTGAAAGGGGGGAGAAAATGGACTGCAAAAAGGTGATCAAATTTCCGAAAGTATTAATGAGAACTCACAAAAGATACACTCGATGCTATACGAAAATTGTCGTAAATCTAACATTTAAAATTTGAGAAAATGGAATGCAAAATGGGTAAACAAATTTCCAACATTCTGGAAATTCATTTTGGCCAAGCTTATTATAAAAAAAATTGTTTTAAAAAATTTCTTAAAATGCATAAGGTCAGTGGGAATTGAACCCACAACCTCACGATATACAAGTAATAAAAAATTAAATAGTAAAATGAGGTAAGGGGGATTCGAAATGGGGTAAAGCTCAAGTGAAATTTTAAGAGAAAAATTAAAGAAATGAAGTAAGGTGTGTGGTAATCGAACCCAGAACATCTTCGATGGGTGAAGGGGAGAGGAGAAAATTGAAATTAAGAAATAATAAAATGAGGTATGTGGGAATTGAACCCACAAGCTTTTGGCTGAATGAAGAGAATTGAAAATAAAAGTAAAATGGGGTTTTTGGGGTTCGATCCCGCACACTCTTAGTCTAAACGAAGGAATCAAGTACAGAGGGAAAAGAAAAGAATGTGTGCGTGGGGATTCGATCTTGGGTCCCCTAGGTCGAAATGTTTAAGACAAAAAATAAAGAAAAGAAAGAAAGGAATTGTAGGTGTGGGGAATAGATCTCGGGTTCCATAGCCAAGGAGTTTATGAAAACGAAAATAATAAAGAATATTAACTAAGTTTAATACAAGGGATTTTAAAAAGGGTTCCCTTTCCCAATTTCGTATTGACACATAAGTCTTACATAATTAAATAATTAATGCATGCTGCCTATAGGAATCAAAATTGGGACCTTGACATACTTACAAGATTCATAATTCTTGTACCACATAATCTTGGGTAAATATGAATCACTTAGAAGAATTATGAATGAAGTCACGTAGCTTGTATGGATGGATCCATATGTCCAGCAGACATCTTAAAGTAAGTGAACCTAAGATATTATGTAATGAATGATGTGACCCCAGAAGAGTTAAGTAAGAGTGTGGGGCACACTAAAAGTCCAAGTGCATTGGCATATGATAAAATGAACATTCACATAAAAAGGGCTAAATAATTATGAAGGGAAAGTGTGCTAAGACTAGTTAATGTGGTAACAACATTATAAGTGGCTAATGTGAAATATGAGAGCAATAAAAAATGATCCTAACTAAATGTTACCAAAACGTACTCACCCATGATAGTGTAAAGTTAATGAGGAGACCAGTATCTATGAACACTCTAATGAAAGTATTAAAGTAAATATACAGATAATACTAATAATGAGATGAGTAATCCTCTAATGAGCTATTATCTTCTCATGCTAGAAACTAGCTTCTATGATGTATGAGATGAGTGTAATGGAACTTTATAATGAACAACGATATGCTAGGTATGAGTGGCGATTTCCTTTTTTTTGGAAGGTAGAGGTTCCTGTAATTCTGATGAGATGATATTGTACATCCAGACGGGTATGAGTCTCCTTATATCTCCTAGTCTTTGAACCTATGCAGCCAATATAAGGATCTAGCAAGGTTCAATTACCTATATATTCAAGCATGTTTTGGTTTCACTTTAGCTGGTGATTCTACCTCTTATCAGTGTGGGGTAGACACAGGATTTCATGAAACTCATATGATCTATTTCGGTTAAAGTTAATGTTCACAAAGAGAGAATGAGTCCAGCCTCCTGCAATGCATACAATGAACTGAACGATACTAGAGGTGTTTGTTGTAGGATAATCAAGAGGTTAACTAGAATTATCTAATGACAGTACATCATTCTTAGTCATTGCACAGTAAACCTAATGAGAGTCTTTAACTATTTCCTAGGTATAGCTGGTGTTTACACTAGCCTGTTACAGAAATGAAATGGAGTACCTATCACGAATAAAGCAGACTCTGTGTTTTCTAAAGAAGGCTCCCTAGTGAGGTCCCATATGTTGAGCTTTCATTTTTGTAAGTCCTAATGTTATGTTCATGATTCCTAATGTTAAGTCCTAATGGCATATTAATGAATGAAATGAAATATAATATGTGCTATATGCTATATATTATGTGATACATTAAATATGTTATGTTCTGTGCAATATGATACATATGATGATGCATGATACTCTCATGACATGACTTTCCTAATTAGATTTTGGCAAGTCCACATAGTTGACTTTTTATTATTCATATTGTTATGAGAGAGCTATTATAAATCATGCATGTCCGTGGTGTGTGCTTGCATATACCGATACCTAGTACAAGTGTGTACTAATTCCATACATTTATCTACTTTTAGGTATAGGTGCAGCTGGACGTTAGAGCTTATGAGTCGACGTAGAAGTTACCTAGACATGGAGCATTCATTCGAATTAGGTAGTCCATCATGCTTTCAAGCATGCTTACTGATTTATTCTAGCATAGACTTAGGCATGATCTACTTGAGTATGTTTCACTTGCATTTCTTTCGTATTTACTTTAAGATGTTGTATTGGTGCCATTTTGGCAACTATATATTTATGACTGTATATTTGATTTAATTATCTTGAGTTAGATTGTTGTTTTGAATGCTTATTAGTTTATGTAAATATTAATATGTGAGATCAGTGTTTTCCAATATAAAGTTAATTAAACAAAATTTCAAATTTTCCACAAAAAATTAACCTAGATGAAGTAACGACAACGTATGTACGCTTATTTGCGACTTTTGAGAAGTCAACGACGCCGGTCTTGTCTGGGGTGTAGATTTTTGTTGTGACAAAAGTAAGGTTACATAGCCTTCTCATTTTATTGCACATACATATATAAGTAAGATAAAATCATAGTCTTAAGGATTGTCTTATGTCATACCATGTAAACGATCATAGCAATTTGGGCATAGCCCGCCATCAATGTAAAGAAGCCACATAAAGGCTTATACAATCGTACTTAAATGAAAATAGAATGAACATTAAAGTCTTTAAAATAAAAGGAACTTCATAAGCAAGATATTGGTAACGTCCTTCGAAAGTGAGGACCTAACCACTTGGATCGTAGAGAATATCAAAGTCTTCTTCAAGTCGTCTTGAATAAGCTTTAAACTACCGGAATCAAAAATTAAAATGGGTTAGTACTCCACTTGTACTAAGTATGACACCACATGCACATATAAGCTGAAAGCATTCTAAAAACGAACATTTAGTTAAAACATGCTATTTTACCGTTTAAAAGTCTATGCATAATCAAGTAAGTCATACAAAGTAACAAAACATGCTTACTAACTCAAACAAGTAATATGCATATCATCATACTTGAACCCATAATCTAATACAACCCTATCCTTAAGGAATGACATTATATGCATGCATAGGAGTACATTTCATTATAACAAATCAAGAAAATTACCCAGAACCCCTATGAAGTCAAAAACTGCAATGACCACGCAAAGCCCCATAACCTTACTCAATCATGTAACCAAACAAGAATCATGACTAACACCCTACGTATTTAACATGGCATTTACATTTATATTTCATCTTATTTTGACAATATAAACAAACACGTACTCATAAGTAAACTAGTCAACATATAGCATTAATAATGGGCATGACCTTCATATACATATCGTAAATCATCATAATCATAAACATATATGAGAACATCCTCCTAAGACTCACCTCATGTCTAACTAGTGGAATGCTTAGGTAGAGTCCCATACCCCTACCTAGAAAACGATAGACCCCTTAGGTTGTCCTAGTAATAGTTCAATCCTTTAATTAATTTTATCTTTTGGAAATATCTTTCTTTAACCGACATAGACCGCATGAGCTAGTGTGGAATCCAATGTCATAAAACCCTACACAAAATGAAGGGGGACTACTTGCAAAGGTAGTACCAAAACATAAAACATAACAACTACGTGGATCCACTAGCTAGTATTCCTATGAGGGAAACATAGATCAAGAAGTACGAGATATAGTTGGGACCCTCTTTATGATCCATAAATTGAGTCTCCAATCTAAAAATTACTTTAGTTCTCCTACATTCCATATGTTGGAAGGGACACTCCTCAATCTAGTTCACTCGATTGTAAGCCAAAGTCCCTTTTTAAAATATCTTTAAGCCGTTAATAAACATCATAACATATTTTATGTCATAGGGTCTACCCCTTGTATAATCATAATCATTAATAGATCAATAACAATTGTATGAGTGTAAGTCCTTTCATTACAATTCATATGAGTGAGGTTAGCACATTAGCATTTCATATCATAATAATGCACATTTATAGTCATCATCATTGTTATAACACATATAACTTGATCAAACTCCCAACATAGTAAAAATATTTAAATTCAACATCATACAACCATACCAATCCTAAGACAAGGAATACTCAAAACATCAGTACTTAAACACAATTAATCACACTTGGAAGTAAAGATAGAGATCATAAGAATTACCAAGTCTCCTTCATATCTCATCATTCGGTCTTACCATATACCCTCAATTCAATCAAACTTATACGTTACCACTTCATAATTCAATAATTAACATGATAACAAGATTAGAAGAGTTAAAACACCATAACTCAATACTAAATCAAAGTTTAAGACAAGATACTTAGGTCAATTCTCATAACCTAGATCACTTCTCAAGAACTAGTATGAAAGGCTACAAATCATTATAATTTTCTCATGATTAGTGTATTAACATCGTCTAATAGTAATTTAACAAATAATGAGGTCAATTATATCAATCACAACCTAATTCACATCAAGGTCAAACCTAGGGTTAAGGGTTAAGGATAATGTTCTTTTATATAGATAAAACAATCACAAATTATCCTAATTAAGTTATAATATACGTTAATATATTCATTATATCCTAAATAAATCATAGATAACTCAGTTCATAATATCAGATTCGCAATACAATGAAATCCACTTGAAAACCCAAGTTTTATAAATACTTTGAAAGAACCCTTTGAGGAAAGAAGTCTCAAAGGTGATTTAGATGTTATACCTCAACAATTGATGAATATTGAATGGTGAAGGCGTCTCTTTTAAGTGCCCCAGAACTCCCCCTATCTTGTCCTTAATGATGTCTTCCAAAAAGAGAGAGAAACAAGAGAGAAGGAAGAGAGTTTATTTTGTAAGGTGTGTTTTAGACTAATGAAGGTTCGGGTCTTTATATTGGAGCTTAATTAAATTAATTAGATTCCCTTAATGAACTAATTAATCACCTAAATTTCTAACTAATTAAATAAAACTAACTTAAAATGTGTAGGAAAACTCGACCCTCAAAGACAAGACTCCGAAGGATGAGCCGTTTATAAGTCGACGACTTGGACACCCTCCGTGCTGCACACTCGTCGTTGTGTTTAGAGACTTGTGCAGATGCCGAGTTTCCCATTTTTTATAAGTGTGATACGAAGGTTGGCATCGACGCCCTGTCGATCCACATACGAGTTGTTCTTTGGCTTTCTTGGTATACACAATGCCCATGTAGTGTTGCCTCGTATGTGCTAAGGTCCTACTCGAGGGCCCTTGGTTGGTCCTTGGGGGGTTGTACCCTCAGGTTTCGACCACATATCATATTAAAAACCTATTAATTACCCTTCCACAAATTTTCATGGATTTTTGACTAATAAAAGCTAGTCAAATAGGCTATGGCACGCTAGTACCCCTTAGAACTAGTTTACGAACGTCATGGACATTCTTAGACGTTTTGGTCCGTGAACTACCTTTAATTATCTATATTCATTAAATTATGTCTTCAAACAGTGTTTAGACCCCATGTCCCTATTTTAGGCTTTTTGACTCGTCTGGATTTTTAAAATGTTACAGTATCCCACATGATGAGAATAGGCAATAATCAACATAGACCATGATACCTAAACATGGAATGTGGAGTTCTAAACCTACTATGTTGAGGGTCTTCTACATTCCAAGTATAGAACTAGGACATATCCCATGTAGGCACATGGTTAAGGAATATGAAGGGCTTTTATGTAGTCTAGTTACATTCTCAAGTAGAGCTACATTGTACTCTAGTCTCCTTCTAAAGTAGAGCTACATCCCATGACATAATCACTCGGTGATGGACTATGTTCTCACAAAGTAATTGAAATTAAAGGATCATACGAAGAGGTTCCATATCTAGTTCATAAAATATTCATATTCATCCTACCAAAGATGTCCACTAGGGCTACCATACAATGGCGACATAGATAGTTCATCATGACGTTCCTAAGGATGATATGATGTCGTTCAAGCTAATAAACCCTAAGTCCATCATCCTTTACATGAAGGACACCATTACAACCCTTTACTTCAAATTCATAAGATAACCTTACCGCTAGGTTTAAGGTTCCACGTACATGACTTTCTTATCATCATTTAAAGTTTCATATATCATTCACTCATACATGACAAGGGTGCACTATGCCTACCTAGTCACAGTATCTCATATTGACATATCATTCATACATGTATCAAGTAAGGACACAAGTCTATAAAACAAGACACAACATACTTTACTATATTATACATAACATATCATTCTTTAAAGAACTTAGCAATGACCTTTATCATCATTATGTCATCTTATACATTCACAACTCATATAATAAAGTAGGAATAATCATGCATCAACTCAAAGAATACACTGTCACATCCGAAAAGCACCCTGTCGAAGTAACATGGCGTATTTAACCTCTCAGAGGTCTAATAAAAGCCCATAGATATCATTCATAGCATTGTCATAGTAAATTCAGCGAAATTTTTTGAACTTTTCATAGCACATCATATGCAAGAAAATTCACTTCATATATACTCAAAACATAATTTTACATACATGGACTCTAAGTTTATTTTCCTTCATAAACTCAACAACATTGGAGTACATTAGGGACACAAACCTTAAAACATAAGACATTAATATAATACTAATTTATACACTTTAGAGTAAACCATACTTTAGGAGATCCTTGGAACTTATGTATTCCTTTCCTTGAGATATCGAATCATCTATCGAGCTCCTCACCATATAAGAAAACCTTTGAGCATCCATAACTTCTACTTTGTGTAAAAAGTATCGAAGAATGGGATAAGTACAAGAATGCACTAAGTATGGTAACCATGCAAAATATTCATTTAAAAGGGACATTTTCTTGAAAACATACTTCCATCATTTTTTAGAGCAAATCCTCATTAAACCGTGATACAATTACATTCTTATAATTCACATACTTCATATAGACATATTAAAAAGACAAACATCACAGAAAATCACATATAGAATTGAAGTAATTTTTGAGGTCACTTTACAGTGAGCTCCTTTTTGCTTTACGTTGAACTATCTTTTCTTTTACTCATTAACTTTCACATTAAACCTCTAGTGATAATTGGTGCAATGCATCACCGTAGGCCACAAAGAAATCATAAACACAACCTACACAAGTCATCATATATTATGATAGAAGTATAGCACATGGTAGACCCATTTAAGTCAAGACTGTAGGAATATTGCAGTAAGTTACACAAAATTACACATATAATAACTTCACTTCACATCAATACATCATAAGACCTTACTCATAATCCTATTCTAAGTCTACTAGCGCAATGTATGTGTAAATCCCCATAACCTCATGCGTACTTAATAAATCCTATCATAAGACCATAAGCCTTAACATTCCATTTCATACATTAACATGTAAGTGAAGACAACACCATTTATGTCGACAATCTTCATCATATAGTCATTAAGAATAACATAGTGCATATAAGAATAATACCACATCACATAGACTCATATCATGCACATCTTCATGAAAAATAGACAAATACTACCATGCCATGCATAAAGACATAATCATAATCTTACACATTAGAACATCTTCCTAGAATTTCCTAAGGAGCTACTTGTGCAATGTCTAGATGGGCTCATTAATTCCACCTATCCTAACTAACCTCCCTTATGTCATCAAAGTTAGGGTCCGAGTCATTAATTCCATTGTCCATTTTACTTTAGGGAAACTATAGCCTTAACCGACACTAAGACCATGGGTGCTAAACATGAAATTTGGTGTTGTTGAGCCTTGCACCAATGGAAGGTGTTCTAACCTAACCAAGGTACAACATTAACACATGCTTGCATACTAAGTGAATTAACTTGATTGATCCTATGTGGAAAGAATAGTTATGGAACTCGGTGGGATATGTGAAAACCCTCTTTATGCCAACATGGTGAATTATGGTTATTCACTATGGAAACCCTATTTATGCCGACTGAGGCATTGTGGTTATCTACCTCATGATATTTATGGTAGACCTTTCTTCCCACATTAGTAAGGGACACTACTCATATTAACATTCACTCTGTGCTAAGATAGGTTCTCTTTATTGAAAAGCCTTTATAATCATTTCTTTGTAAAACATAAGATTAAGATAATCATACCCTCATATTCATAGCTAATAGGTTATGTTCATCATCCTAAATCATATAAGTAATCATTTCACATGGACATAGCATATATCATTAGCACTGTCTTGTTTAGGATACACTTGAGCACACCTTTCAAGACTCCTCTATTGAATAGATATCATTAATCTGTGTGTATACATATAGGTGAGAAAACCTTTCACATAACATATTATGGTCATACATGTTCATACATTCATATTCATACAATAAAAATCAAAACTAGAAACTATCCTATAAAGGAACACATGTGCAATGCATAGGCAAGGTCCCATAACGTTCCCCATACTAGTGCACCTATCAAGTTATCCTTGTTATGGAAACAAATATCATACTTAAATATACATAATCTTAACATGCATAGTAGAAGACAATAGTGAATATGAGAACTACCTTTCATTTAGACACCATGACCTATACTACTTGTAACATGAATTATGTGTGAGTGTGTGCGTACATTACTCAAGATCACCACATAATGACTATCAATAACACAATGAGGCAGCCACCTTCTTAGACCACATTACACTTTCAAGAATATACCACACAACACCATTTAGCATAGGAGGCAAGACAATCTTCACATATCATTCAAGACTCCTAATCATAGTTGTTCACACATTAACATAGGGATACATGGTGGGGATAATCCATCCTTTATACGTCATTAAAGGCAGCACCTACAGAAGATCTTAACATAACCATTTATGTGTTCATGACATTAGCAACACAACCTAGATTGTAGTTAGAATTGGAAACTAGGCATAGGCTTCACATAGGATGATTCATCACAAACACACATTCATAGTAGAGTTACCTTCAAGGACAACATCTCATCACAAATATATTGGAATTAAAGTAAAAGCCTCCACTATAAGTGGACCATACAACAGAATGTCATACAATGCTTCATCACATTACTATAAAGAAGTAGAGAAGTAGAACAGTAGAGCAATTCCTACCAATCCTTTAGCCTTTGGTCATCATTGAACATTAGTACTCTTTCATCAATAATTAAGTAAAAGGCAGTAGCTAAAGTACAATAATCATAAAATAAACCGTGCAGTAGTCGCTACAAGATCATATTAAAATCTAATAGAATACATCACATATATACTAGCAAGTAGAAGGACGTAGATCTTTAACCCAATTCTCTAGCATTGATCATCAATATCAATTTATCAACAATATACATGTATTGAAGTACATAAAGAGATAATTATTCAAACAAAATCATGCTTCATCTACCCTTACATTTAGATCATGTCATGTACACTAAAATATTTACATTATAGGCTTGAAGAATCTAAATCAATCTTTCACAATTCAATGGTTATCTATTCATGTTAGATAGATTATACGTAATTATCATTAGATTATACATATAAGTTGTAGCTAAGAGCAATTATCCATGATCGACTAATATAACAACCAACCTAACGTGAAGATAAGTAGTTATCACTTGATAGACTATAGGAACCTAGATCAATTCATATGAGCCTTCATAACTTTGATCATACGAGATTCATATACATAATTCAAACATGATATTAAATAAAATAAGTTGCTACAAGACTATCAACATAATCCAATTCCACATATATACAATTAAGGACCAATGTTATAGTGATCTCCTTTATAAATAGAGTAAGCATGGTCAAATATTCATACACTTATCCACATGGATGCTTCATAATCAATTAAAGTAAAAAACGGTAGATATAAATGATTGAACACTAGAGAATCCCAATTCAATGATTAACAAGACACTATCACAATGCCCATGCAAGGGCTTAATCGATTTTGGGAAGGGACATGGGTTCATAATGAAATTGGATCCAAAATCACAATAAAAAGAATACATTAACTTAGATTCATCATGATTAATCCATTAATAACGTTTATTAGAAAGAACTCATGACTAAATTGAAGAAGAAGAAGAAGTTTGATCTTGAAATATCTTTGAAAAACATTTAGATTAACTCTTCAATTAAAAGGTTTCTTAGAGATGAAGGATCACCATAACTTTGTCTAGTTGAAAACCGCTTAAACTTTATGATTAATCCATTGAAATTCAAGCTCCAACTTGTTCTTTAGCTTCACCAACAATGGAGGTTTCTAGCGAAATATGGTTTTGGAGGTAAAGTCTATTTTGTGTGTATGGGATTGGTTGATCATGTTTTTGATTACTTATATACAACCAAAAATATATAAATAAATTCAGTTGGGTGAATTTCTCATTCACCCCTTTAATGAGCAGGCACCAGGCTGCATGGACAGACAGTAGGTCCATCGACCGACCGTCTTTGGCTTTAGTCGATTGGACCTTGGTCTGTTCTTGTGTTTAACCTGTCCAAGGATAATAATCCATCGACCAGACCTCACCAATGTTCCATTGGTCAACCAACTAGGCATCGTTTGGTTCAGTCGATTGACATTGTCAAGGCAGTTTCTCGACAGTCTTTGGGTCCTTCTTATGGGCCCTTTTCCTGGGCCCTTGAGAAGTTGTACATAAATGTTTCCAACGTATATATGCACATTGAAAAGTCAAGGACATTACATGGAAGCTTCACCAAAAATTCACACATAAAACACGTCCAATCATGCTAGGAACCATCAAGACATACTTGAACGTCTCAAGGGATAACTTTCGAACGTCTTAGACGTTTGACCTCCAACCTTCACAAAACTCCATATACTGCCTATAAACATCATTATGACTCATTTTAATTCTTGATAAGCTGATTACATACAATAATAAGGACATATCGACAAATGAGGAGCGTAGATGACTATTCATCGAACGTCTTGGTCGTCCCTTGACGTTTGACTTCCAAATAACCTCATTCCTTAAACACTGCCTCAATACCATATAATAAACCATTCTAGGACCATAGAACCTTATGACTAACATGTTATTATTTAGACACCCTAACTCATTTTGGGGGTCTTACATACATATATCAGCACATAGTTATAGTCTAACATGATCTCCTTATAAACATAGAAGAAACACATACTTTCACATTACTTCACATGTAGATAGGTATTATCATACTTCATATAAATCAACTACAGAAATCTTCAGAATAATTCAAGTAGTGCCGACAACCCCATAATCATCATAATACATAAAGTAACGAAGTCGAGGCCGATTAATTGCAAGTAAAGCACATAGCACTTCCACCATAAGTGGAGCATACCTATAAAAACATAATAAAAGTCTAATTAACATAAAATTAACACAGTTAGGTTAGCGTACGACCAATCCATCTCAACACTTCAATCCATGTCTAAATTATCCAATTCTTTACCATAAGGTCCTTAGTATGGCCATAACTAATAATTCATTACATAAACTATAATATTCAAAGAAACAAGGTCAATTAAATATCTATTAATCAATCTAAGACCGATTAGACATTAATTGAATAGAATTATTACATAATTCAAAGTGCCATAGGAAACTACACTTAAATTAATAAGCATTAAGTCCAAATCTCTTAACCCATAAAGTAGTCAAAAACTATTGTTCATCAATTAAATGGATTCATAGGTTAATTGAGTTAAAGTCATCTAATTAACAACAATTTAATCAATATACAATTCTTTAAAACCTTTAATGCAAGAACCCATGGATAGATCATGAAATTGTACAGTTCATCTTTGATCAACGAGCTAATAACCTATGGGGGCACATAGTTTATGTGGTAAGGGGAATTTTACTAGAAACCAGGCCTCTACTAATGTAAGGGCTCCAACCTGAGGTCAATATCCACTGGGCTAAGATTTAATTTCCAGTGAGTACATATTGAGTCTTTACTTAATTCATATTCATTGAAGGAATACTTTGACAGTAATTCCAACATAATTCATAAGATAGCTCCTTGATTAAAATAGGGGAGAAAGCATTTCAACCTTAGAATAATCATATAGTGAGAACATTCACATCATATAATATTCATACATAGCTGTGTAAATGAGAACAACATTTCAACAACACAAAACAAGACCATAATCATAATCACTTTGCTCTTAAATTCTTCATAAGATATATATGTATATCTCATAATCATACTTACAATCTCATAGCTTGCCTTTCAAGGATTATGGACCATATTAAAGCAACACATCTAAAATTTACTACATTATACATGTATATAAACATAGTTCAAGTAGTTAAATTCCAACATTCATATTATATAATATTCTTCTTGCATTAATCAATACCCACTCTTTTAGATCCAAGTTAAGAAAATATTGGAATTCATCTATTCTTTGGAATTTAACCTATAACCACAGAAAATATCAATTTATCCACACTAAAACATAATTCATTCGTTATAAATGAATTTTAAGGGAATCTATGAGATAAAATTCATACCCTAGCTATAGGGAATTACTAGTTCGGAAATTGAATTTGGAGGAATTGCGTGTATGAATAGTATCCATGGATGAAGGACTACCATACCTTAGATCTGAATCTTCATGAAATTGAGTAGCAAACCCTTGCTTCTCGAAACACTAGGCTCCGAGTTCCTTTTTCTTCTTCCTTGAGTTCAAGAGAGATAATTTTTTGTGAGGATGATTTATTTTTGGAATTTTGAAGTAGATTTTGATGAGGTTTTAGGGGTATAAAATCCTTTTATAGACTTTTAAAAATACACTAAAATGACATCATTTAATATTAATTTTAACGTGAAATCCAAAAAGTTCTCTTAGACTTAACCCTTGAAATTGCTTCAAAGCGATCACCCAAAACACCCATAAATAGGGCTTACTAACCCATGACCCGTACTGGTGAGGTGTGGGTTGGTGACTATTAATTTTTAGCCACCTGCATAACACCAACTTAGGGGTCCTGGACCCTTTTACGGGGCGTGGGTCCAGCCCTATTTCCACTCTCTTAGATGATTTTACTTTGAGGGTTGGGACCTTGATATTCTAACACAAAAACATTTATTTAAAGTAATGGGAGTTGATCACTATTGTAATGCTCGCGTCAAGCTCTAGTCTAGCCTACTAGATTATGGGGTCTCACATCAACAAAACGGTCTGTCATCCTTATTGTTTTTCACGCCCACCTAGGAGTGATAGACCACCAAACACTTCAGAGATCGTGGATCCCCAGATGAGCTGTATGAAGGCTTTTGAAAGCAAGGAAAAACCACCAGAACTTACGCATCAGACCAGGGAGACGTGGAAAGGTTTGTCCTCCGTTAGAAAGAAAACCCCACCTCAAGTGAAGAACCATAGTGTACTTCATGGTTTGTGGTCCTTAATACAAGAGATAGTATCTCTCTTTGATGAGCCGCCCAAAGTGAGTACACACTAATCAGCAACCATGACCCACTTGATGATTTGTGGTTTCATTGATGGTGCGTTAGTGGCTCAATGGGAAACCTTGTCAGATTTAATGTTGGGGTAATATTTGTATTTTCCCCTAAGAATTGGTCATTTGAAATACATCCTTTAATGTCTAAACTAGATTCTTTTTTTCCAATTTAAGCATAATAATTTGAAATACCCCAGAAACATTTTGTGCTGCGACTTGAACCATCCTTCGTAGTAAGATTTTTTACCAATGAATTAAAAATTTTATTTAGTGTTTAGTTGACTAGATGTAGAACTATGACATTCCTCCATACAAATAAATATAATAAGAAAGAAACTATTTTGGGAAAAGTGAATTTGGAAATTTGGACAAGTTATGCTGAATATGAGTTTTGTGTCATTTTCAAAGGACCATAAAATTCAGTAAATGACGAGTTTGGAGACCCAAAATTTATAAAATGAATGATATGTGAGTCCTCTTTCCAATGAAGCCAAGTTTTCTAATTGTTAAGTTCGTATGAAGGAGATATGCCCTTTTGAAGTCGAAATTTCCATTTTAGGAAAGTTACCTAAACATTGGAGAGGTATTTTTTCTTTTCATTACCCCCACTTATTTCTAAGCCTGAACTTAACCCAATTAAGGGTCTAAACTTATTATAATAACTTTCATCTTCCCTAAAAGAGTTTATGGTTATAAAGAGAAGATTTAATTGAAGAAAAAGTTCAAAGGTTCAAGCATCAGATCAAAAAATTCAAAATATCGTCAAGAACCTAGTTTTTTGAGTTATGTAAGCGTCCATAGTATTAGGTTTGTTCACATACACACCAATTATGATTTTCTTCTGTGAATTTATCCCTAAATATTTAGCAATTAAATTTCATGATGAGTTCTTGATGTTTTAAGCTTTGATCTAAGATTCTACTTGGATCAACTTCAAACGACCATATCTTTAAGAATACAAATAGTTAAGTGATTCATACCCTATAAGAATTAAATGTATTTAAATATATTTGTCATCCACGTCATTCAAATTTCGAACAAGTTGTGACTATTTTAGTAACTTGATACAATGTTGTTACAAATTAGCCAACTCCAATACATAACAAAAGACGTTATTTTTAACCTCTTGGAAAACCTTAAACGAATAACCTAACTAATAAGAAGATCAAAACAATCAGTTTTTTGTACCATTTAAACATTATTTTCTTCTCTGTCATTCCCGAGGGCAAAACTCTAAGAAAAAATTAATGTAGAAGGCTTCATTCAAAATTCTTTCAATCTTTTCAATATTCTTGTTCAAGTTATGCTTTTTTCTCCAAGAAATCAAAACCTTTAAATAGAGTTACTCCTTTTGATTTATAATAACTAATTAAAATCATGAGGCTTGACCATAAATATTTCAAGGAGGCTAATTCAAGAATCTCTAGAGAGGTTTTCTTGATTGTTTACCTTCAAACAAGGTTTTGAAGTCTTCTAATACAACTCTTCTTCAAGATTCTTCAAGAACCTTGTTCTTACATGTATGTAAAGCTATCATATTGTTTAACTAGTTCTTCCTCACGCTCTATATCGACATTCAAATCAGTAAAAGTGATATATGGGATTTTATCCCAAGATTTTAATATTCTTGAGATAAGTTAATTTGACTTCTTGAGTTCATGTTTCTTTTAAAAAGTATATCCCTTATTATTTAGTTTCTTTATTTTATTGATTTTTTTGAGTTGAGTTGTTCATTTCTATAATTATGTATGAACCCTATTTTGAGTTATAAGTTTTGAGAAGTCTTTCAAAGGCAACAGGTGAGGTTTAAATTTAGATTTTAGGAAGTATGTATGAGAATAAGAAGAGTAATATACATGTGTTCCATTTTGTTATATAGACCCTTGATCTAGGTCTTTCTTTTCCATAAATTTCACATGAACTCCTTTAGTTGGATATCTTTTAGAGAAGTAGGATCATCAAGTTTAATGTCGTGAATGTTGATTTCCTAATAATTTTGGGAATATATTTTAATCATGGGGTTACTACTTTTTACCCATGAAGGTCCTTGAGATTAGTAGTTCATCCACATAATTCCATACGAACCCTATGAGTCGGGAAATATTGAAATGCGAGGTATCATTATGTCCTTTAATTAAGGAGTTCATGCCCATAATTTTGCATGAACCCTATGAGTCAAGCAAACTTTAGATGAGAGGTATTATTGAGTCCTTGATTTGAATAGTTCATTTCCATAATTCTTCATGAACTCTACTTTTAGTTATACATTTTAAAAGAACTTGAGTTCTTAATCAGTGTTTTTTAGGAAGTACATATGTTTTTGAAAAAAGTATTTCTAAAACATGATTACTATGACAATCAATATGACATCAATGTTTAATCAGCATGGTATTTAGTTATGTCATCAACGTTTACACAGTATGGTATCTTGATATATCATTAATGTTTATGCAATACAACTTCCCAAATAATCAATGATTATATTATCATATGATTTAAATGTTTTTTAGAATGATTTTTTAAGGTACGAGTCTAAGACAACTAAGTATTCTTAAAATAAAAGTTTCACATTTAAAAGAGAGGAATTCAAGATTTCCAAAAGTGTTTTTAGTAGTTTGAGTGCAATATCTTTTATGATAATATTTTTGAAGTAATCAAGAATTATGTTTTTAAACATATGAGCTAGTATATTTTGACTGTAGTATTGAACATCGATATGGGACGACATTGTATAACTCCAGTCTTCATAAACTATGTAACAACGTGGGTAGAAAAGGTATACTTTTTACATGATTCCTTATTGTTTTTACCATGTATTTGTCTATCAACTTAGTTGGGAGGTTATATACACGACAAAGTATAGGAAAACTCTGGCAGCATGGGCGAGACACTTTATAATAGCATAACTCATAGTGATTGTTATCGATAAGAGAATATTCCACCAATTAATATTTGTTTTTGTTTTCAAAATTGAGTTGTTATTGTGTTATTTAATACAATTGATTTATTATCTATTGTTTTAAAAGTTTCCCATATATTGCATCTTTATTGTTTATTTATCCTTGGGTATCTTCAGGTGAGTGACTTTTAGTTCAGTATCTTAATCTTATGTTGAGTTGAGTTTAGTTGAGTGAGTTGTGAAGAGGTATGTTTCCTTTTTATTAAGTTCAAGCTTATGCTGAAGAATTCCCCTAACATGCTCTGCACATTCCACATACTCATCCATTTGGCTTGTATCGTTTCATGATGCGGATACATGTATTATGTATTATCTACAAGAATTTCTTAGAGGTCATTTGATATTTTTGTGAGATTTGTAGACCTTTCTTATATTTTGGAGTACTTCAACTTTATCTAACAATTAGTAGTTTTGAGATGTTCTGGGTCTTGTCCAGATATTCTTTTGATGTAGTTATGTAACGATCTCCAAGTATACCCTAGAAGATAGAGCACTCTTGAGTAAGAGCATATCCATTCGACTACCCCCACACTGAAGGTGGTTGAAAGGAAAAGATAATTATTCATAAATATGATTGTCTTACAAAAACATCTTGAGGAAGTCATGATACTTCAGAGGGGTTTAAGAAAATCTTGTGGGTGAGTTAAGTATTGATTTCGAGGAAATGCATTCATATTCAAATGAATTGTGCATTTGAACGCAAAGAGTGGTGGATTCTCTTCTATAAGTCGTGTTTCAATTAAGACCCTTATGATAATTTATGTTTAGAGCTTGGGAAGTACTTTAACCCTAAATATAGTACGGATGACGAGATCATGAATAATTCTAGTCAAAGATCCCAGAGTTAGAGGAAACTATGGAGAGGTTTAGTGACATAAAAACAGGAGATAGTGTTTTGAAGAGCTATGTTACTACTGTCTTTCACTTAGTAAGTTACTAATGAAGAGATTTTCATTCTGTGTAGACTAGAAAGTGATGAGTTGTGAAAATTCCATTGTAGGAAGTGGTGTGTGTTGTAGCTAGAAAGGAGTTTAATATGAAGTGTCAATTTTAATCAAATGACCAAGTTTATGTTTTTATAGAACAATATGAGTATTCAGGAGGTGATAAATCTAAGCTAGGCTTATGATTTTGAGGGAGAGACTATAATATTCAAAGTATTATATAATTAATTAGTCCTTGACGTATAGTGAATAAGTTAATTGTACACAAGTTGTGAAGGAAAATGTGATAGTAATTTGTAAATATGAATAGTAAGACGTGAGTATTGACTATTTGTCATAAAATTATAGTGGAAGAGTGTTTCTTAATTTGTATTAAGTAGTTGTAAGTTAGTATACAAGCGGAGGAATCATATTGATATTCAGGTTAAGTCATAAATATTAAACTTGTATTTGAGATCTGTGTCATGATCAAAACAATGTAAACATGAGAGTGATGATATGAGTCTTGAGATTTTATCTAAGAGACTTCACAAGATTAGGTGAGGAATTGACGTGATAAATGACAATAAATATTAGTAGTACAAATGAGAGACGGTAATATTTAGATAAGGATGGTGAAGATTTGATAAGTCACAAGAGTAACAAGAGGATTGAGAGGTGGGTGGATATGACATTTTACAAGATGAGGTTCCAATAAATTTTTAATTTTCCATGTGTGCTTAGATAGAATAATTCACCTGTCAATGTAAAACAACTCTATAGATTTGAAGTGTTTACTTTACACCTATAGAGCAGATGATAAGATGAGAAATTCAAGTGTTGAGAATTTCTTTTGGAGCTTGTTAGTAAAGTCAATGAAGTTCATAGAATACTAAGCTTGAACCTAGTGTTGTTAAACACAAGGTGTTGCTTGATATGAGCCCAATGTACTGTAAAGAGTACTAGTTTTGGGATTTGAGTTAATCTTGAATATAGTAAGAGAATACCATTAGACTCAGACCTTAGTAAGAATAACTATATTTCATACCCTATCGGGTCCTCATTCATGGACGAATGATCTCACTGTTACACCATCAAAATTATTTGATCTAAAACATGAACCATCCTTCGTAGTTATTAAGTTTTTCCAAGGAATTATTTTTTTCATAAGTGTTAAGGTCACTAGATGTAATACTATAACATCCCGCCTTAGCACAACTATAATGACAAACAAACTTTTTTTGAACGTAATGCTAAGTATGAGTTTTGGGTAAACATCCAATCACCATTAAATTTTGATACATGATGAGTTAGGAGAAAATATCTATAATATTTATTATGAAAGCCACCGATTTTGCTAATTTTTAATTTGTATGAGGGAGATGTACCCTTTTGACGTTAGGCTGTCCATTTAAGGGAAGTTATGAAAAAAAAGAGAGGGGTGTTTTAGTATTTTCGTCACCCCTAGTTATTCTAAATGATAATTTTACCCCATTAAAGGTTGAAAGTGATTAGTATTAGTTTCATTCATCCTTAAAAGCATTAATGGTTTTAGAGGGAAGATTAAAGAAGAGAAAAATTTCAATGTTACAAACATTCATTCATGAAATTCAAGATTTTGCAAAGAACATAGTTCATTGAGGTAAACAAGCTTCAATAGAGTTAAGTTTTTTCATCCACATGTCAATCATGAGTTTCTCTTGAGGATCTATCAAAAAATATTAACAATTTAATGATTTTTTATATGTGTTCTTGAACTTTCCTTATCGATTTATTTTAATGTAAGATTCTACTTGGGTCAACTTCAAACTCTCATATCTCTTAGAATATATAGTTTTATGAGAGTCACACCATATTACGTTTTTTAAATAACATTCCAACGCTACAAATTTTGAGTCAATTAAATTTCTTATCAAAAAGTTATAACTATTTTAGTAACCTGATACAGCGTTGTTATGATATAGCCGATAGGAAAACATGAAAAGGGATTGTTTTATGTTTTTTACCTTCAAGAAAACTCTAAGTAGATTTCTTGTCTAATAAAATGCTCAAAATAGTCATTTTTTCTTTTTTTAATCCATCATTCTTGTCACAACATTTTTTTGTGCACGACAGTAAGGATTTCCCAATAAAACTGACGTACTGATTTAGGGATTATTTTGTTTTTCAGAGTCGCCACTTCGAATTGAGTTGTGGTGTTCCAAGTCACCTTTTTGTTTAATCCCTAATTAAAAGAAAATGACTCTTTGTTTTATTTGCGAACCAGAAATTTGGGTAGAATTATGTTGACTGAGGGGAAGGTATTTGGCATCCCTGGAGTTCTAAGGTTCTAGCACAATCGTATTTATTGATTTATACTTCTTTTAACTATTTATAATATGCTACAACTTCACTTTGATTTTTATTGTTCAATTTTTATTCGTCTTAAGGTGGATCCATAACTGCATTCTCGATCTTGATGTTTAGACTTTAAAGATATAACTGTCGTCTTTGCATTTCACCTAATAATTGTCTATAAGTGATACTTTGCATTAATAAATGTTATTTATATTTTAAAACAAGGTGCGTCACCATATCCTTTATTTTAATGTCTCAAAATAGATGTGTTACCCCATTCTAAATCGATATAAATATATTTTAATATGGATAAAACTGATCTGATCATTAAAAAAATGTTTTTCTTTCATACCAAAAAATAAATAATGTACAATAAATCTACATATGCTACAATATATAAGGGTGGCATTATTGTTATATCTTTTATTTTATAAGTTAATATTTTATATATTTATTACTCTTATAGTTAATATCAAACTTAAGATAAAATTTTTATTACAACAAAAGAATAACAAATTGTTAAATAAATCTCATTTTGTGTGATAACATAAAACAACAATAATTTGTTTTATTTATTTATTTATTTAGCCTAATTATACCTACTTTATCACTATTATCTAAATCAAGACAAAAAAATGTTGTGACCATTCATTTTAAGAGATCACAACTAATATTTTTTAAAAACTCAATACTAACTCAAAATAATTAATTAATTTTTTTTAATATTCAATGAAATTTTATTTGACATTAAGTAAGAACTTATTCAATTCATCAAAATTGTACAACAATAAATAACAAAAATGTATTCAATTCCAAATTAAATTTATTTCAATCAAATTATGAATAAAACACACACACACACACACACACACACATATAGATAGATAGATAGGTAGACATATCACCTTGATTTTTGTGAGTATGTTGATCTTGAATGAATTTGATGCTTACGTTTCCACTTAGAGTGATTTTGTAATACTCTTCAAAATGACAAATTTTAATATGTTTTATAATGATGTCATGTTTCCTCAATCAGTAGCTGAATAGAAATAGACGTCAGGAAGTCAGGTTGCTACATGTATTTAAGAATTTGATTCTGGCTTTGAAGGGATTGATTATTCCGAAAATTGTAGAAACTTTATTCTTGAATTTTAAATCCATGTTTCACTTGAAGAGACTTGAAAACACGAATAAACAAAAGGAATAAAAAAAATTCCTAGTTTTTACTCAAAAAATTTTGTGAGTTGTAAGCAAATGCTAATAAAAATGACTAAGCTATGACTCGCAAGTTTTTATCCTAGGAAAAATAAAGTAAAGGTCTTATACTAGGAAGGGCTTATCTAAGGGAAAAAAAATAAAAACAACAGTCTCAGACTATGAAGTGTTTATCCTTGGAGAAAATGAAAAATAACAATCTCAGACATGTAAGTGATTATGCTAGGAGAAAAACAAAATAATGGTCTCAGACTAGATAGTGCTTATCCTAGTAGAAAAAAAATAGCCTCACACTAGGAAGTATTTATCCTAGGAGAAAATAAAAATAACGATCTTAGACTAGAAAGTGTTTATCCTAGGAGAAAATAAAAATAACGGTCTAAGACTAGAAAGTGATTATCCTAGTAAAAAATAAGAATACAGTCTCAAACTAGGAAGGTTTTATCATAGGAGTAAAAAATAATAACGGTCTCAGACTAGGAAGTGTTTATCGTAGGAGAAAATAAAAGTAACGATCTCAGACTAGGTAGTGTTTATCCCCGGATAAAAATAATAATAACGGTCTCATACTTAGAAGAGTTTATCCTAGGAGAAAATAAAAATAATAGTCTTACATTAGTAAGTTTTATCCTAGGAGAAAAATAAAAATAACTATCTTAGACTAGATTGTGTTTATCCTAAGAGAAAATAAAATAACAGTCTTAGACTAAGAAATGTTTATCATAGGAGAAAATAAAAATTCACAGTCTCAGACAAGGAAGTCTTTATCCTAGTTAAAAATAAAAATAATGATCTCATACTAGGATGTGTTTATCCAAGGAGAAATGATGCATGTACTCTTCTTTTTTTCTTGCAATTATGTTAACAAATTTTAATTTTCAAGATATATTTTATGTCAAGAACATTTTCACTGTTTTAGAAGAGAAAAAAAGAAAATTTATGGTTTTTTTTAATGGTGGTCCTTTTTTGGTATTGGCTTTGGGGATAGTTTGTCCTATTGTTGCCATGTTTGAAGCTTATTTTAGCTTGGGATATACTGCTTTCGTTTTTTAGTCATCTCACCTTGATAATTTTCACAACATCTTTATTTGTTTAGAAATTCTAACTTCTACTTGTTATATTGTTTCCGGTTCAACAATTATTGAATCTTATTTTTATATAAATTTTTAAAATTTGTCAATTATTGGCAAGTGACTATGCATATAAATATTTCCTAAATCATGTCACATTTGATGTGCTAACCAAATTTCTCTTTTTGCAATTGGAAAGATGCTAATAATGATGAATTTATTTTCCTCTTGCATTCATAAAGACTATCTCAAGGAAAGTGATGGTAAATTCAAATAATCATAGCATGCATATGAGATTAAATGGCTTGATTTGTCTAATCAATCTAAACTTTATCTTTGTCAAACTGTCAACTTTTTGAAGTTAGGCTTTTATAATCAAACTTTTGCACTAGACTATTATCTTACATTAGACTTGTGGTTCCATGAAAGATTTTGCACCAATAATCTCTCTCAATTTGTATTTCTCTCACTCACCATCTTTTGAAAGTTCCCTAAGGGTTTCAACCAATAAGAAACTCTTTTTTTATATCTTCTCTCAACAAATATGATTTTTTATAGTGCTTTGGAGGATATTCATTGATAAGATTCTCTCATTTTTCACAGCTCATAGAAGGTTATCACCCTTTTCCTTATATGATAATCAACATTCAATGTTTGTTTGACTTGTCATCGTTAAAAATATATCAGAAGGTATTTATTTGGATTGTAATGTGGTTTTTTGATAGGGTTGCAAAGAATGATCAACATGAAATCTCAAAGATGTTGTGGTAATAGGGTTATGACATACAACCTTTGGAATCGATATATTTTTTTGTAAAAATAAAAATTAAATAATAATAATATTATTAATAATAATAATATATAATCATAATACTAATAATAATAATATATTATTATTATTATTATTATTATTTTTATTATTATTATTATTTTGGCCCAACTTTTGTGATGAGGATGTTTATTATTATTATTATTATTATTATTATTATAATTATTATTACTATTATTATTATTAATATTATTATTATTTTGCCCTAGTTTTTGTGATGCGGATTTCCTAGACTTTTTCATGGTCGGACCGAACCTCAAACTAAGGTTGTTTATGTATCTTCTCAAATTAAGAACCAAGTCGAATGTAGTTCAGGTAATTTCTTCTTTTGTTGTTATTGATTTTCTCAACCTATTTTCACTTTTTTTTTACTTCTATTTTTTTTTCTTTTTTTAAAAATTATTTTTTTGTATTTTTATTCCAAAAGAGGGTTATAAAGAAAAATAAAATTAAAGCTCTACAGGAATAGAAAAAGGATTATATGGTGTTTGGATTGTAGAATGAAATGTCTTCCTCATACAAATTATTGCAAATGTCAAATACAACCATGCCCTCTAAGATGCGAAAAATCATACATTATCTTTTTGCAACATAAGCATTGACTGATATGTATATCATTATTATTCCAAGTTTGTCAGCTTGAAATCTCCAATACAGTAGTACCTTCTTGATGGCAAGTTGCATATGTCAATTTAAATAACATTTATTCTTTTTAGCATTTTTGCTTGTAAAGGACGTATCAAGATGTTTATGTCCTTGATTCATCACCTTGAATGAATTATTTTGATTTTCTTTTTTGGTGTATTCATTCCATATTTGGATATAACTTTATTATTTGACCAAATACTCTTGCATATCATGTCACAAATATTGAATTCTAAAGAGATGCATATATGGAAAACTAAATCGAACAGATCAATGTGACACAAGATAAATATTAATTTAAGATAAAAGAACATGATGACAAGACAACAAACTAAATTTTAGGTAACAACTCGATACTAATCAAAACCACGACAAGATTGAACAAACAAATGCATAACATAAATGATAGAAGGTCTAACTTAGTAAAATAAAAGTAAACAAAGAATTGCATAGGATAAATGATTACAAAAAAAAATATGCGCACTCTTTTTATAGAAAAGAAGAGTGTTTCCCAATTATCAAACTTCACTTCTTAGCCAATGTTGTGCAAGTAAGCCTTCATAAAACCTCCACCGATTTCACTTGTCTTCTCTTCATATTTGAGAGAATTTTAATTACCTATCATGTCAATGAAGTGTACATGATTAGGTACAAGTAGATGATTATGAGTAACATTTGGGACATTATTATTTTGGACCACAATCATCTTTGGTTGGATCACTTTTCCACCTCACTTTTAAAAGTTCAAATTACTCAGTATTGTGCCCTAGGGCATCAGAATGGTATGCATATCGTGCTTAAGGTTTTAAACCTTTTGAACGTGGATCTGCAAGATTTTGACGAATGAAATCTATCATATTTAGACGTTTAAATTTCTATATTAAACTCGTGTAAAACTCCCTAATTCGTGTGAAATTGTTCACGGATATTTAACTTTCTTCAAATCCCTATTTAGGATAGGGATTATAAGGTGCTCGAAAATTCTGAGAAGAATTATGAACATTTTTATATGATGGAGCTCGCCAATGTGTGTCTTTAAAAGACTATGATGATGTCCTAGTAAGTTTTACTCGATATTGGAGTGTGAATTGTTCCTAATTGACTAGATGAGTCTTATGATGAAGAATGTTAATGTTCCATAAGAGTGAATAGGGTAACTTATAGTTGACTTAGTTATCTCTATGTGCTTCTTCAATGTTATTATACATGTGATTATATGATAATGAGTGTGTCTTGTTTGGTATACCTATATCTCTATACTTGATACATGAAGAATGTGAATATGAACTCTTGACTTAGTAGTCTAAAGTACTTTAGTCATTTATGCAAATGTATGATTGAAATAATACCTTTAACATATTACGTGGGTCATTTACTTGGAACATTCAAACTAGAATAGAGGTTATGATATCCTTGAAGTTTAAAGCCGTTACAGTATCCTTCTTGTGTGATGATAGATATAGGGGTAGGTTGGCTTGAACGGCATGAAACTATCTTTAAGAAAGTCATTGAGATATACTAATTTACCTTTGAATAGCAGTCTTAGTTGACCCTCTTTGGTAAGGTGTATTATGATTTGGCTGTGACTACTGTATGGTACTTCTTCAGAGACCCTTTAGCGTGACTTACTCTTTGAGAACCAAAGGCTAGAACCAAGTGAACATGATTGTTGAGTGACTCTACTGTGAACATGATTGTTGAGTGACTCTACTTATGTTGAACCTAGAGTTACAAAGATATCCTTGATATCCCTTAACCACATGCTAACATGGGATATGTCCTAGTTCTACCCTTGACAAGTAGAACACCCTCAATCGGAGTAGACTAGACTCCAGATTCCATGCCTAGATAGTACGGTTTATGCCGGTTATTTCCTATTCTCATCATATGACAACATTCTAGTATTTGATGAGCATTACAATGTTTAGATAGTAGAATGAAATGCTATCTAGACATGGCACGAGTAGGCTTTTAAGGTTATAGGCTGTAGGTACCCTAGGTCTTTCCAAAACTATTATGTGAAGTCTTCTAAATGCTTAAATGAAACTTAATTGAATCAATGAATGATTATGACCTAAATTAAAGTAGGTTAAATAAAAGTATCCTATCTAGGTAGCTTTGAGGGTTGCTCGGGTAGACTTGGAAGGAGTGTATGGGCGGTCTATTAATGTTTTACTAAATTGAATCTTAGAGTAACCTTAGGTGGGTAGTTGAATGCTAAGTACAAAATAATCATATCTTAGGTAGTCTTAAGGATTAATTAGGTGTTCTTGAACAGGGTGTATGAGCGTTCTAGTCTTGTCCTACTTAAGAATTCCTTCGTATAATGTTTTGTAGGAGTGTTATATGCTTATGTAGCTTGATATGATGTGATCCTATTATGTGGTTTAATTTGAAGGTGTATTATGTGAAGTTGATGTAAAATGTGGTTCTTATATTTATGTTATGAAGGTGTCTCTAAAAAGAGCATGTAAAAATACTTTAAATCAAATGTCCTTTCAGAGTGATTTTATTGCATCTAACCATACTTAGTTCAATCTAATGTACTAATTCCATATATTTTTTCTTATCTCTAAAGGTGTAGGTTACATTTGAGAGGAGTTTTTGAAGTGAAGCTTTGATACGAGCATTTCTTTCAAGAAAGTGTTGGTATGTCCACAATTGTTCCAAGGACATCACTATGTTTAGTTATCTTATTCATAGTCATAGTAATATACTTACCTACTTTCTATATTGATATTGTATGGCCAGTGACCCAAGATATTTGTGTGTCTAAGATGATATTTATGAGATCTAGCATTACTTATGTTTTCTATAGAAGAGATTTTTTTAGGATGTTTGTGAAAAGGTTTAATTCCGCACTACTTTTCACATATGTTATGCAATGAATGATGTCTAAGGGATTGTAGGAGTCATCCTAGAGGTTGAATGCTCCGTGCAGCAACTTGAGGATGCCATTTCTTATAGGGTTTGCTTTCGGATAGTTACACAAGAATACTTGAGATGAGGGATATTATTGAGTCTTTGAGCTGAATAATTCATGCAAATATTTCCACATGAAACCTATTTTGAGTTATACATTCTAAAAAAGATTTTTTAACAGACAAAACATGTCTTCTTAAACAGATTATCTTGTGAAAGTACAATTGTGTTTTGATAAAAATGTTTCTAAAACATGATAGGTTTGACAATTGTGTATGACAAAAATGTTTAAGCTCTATGGTATCTATTTATATCATTAATGATTGAAAAGTATTCTATCTGAATATTCCATCAATATTTATGCAGTATGACTTCTCGAGTCATCAATGATCATATTATAACATGATTTTTAAATGTTTTTTATAAAGCGTATTGAAGTATAAGAATAGTGGAAAAGGAAATATCCATCAATAAATAATTTCACATTTATTAGAGGAGGAAACTGTGATTACCAAAAGAGTTTTGAGTTATTTTTGTACCATCTCTTTTAATGGAATGATCTACGAGTAATAATATCAAAATGCAAAAAGACATATATTTTTAAATATATGTTTTAATATATTTTGTGAGTAGTATTCAGTACATATATTAGACTATTTTAGATAACATCAGTCTCCTTAATCCATATAAACGACGTGGGTAGGAAGAGTCATATATTTTAGATGATTCCTTAATGATTTTTAGCAGAATAGTGCATCCACTTAGTTTAGAGCTTCTATATCCCGACAATGTATAAGGCAGTTAAGGAAGAGTGGGAGAGATATGGTATTATTACATAATTCATACTGATTGTTGTTGATTAGAGTATCTCCCACATAGTTATATTGTATTTTTATATAGAAATTTTTAATAATATATTATTCAATACAATTGTGTTATTTTTTTACTATTTAAAAGGATTTAATATATTGCGTCTTTTCTTGTTCTTTTATCATTGAGTATCTTGAGTTGAGTAACATTGTGTTGAATTGAGTATCTTTGATTTTGGCATTTTATTCTTGTTTTTGAGTTGAGGTTAATTGAGTGATTGGAGGAGCGGTAAGTATATTTCCTTTTAAAAAAAATAATTTTAGTCTTATGTTTATGCTTTAGAATTCCCTTACGTGATTGTACCTTCATGCCACGGTACAAATATTCTAGATTGTCAACAAGGATTTCGTTCAGGCCACGTAATATTCCCGTCACCTTTGGTGAGTCTTCTTATATTACGGAGGACATTGCCTTGATATCAAAGTTTGTAGTTTTGAGATATAGTGGGTCTTGTCCTGGTATCCATCTTTAATAGTACAGACATCATAGATAGATAATTTTGAGTAGTTAAATTCAAATATAGGTGATTCAATCATGATCAAATAGCATATAATACAATTGAATTAAGAAGATGAAGTTAGAACCTTCATCAAGCCTCTATTTGCCTAAAACCTTCATAATCACCTTCAACATCAAATACTACAATTCACCATGAAAAACTCATGAAAAAAAATCATATTATCATCATATGAGCATAATTAAATACTACGCATTATATTGGGATCACAATCAACCCTTACCCACAGTGCGATCACAACCCTCTTTATATTGTAATTCTTTGGATTCACAATTGACAAAAAACTAGGGGGAATCCATGGATGGTAGAATGCATAGATGAAAAAGTTTCAAATACCTTAGCTTATAGACTTAAACCCAACTCGAATCCTTGGTTAATTCGTCTTAGAAGAAGCCTCCAATTTATCTTCTTCTTCTTCTTCTTCTTCTTCTATTTCTTCTTCTTTTTAATGGTGGTTTTGGGAGAATTTTGGGAGAGAAAGGTTTTGTTTTGGAGTCTAGAGTCTAAATGGGTAGTGTACTACATAAATACCTTTCAAACCCCCTAAATAACCTCCAACAATTAATCCATAAAGTACTTAAAATACCTCTTCAACTATTGGACCATATAACCAATTTAAATTTGACTTAGAAACGACACAACCAAATTTTGGACTCACTGTGCGTCGTGGCATCACATGGATAAATTTTCCCTTTGAGTGATGGCTGCCCGACGCACAATAGTCTCCACATCTAGGCTGCCCGGTAGACTTTGTGTCCAATGTGTGGGTCCCCTTTAGGTGCATAAGGGGGTCCTCGCGGTGTCGTACTCGAACGTTTTGACCCTTTACATGTAATTCCATGTGTACGAACCCTCAATACTCAATTTCACCTTTATATAAGACTTCAAGACTCCACTACAAAATGTTGGGACATACTATATTGACTTAGGCTAGTTTCCGGGCGTCCTGGTCATCCTTGGATGTTTCACTTTCAAACTCTGCATTCGCAATTATTAGACTACAATTAGTCATTTTAAAACCTTATAAGCTTATGGCACAGACATGTTAGGATCTATATTGACCTAAATAATTTTGAGGTAATAAATATATGATCCCAATATGGCGGTAAAGAGTAATAGTTTTGGGATGACATTCCATATAGAATGCTATAAAACCCGAACTTAAGGATTTGGGTTAAGCTTGAAAGTAGTAAGAGCATACCATTAGACTCAGACCTTGGTAAGAGTAATCCTATTCCATACCAGTCCATTTGTCATTCAAGGACGAATGATATAAAAAGGGAGACACTGTAACACCCCAAAATAGTTTTAACCTAAGACATAAACCATCCTTCGTAGTGCCACCCGAAAAACCTCCTATTCATAATCGGCGTATTCGACCTACGGAGGTCTCATGCAAGCCACATAAATAATTAATTGCATACGATACTTAAAAAAAGAGAATAATTAAAATTTTATTCACACACGAAGAATACATTCACTAAAAAGAAAAAAGAAGATATTAAAAATCAAACTTTCAATTATGCCTCATAAAACCATCTAATAACTTTTGAAGTACAACATTTGGGACTAAGCCCATACAAAACATAAAACGAAGAATAAAACACCATAAAATAACATGTGGGTTCTTGTCCTCGAATCTATGAGGACTCACCAATTTTAATCTTCAACCCTTAGAAACCTATACATCATCCATATAGTACCAAGCCTCCAATTAATACACTTTAGATATAAGGGTAAAAGAAGGGGTTAGCAAAAGTAAGAACTAAGTATGGAAGCCATAAAAAATATGTAAAAAGGGAAATTTATTGTAGAAACATGCTTTCATGATATTTTTAGAAATACCTTCATTATAAGAGTTTAAGAGACACAATACAAGTAAACATTCACATATAAAACTTATTCAACTAGCATCAACATATATCATTGATCAAGTAACTTATTTCATGATATTAGACCATCCATCTATGTTTATCCTAAAACCCACTTAAGTGAGACGTGAAGTAGCCGGCCATACAACCTATTCAATACACGCTTAAGTGTTCCTCAAGACTAATAAAAGTAGAATCATTTCCTTTGAAGCATATCATAACCAAGTGAACATTATTAATTTTAATAAGCAATTTAAGGAACAACCAAACAAATGTGGGACTCCACATAATGGTCTTAGAAGACCTAGGGAACTCCCTCTAGGACCGTCAAGGCCTAATCATTCCATGTGTAGAAAACATCCAATACTACTAACTACATGTCATAGAACCTATCCAATAATTATAGTGCACATCCCACATGATGGGAATAGGCATTAACTTACATAGACCATACTATTTAGGCATGGAAACATGGTTCTTAAGACCCCACATCGTGTAAGGTGTTCTATTTTTCAATAGTAGGTCTAGGAGACATCTCATGTAGGCACATGGTTTAGGGGATATCGAACTTCCTATTTGTACTCTAGTCTCATATTATAGTAGAGTTACTACCATAAGAGTATCGACTAAGTGCTTTGTATTACTGATACGCTCAAATTATTCATACATAAATAAGTATAAGCGGTTGTATCAATTAAAGAACCCAATTGTTAGGTTTGGGTCGATCCCATGAAGAAAATGCTTTAGACTTAAATTTAGCCTACGATTACGTTTATTTAGTCAAGTCATTTCTGAAAAACATTTAACTAAAAGGGGGGGTTTTGTAACAAAAGTGTTCAATTATGTCTAAGTGAAACAAGTAGAAAAACTAAAACCTTGGTTTTTATTAAGTGATGAGAAAAACTAAGGTTTATGTGTTCCCCATAGGTTCATAACATAGTAATCCTACATATAACCATTCTTTCTAGTGTCTTGCATGCAGAGTAATAAGTTAGGTATCTTTAATTCATTGGTCCAGCAACTAGACAATTACGCATCGCATCTTAGTCCGGCTATGTTTGTCGAATTTACTAATCATTATCTTTACCTCATATTAAGCATCATATTCAATGTATGGCTAAGTTACTACATTGCACAAATTGAAACTAACCTATTAGATAGTGTCCACTTAATCTATGTTTATTATTTTTTTCCTATTAACTATCTACCATGTTCTGATGTGTGCATGTGTTAAAAATACTTTGAAATAAAAGAATTATCAATACATGCAAGAATCTATTCTAGAATTGTTATTTAGCTCGTTTTACCTTGTTTATCACCGATGGTTCTCACAACCCTAGTATTGGATTTAGTTACCCATGTCTAGAAATACACAATTCATGGTTGTTAAACAATAATTCTTTCTTACTTTGACAAGTTTGAAAAAAATGCAGAAATTGCACTTGAAATAACGAAATTCACTTGAGAATCGATTTCAGAAATTTGAATTAATTCACAAAATCTAAAGTTCAGTCTCCAATAACAAGAATATGAAAAATAATAAAGAGTCTAACCCAAAAAATAAGGTTTTTAAGCCTGTTTATAATAAAATGTCCTAAATTAAAAGGAGTTCAAAATCGGGAATGTTTGTCTAGAAATTTGTCTTCAATCGACGACTCCACTGCGGTCGGTCGATGGAATGACGGAGTGTCGACTGCCTCAGTCTGTCCATACATAATATCTTCTTCGTCCTTCAATCTTGCATCATCTCTGACCAACAACATGGTCCATCGACACACTTACAGTTCGTCTATGCCTACGACGTTCCATACATAGTAATTTCTTTAACATCGGGTATTTGGACTAATCCCTGATATGATCGACGGTTTTCTAGTACGGTTTGTCGATCTGTTGACGGGCCTTCGATCCTTTAGTAGACCTAAACTTGGTCTAAATTCCCCGAGTTGCTTCCAAATGCTTGGATCTCTCGTCGATCATCACCACCTATGGACTGTAGATTGCTTCGTGGGTCACCTTTTCTACATAATCTTCTGCATTTCTGTTTTGGACAATTTTCCTGCAAAACATAGATAAAAACACATTAAAATTACTATAAAAAGGCCATAGACATACACTAAACTTAAGGAAAAAGCATTGGATGTACCGTGACACCATGGTACATCAACACCCTCAACCTAAATTTGTTATTTGTCCTCAAGCGACGCACTATGACTCACCACAACACCTTTGGACAAAAGATCCTCTTTTAAGCTTTAACAATCATATGGCTATCAATCACAATAATTTCTATTTCTTTAATTCATGATTTCACTCTTAGGCTCACTAGGCTCATTCATGTGGATTAGACCATGACACTAAGTCACCACATCGATACCTCTACTGTTTTATCTCTGACAAAGGCACAAAATTTCCAATATTGCAATTACTGTTTTCACATCCAAAGATATCCTCCTTTTTCACACAATGACTTCAGATTTGAGTATACGATCATTATTCAACTCTCACTCTCAGAAAAACTTCACACCTAATTGATACTTGTCGCCATAGCCTTGCCCTTATTTTAACTGCTTTAAGTTAACCACATTCGACTCTTATGATCACGATAATATTTTCATGGCTTGTAACGTAGGATAAGGGTTAGATATGATACATATGGATACATTTTAGTAACTTATTGTCCTCCTTGAAATTACGGCTAAGCGTCCTACCTCTTTCATTGCCTATTATTCCCTACTCTTCATTTTCTTGTATAATTTACCTTGTTTTCACCTTTCTTTCTGCTTTTCTGCAAATGACTCTTCTTTAAACACTTCTTTTATTTTTTTATATTCATTTTATTTTTTATTTTTATTTTTATTCAAATTCTTCACTTTATTTCTAATTTGATTGAGTCACTTCTCTTTTTCACTGTTTATTTTTTTTCACATTAGTACTTCAACCCCACTTTTCGGAACATTATTCATAATACCCACCCTAAACTCATGGATTAACCATTAGTCAAGGTACAGAATACCACAGGTTCAGTCAGGGCCAAGACAAAAACGGTTTTCTTCCTTTGCTACCCTCAACTTATTCTTTTGACCAAATTTCAGGTGCACATATCCAAGGAGGGAACAGGGCCAACACATTATACTCAGAAAAAATGAGTTGGCATATAAAAGAGAGGTCCATAGTAAGCTCAAAATATTTGGATAAAAAAGGGATCAATTTCATTTGGTTTTCTTTTGTTTAGGATAAAGATTGACTAATTTGAATAAGGGCGTATTATCCTTTCCTAATTGTCTAACACATATTACTTTTTTTAGGTATAACCAGGCAAGTTCTATCTAGTTACCAACACTGGAATAATAATCTTTCCTCACAGACTTTTAACACATCATTACCCTACCAGATTATCAGACACCTAGTTCGCGTGTTAGATTAAGGGTCATGGAATGGTGTATCACTATGTCATGCTAAGAGCTAACACATTAAACATTCACTGTGCCTAATCATGCAAACAGTCTTTTAAGAACGACATATCACTTATATATAGCCATTATGATTCAGATTAAACACTTCACACTTTGTACAAGATACTAACATGCTGATTTAATGGTAAAATATACAGTCTTGGGGAAAAAGAACATAGGCAAGAAAATCCTAAGAGAGGATCATGAGTTAGGCTACTCAGACTTCACCGTAGAACTCACTTTTAATTTACCACACCCTAAACAAGAAAGCATGCAATTGTCTCCAATGCATAAGAAATATAAGAACAATATGGAATGTGAAGCAAACCTGAGGATCATAGCACCGAAAATTAACAAGCAGGTGGGTTCGGTTTCCTGAAACCCTCTCAATCAGTAGTAGGGACACCATATGCAACGTCCGCATCAATATACACACCCTCAGTTGTGCTCCTCTAAACATCATCAAGCCTGGAGCTACATGCCACAGAAGCTAACTCATGAGCCCTCATCTTCCAGGCCTTCTCATCTACCAAAGAAGCTCTCCTCGCAGCCTTCATCTATGTGCGCTCATTTATTATAGACCGAGCCTCCTCACTCTCTCTTGACCGGTGCCTCTTGGCAATCTCACTTGGTCGAGGCAATGGCGCGGTGGTGTTCTAGAACAGTGCACTAAGCACCGTGTCTTTTGTAAGCTCCACAAATTTAGCCTCAGGATTGGGTACCCGCACGTCTAAAATGGAATCAACATCAGCCCTCAGTATCGCGAAAGCAGCATGGAGATTCGTCAAATCAATAGTGTTGGCTTATCGCGCAAGGACACTAAACTCAAAAGTATCGAGGCACAGGTTGACCTTCTAAATCATACTCTCTGTCTTCACGACAATCTTCTTATCAACCCGATCATCAGCCTCACCAATGGTCTTCTACGTGCATGAATGCATATGATGCGGTAATGTGGCCATCTGGGTCTCTAGCTTCAGGACACTAGCAACTGGGGCAAGCTCTCCAGATGGTGTAAAATAGGAGGAACACTAGTGCCCGGGGCAAACTCAACCGGGGTGGTGTTGGTTGGCTCTGACGTAGCATGACGCATTTGACTTTCTCTAAGGTATCTGCGAGGTTCTTACCCAACGACTGCACCTACACTCCAGGCACTCTATTTGAGACTGCCTCATTAGCCTCATCACTAATGAGACCGATGTACATTGTCATGTAGGAGAGAAGAGAACATCAATGTGCCAAATGGGCACTCCAGAAGCCTTCGAAAACTCAAATATCAGACGGGAGTAGGGGGTAAGTGACCGAGGCCTTAAAAGACCTCTCATGGATGACCGCCAGCAACCGCCTCAGAAAATCAATCTTGAACCTCGCGACTTAAGCAGCAACCAATACCACTCTATCCCATGTAAGTATGTTGTCAGATGTTGTGGGGGATAGGCGGTGGCAGACGAAGATCAAGATGAACTTTTCAGCAAACGTGAGGTTAGACTTATCGATAAGGCCTTTGGGCTCCAACACAGAGTCTGCACCTTCACGATCTACGCATATGTGCTGGGTAATCCACCTCTTGGTTGTCTCTCTCACATCCTTGTCTCTGTTGAAATGGTCCTTCTTAATCAAGTTCCACTGGTAGTCAAACTCTGCTGTCAGGGGGCCCCTATTGGCATCAATATCATCACCCTATAAGAAATGGTGAATGGTGGGTAAAGACATATCCACCCGGAAGACACGGTCTCGAACATAGGTAAGTGAAGCCTATTTGTCAGGATTAGGGCCTATCCAACGAAGCCCTATGAGTCGCTACGTAAGAAGCGTAGAACTCTTGCACTAACTCCTCACTATAAAGTCCCACACTCCTAGCCGTCCACTCGAGCACGTGGCGGGTGAAGAGGTCATGTATAGTAGGGAAAATATGTAGATGCCCTATTAGAACCCACCGTTCATGTATCACAGTCCGAGTCATGACCCCCTTATCATTGAGCAGCTTGGCGTCCCTATATATTTGGTGATGCCTCTCTACGCACCACCGGTTAGGATGATCAACAACCAGTCAAGGAACCTTATGTGGGGTGACACAGCAACCTCCAAACTCTGGGCCTAATCAGACAAGCCATGATGAGCAAGTACATCAAGAATAGTGTCTCCCTCCTAACAAGAATCTTAGGAACTGGCCTCATTCGACCCTGTAGAGTGGGTCGACATAGAATCAAAAGTCTCTGTGGAGCCAGACGCTCATTCAAAAACTGAGGCATACCTAGATAGTGTGCCAATAAGTGTGTGCTCCTAATCAGAATGGGAGGTAGTGACTACGCCGGACGCCACCTTCTTCGGCGTGCCCCGTGTGGTGCTAGCAGAAGATGTCGGTTTCTGGGTTCCTGGTGCCACATATTCGAGATAACGCTCATTGTTCAACGAGCCAATCACCATCTAGCGTGAAGGTTCCACGAATTTGGACGGTCTTCTGGAATATACTAAATATAGCTTGGGGGTCATTGTACCTGCAAGACAAAATTATTATATTCATTGTAATAATCTGATACACACAAGAGACACAAAACCCAAATTTGAAGGAAAGGCACAGTGAAGTGCAGAACTACAGAATAGGATGACGTAGACTATCGATGGTGCGACAATAGTGTCTGTCGGTGGACACTTAGAAAAAATCAGAAGTTACAGGTCCACAGTGTACGTAGTCAGACATGACGGACGTGCAGAATGGCTCGTCGATGAAATGACAGACTGTATTCCGCTTTCGATTTTTGAGACTTAGAAAAAGTCAAAATGAAATACAGATAGGAGTTTCAGTTAGGAATGATGGACGTGCAGAACGATCGTTTTCTTAATCGATGAACCTTAGTCCAGTTCTATCATCCCAGAGTTCGATAAAAATAGGATGCAGCTATGGATGGACCCAATCGATGGTCCGTCCAATAACCAATGGTCCGTAGACGCGGTTTTGAACAGTCGCTTAGAGAAAGATTTTTCCAACATCCATTTTCACCCCACACATAAACAATTTCAAGCAGATCAAGACACCCAATTGTCCACATCAATATACCAACAACTTTGTAATTCATAGGGCTTGGATTATTCAAATTCCGATCCTATATTCTAATATATATCAAGCCCTATGTCAGAAAACCACAAATCACTGTTCACTTTGACAAATAGCAACCCTAACCCATTCACTTTCCCTTATTCTAAGGGATAGAAACCCAATTTTAAAAAGGTAAGCATGTAACGTTGTCCCTAAGTGAAGACTCACATACATTTTAATTATTTTTGCATGAAAATGGATGCTAATTCATTAAGCGGATGAGAATGCATACATGTACGTTGTATTTGAGTAAATGTGAGGGTGAAATTTTTGACAACAACTACCGACCCCACAGTCTAAAACCGACTAGAAAATTTGAAGAGATAGGTGGGAATTTAAGAGAGTAGTGTTTTGGAAATTGAGGGATTTTGGAGAAGATGGGAAACCATAAAGGAATTATGATGTATTCAATGTGGTAGTGAGTGGGTGAGTAGGAGAATAAGACGAGGGAAATGGTTGGGGGGAGATGAAAAGGTGAGGGGTAACTTAAACGGTGGGTTTTTAATATATAGACGGTCGGTTCGGGTGGGGTCATGGGTTATGGGGAACTAACGATTTCTTCTTGATGGACCGTAAGTCAATCGACGGTTTGTCGAGTCTTCCATTGATTGTGCCTTAACTTAGAGAAAATTGAAAATAATACTTGGGATCCACGAACTCCATCGACATTCCGTCGATGGGACGATGGCCCGTCAATTGGTTCGAGATCAGTGCAACAAACCAATTTCTGCAGATTTCCATTGGTTTGGTCCCTGCACATTGAGCATCCAATAAGCAATTCTTTTTGTATTTTCTAGACGCTTTTTAGGCACGGACCCTAGACTACTCTCTAACCAACACTTCAAAATAAAATAAAGAAAATTCACACATGACATTAAGTAATAAAATGGAACTATTCCTATACAGATAAGAAAAACCTATTGTTGGATATAGGATACATATTGGGTTCTCTCCAAATAAGCGCTTGATTTACCTCGCAGCACGATGTAAGACTCTTGATTACACAAACTTCATTAGGATGGTATGCCTCAACCACTTCATTCGCATTTTTTGCATGCTTGAGGTAGATTTTTATTGTTTGTCCATTTACCGTGAACCTTGCACCCTCCTTGTTCTCCAACTCAACCGCACCATGAGGGAACACTTTAGTGATAAATAATGGACCAGTCCACTTGGACTTGAGTTTTCTTGGAAACAAATGCAACCTAAAATTGAATAAAAAAAGCACCAAGTCCCCAATCGCAAATTCAAGTTTCTCAATCTTTTGGTTATGGTACTTCATATTTTCTTTGTAGAGGTCTTAACTTTCATATGCCTTCAGTAGAAACACATCAAGATCATTTAACTCATTTAATCTTTTTTCCGCTGCTTCATTGCAATCCATCTTCAAATTCTTCATCGCCTACATGGTCTTATGCTCTAACTCAACCGCTGGCTAACAAGCCTTCCCATATAAAAGTTTGTATGGAGACATACGTATGGGAGTCTTGTATACTGCACGGTAGGCCCAAAGAGCATCATCAAGCCTCCTTGACAAATCTGTTCTACTAGCATTCACCATTTTTGCAAAAAATTGCTTGATTTCTCTGTTTGACACCTCAACTTGCCCACTAGTCTATGGATGGTAAGGAGTGGATACATTGTGGAAAACCCCATATTTATCCACTAACCGTTTGAACAACTTCTTGCAAAAGTGGGATTCCCCATCCCTAATAATGTCCCTCGGGGTGCCAAATCTGGAAATAATGTTCTTTTTAAAGAACATGGTGACACTCTTCCCATAATTATTTGCAAGTGCTATGGATTCCACCTAGTTTGGCAGATAATTAACCACCACAAGAATATACCTCATCCCATGAGAACATACAAAAGGGACCATAAATTCAATGCCCCACACATAAAACAAATCAATTACAAGAATGGATTAATAGGGAGCTCTTGCATTCTAGAAATACCTCCATCTCATTGGAACTTATCACAGGCCTTGGCGAACTCATGATCATCTTGGTGGATGGTGGCCAATAGTAGCAACATTGCTAAATTTTATGGGTAGAACGGAAACCACTATGATGCCCACCCACAAGGGAGGAGTGGCATGCCTCCAAAACACTTATAATATCATCTTCGGGAACACAATGACTAATAAGACCATCAGCACAACTTCAATATAAATATGGCTCATCCCAAAAGAACTTTTTCACATCGTGCATGAACTCTTTATTTGATGAAAGGATAAGTCCGATGGAACTATATTACTAACAAAATAATTTGCAAAATTGGCGAACGATAGATTTAAGTCATGCGAAGCGGCAAAAACATGCTCATCAGGGAAAGTATCATCTATTTCACACTTTACACCCAAATCTTTAATAGCGCATCCTCTAATCTTTACAAGTGATTGGCAACTTGATTGTCGGTCCCTTTTCTATCTTTCACTTCAAAATCGAATTCTTGTAAACACAAAGTCTGCTTAATTCATTCATTCTTACTTCACATTATTCGTTTTATTCATTCATAGGCTGATGTAAACAACAACTAAACGTAGGATGAAGTTTAAGACTCTCATTGGGATCATGAAGTGCAATGACCAAGAATGACCTAATGTCATTAGTTAAATCCGGTTTCTCCTCTTGATTATCTTGCACAAACACCTTCATATCTCTCATTTAATTATGTTAATACTTTGAGGAACATACAACCTTAACATACATAGATTTTGTGCGCATCATGAAATCTGAAGTCTTCCCCACACCGAAAAGAGGTGGAGTCACTTGCTAAAGTGAAACAAAAACATGCTAGGTTTTTGGGTTCGAACTAAGCTAGTTCCCTATGTTCACAACATAATTCAAAGACTAGGAGACCCATAACCACCTCTGTGGACAGTCTCATCTTCATGAAAATTACGTGAACCCCTGCCCTTCCTGAAAGAAGGTATCACCACTTACAACAAGCCTATCGATGCTTAGTTTAAAGTTCCTATTTACATTAAATTCATACATCATGGAATATTTCTTTTAGAATGAGGTAATCATAGATTAATAGATGATTTATAATCTCTGCTATAAGTATTAAGTGTATATTGTCCTTACACTTACATATACAATGTGATTGATACTTGTCTCTTAATATTCAACACTCTCTTAGGTGAGTACTTTTGGTGACCTTTACTCAGGCTTGGTTAAGACTTGTTTTACCATTCACCTTAAGCTCTTATGATGTTGTCACTATTTTAATTATCATCATAGTTTCATATAATTACTCACCTCGTTACGTGAATGTTAATTACTTAATCTGGCCATTAACTCATGGTAGTACCCCTTTCAGGTTGCTCATATTTGGATAAGTGTTTCATGATAATCTAAGTATATGTTGTGCAAGACTTATGCATTTTACCCATTCGGCAAAGTGACCCAAGTTCGATACCTAGTGGCTGCAATTTATTTCATTATATGTAAGGCTTATGAGCCTTACATTTTCGATAAAGAGAACTCTTGTTCAAATCCCTTGGGCGGCATTTTATTTTTAATTATTTAGAGTGCTAGGTATCTTCATATATCTAGCCACGAGATTTTGGGATCGAATGCAAGTGGACTCAATTTTATTATTTTATTTTGGTGTGATATTTATGTTTCTCACACCCATGGCCGAATAGTTGGGTTTGAATCCCATTTCTCACACTCTGTCATTTCTTTTAATTTAAGGCTTCTTCTGTTAGTGTTAGGACCTTAAGGTCTCTAGTTCCACCCTCAATGGCAACCTATATTTCTCTTCATTTTTACTAGTGATTAGCCGAAACTATACTCAATTAACATATGCCTTTTATTCACTTTCCTGCATTTATCCTAGGTGATTAGCTTAGAGTTTTACAAGTACTTCTAAAAAATTCGTTAAGGACTTTATTTTAATTTTCTTGTTCATGGACATCACGATTTTATTTTGCATGTTAAACACACAACATTACTTAAACACACAAGTCACAATTTCTTCAAGTAAACTATAACAACACAATTACGAAAAAACTGCATGTTTTGTGCACATATGACATTCGACATTCGGACATACATAACAAATCATAAACAATGCAAGAACACACATTGCACACAACAACAATCATTCCTAAAATCATCTACAAGAAGTCATACCAACACATGCATCAATTATTCATAGGATCTAATAAAAGGGTCATGCAACGGGTCACCCTTCATTTTTAGATTGTAATTGAACTGAGCCTTAGGACTCTTGGGAAAGGGAACAAGAGAGAAGAAAAACCCATACCTTTTTAATACTTGAAAACCAGCAACAACTACACGTCCTAATCCACACACAAACCTTTCTTCTGAGCTTTGATTCTTGTTCCCAAGTGAGGTTCTTTACGTTATTTCTTAAAACATTAGGCATACTTTTTTTTTATGGATGCAGCCAATAATTCCTTACAACAGTAAGTTTACTTTTGTTTTCTGTTTTTGAATTGTAAGGTTAAGCTGAAAAGTGTTTTTAGGAGTATATAACGAATTAAGAGTGTACATGAAGTACAATCCTAGTGGGAATCGTGTGCCCCCTTTAATGGTTGTTGTTGTTGACTTATTCTACACAATTGAAATGGTAAAAATCAGATTATAATCTATATACAGAGTTATTATAATGTTCCCTCCTTATTTTGTGTAATTTAAATCATTTAATTCATGCCATCTATGGCTCGAACTCGGCTCAAACCTTAGTGTGGAGATCCGGTCAAACTCGGATTTGACCACCAATCTTTGACCCATTTTGACAAATTATAAACCTTATTTAATTAATTATATATCAGCCTAGGGTAATTACAATAATACCCCTAGCCCTGCAATTACATTTATACCCGTAGAACCCTTAAAACCTAGAAATAACCCTCTAAGTCCGGGTAACACTCATCCCTGTGAATTCTAGTATTCGGGTACCCAACATTGATGGAACCAACCCTGCCTAACTCAACTAACTCACCAAGTTGGTTGACTTTGCTGGTGCATAGGTCCATGGGTCTGGTTCCACGCGCATCAAGTCGTGTGAACCCGGTCTAACCTAGGCATTCTTGTTACGTTAAGGCCTTACATAGCATAGTCGTTTTCGGGTTGTCACATTATCCCCCCTTAGGAAAATTCATCCCTGAATGACACTAAATGTAATTTGAACAAAGAGGGTAATTTTCGAAAGTTACTTCATCTCTTTTGGGAACATTTGATCCACACTTATTTGGGTGGTGCATATCATGCAAGCTTATCTAAGGCTTCATTCCTGAGATTGAGGAATTTCCTTCTCAATCACACTTACCTTAATGCACAACACAATTCATGCAACACAGAAAACATGCCTATGATACACAAAAACAACAACATATATTGTAAACATAACTTCATTTTCACTCATACAATGCTATTTTAAAACATATGATTACTGACTTTTCACACCAACTCTACTAGAGCAGTTGGAACTTAGAGTTTCTTAAACATGAATAAGTATTTATGAAAAGAATATCTAACCTTAAGAACTGAACAAATGAGCATTGCGAGATCTCATGTCAGCCTCGGCCTCCCAAGTTGCTCACTCAACAAGGTGGTTTCGCCACTGGACTTTCACGTTGTCAATCTCCTTGTTCATCAGTCACATCACTTGAAAATCTAAAATTTCTATTGGAACATCTTCATAATAAAGGATCTCATCAACTCCTAACACCTCAATAGGAATGATGGATGCTGGATTGCCTACAGACTTCTTAAGCATTGAAACGTGTAACACTAGATTAAAAGAAGACAAATCTTGAGATAACATTAATTTCATACAATGTATCACTACCCATTTCATGGGTATCTTCATGTAGACCAGAACACCCAGCTCAAACTCTAGAGCTCTCTTTCTGTTTCCTGCATAGGATTTTTGACGACTGTAAGCAGTAGTCAATCTAGCTCTTATATTTTTCACCTTCTATATAGGATATCAGGGCCAAGAATTGCTGATTCTCCTACCTCAAACCACCCAACCAGAGACCTACATCTTCGGCCATATAGTGGTTCAAAAGGTGCCATCCAAATACTTGAATAGTAGCTGTTATTTTACAAGAATTCTATCAGCGGCAAGTGATCATCCCAACTCCCATTGAAGTCAATAACACATGCTCCCAACATGTCCTTAAGGGTATAGATTGTACGCTCTGATTGTCCATCAGTCTGAGGATGAAAAGCAGTACTAAGCTTCACCTGTGTACCTAATCCCTTTTGGAAACCTTCCAATAATGAGAAGTAAATTGGGCTCCCCTATCCTAGATGATAGGCAAAGAAATCTTGTACCATCTCACTATCTAATCAATGTAAATCTTTGCATAATCTTCAGCTTTGTAAATAGACTTCATTGGTATGAAGTGAGCGGACTTGGATATTCTTTTAACAATAACCCATATCGAATCATAGAGTTTCTACTCTTTTGCAGACCAAATACAAAATCGATATTGATAGCCTCCCATTTCCATGTTGGAATCTCAATCGTATGAGTTAGACCCCCAGGCTTAAGGTGTTTTGCCTTAATCCGTTGGCAATTTAGACACTTATCAACGAATATAGAGATGTCTCTCTTCATTCCTTCCCACAAATAGACCTCTTTAAGGTCATGTTACATCTTGGTGACACCTTGATGAATTGAATACCTGGAACCACGAGCTTCTGCCAAAATATTAGACCTCAAATTAACAACATTGGGCACACATAAACTGTTTTGGTACATGAGTACACCATACCCTCATAGGGAAAATGATTCATTCAACTTACTCAATACTGATTCTTTCAACTCCATGATTACTGGGTCGAGATGTTGATTGGCTTTGACATCTACAACAAATGAGGATTCAGATCTTGAGTGAACTGAAATGCCCCACGTGCTGCATCTTCCAGCCATACACCCTATCTAGCCAATTTGTGTACCTCTTTAACCAACTTCTTCTTATTTTCGTCAATATTAGACATGTTGCCCATGCTCAACCGACTCAACGCATCAACCACCACATTGGCCTTAACCGCATAATAATAAACACTCATATCATAATCTTTGAGCAGTTCTAGCCATCTCATCTGACGAAGGTTCAAATCTCTCTGCGTAAAAACATACTAAAGACTTTTATAGTCAGTATATACAGCAACATGTACAACATATAAATGTCTTGAAAAGTTTAATGCAATCAGCACAATAGCTAACTCAAGATTATGAGTAATACAGTTCTTATGGATTTTTAACTGTCTCGCTTCATATGCAATCACATTGCCATCCTGCATGCGAACACATCCCAAACCTACTCGGGAAGGTTCATGGTACACCACATATCTTGCACCACTCCTCGGTGACGTGAAAACTGCGCTGAAGTGAGTCGGTCTTTGATCTCTTGGAAGATCTTCTCTCATTTTTCAGACAACACCAACTTTACCTTTTTCTTCGTCAAGGCTGTCAATAGATCAGCAATAGTTGAAAAGCCTTCAAAAAACCTTTGATAGTATTTGGCCAAACCTAGAAAACTGCAAATATCGGTAGGAGTAAGAGGTCTCGGACATTTCTTCACTTCCTCCACCTTTTTAGGATCAACTTCTACACCCTGGTAGGTCACAACATGACAAAGAAAGGTCATTGATCTCAACAAGAATTCATATTTGCTAAAGTTTGCGTACAACTAATGTTTAGTAAGTACCTGCAATATCTTTATAAAGTGTACTTCATGCTCTTCTCTATACCTAGAGTATATGACAATGTTATTTAAGAGTACTATGACTAAGGAATTAAGGTACTCACGGAAAGCTCTATTCATAATGTCCATTAACGTTGTTGGGGCGTTTGTGAGACCGAATGACATGACCAAACATTCATAGTGCCTACATCTAGTACAAAATTCCATCTTAGGAATGTATTCCAACCTCAGCCTAAGCTAATGATAGCCTGACTGGAGGTTTATCTAGGAAAAAAACATGAACTTTGGAGTTGGTCAAATAAATAGTCGATTCTTGGAAGAGGGTACGTATTCTTGATAGTGACTTTGTTGAGTTGGGTATAATCAATAAACATTCTAACAGTTCAATCCTTTTTATTTAAGAACAACACTAGAGCGACCCATGGGGATATGCTCACCTAGATGAAGCCCTTATCAAGTAGATCTTTTATCAGCAACTTCAATTCTTTGAGTTTAGCTAGGGCCATCCTCTATGGGTGAATAGAAATTTTCTTTGTGTTTGGATCTAAATCAACACAAAAATCAATCTAACGTTAAGGAAGAATTCCAGGTAAATCCTCGGGAATAGACATCTGGAAACTTATTCACTATTGAAATAGAGTTTATGGAAGGAACATCTTTATCGAAGTCATTTACTCTAACCAAGTGGTACAAATTCCCCTTAGATATCATCTTATTGGCCTTTAAGTGTGAAACAATTTGGCCAACTCGACTTGAACCATGCCTTTCCCATTCCCGCTCTAACTCATTTTGAAACAGAAACCTTTCTACCCTTTTTCGACAATCTATTGTGGAATAAAAGTTATGGAGCCAATCCCTACCCAAGATTATATAAAAATCAAGCATGGCTAATTCCACAAAATTAGCGTTAGTGACTATATCAAGGATGTGAATTGGGAGTTTTTATACACTCTTTCTTCTCTAACGCCATATCATATAGGGGTACTTCCTATAATCAGCTAATGCAGGATGTCAGGAAGCACATCAAATATACTAACTATCAAAGATGTAGCAAATGATAGAGTGGATCTTCTATCTAACAATGCATACACTGAGAAATTAAATACATGCAACATACCCGTGACAACATCAGCTGACTTCTCTTGCTTTTCTCTACCTTTTAGGACATAAAATTGGTTCCTCCTAGTAGGTTTGGCTGCAGCATTAGCATTTTACCGAGGCTGAGCATCTGCCTTGGATTTATCCATCATTTGAGAACAATCTCGACCATATCTCCAATATTGCCACACCCGAAGTAGGTGTTAGAACCTATTAAACACTCACCTCCATGAGTAAGTTCACATCTACAACAAAGCTTGATTTTTCGCTGGACGTTCTGATCACTTCCCTTACTGGGGCCAAAGTCGTTCACTTTGGCATTCAAATTTCCTTAAGAAGCGGAATTACCTGAATGTCTCTTGAACTTAGGCCTGTTCTAGAATCCAAATGATCCCCTACTTGAGCTAGAACCTGTCTGATCCATAGTCTTAGGCTTCTTGCTTTCATGAACTCTCTTGTTAGGACTGCTCTCCTCCACTTACTTAGCATGCACCATCAACCTGCAAAGATCCATGTTATCATGAAACATGGCTGCCCGATAATCTTAAATTAGATCGTCCGACACGCCAGTCACAAACCTTCTTATTTCATCCCTACTATTATACATTAGAGAAAACACATACCTTGAGAGTTTGACGAATTTCAAGGAATACTCCTTGACTGATATACCTCCCTGTCTCAAGTTGATGAACTATTAAATCTTGGCTTTTCATTGCTCTCTAGGGAAGAATCTTTCAAGAAGTAGTCTTGAGAACATCCTAAGTGATGGGAATATCTCCATGTTCTCGTCTATCAGCCTACATCTGGTACAAAATTTGTGCTACATCCTTGAGTAGATATGCAATCAACTCATCCTTCAGCTCCTCATTCACTACCATGGCACAAATGATCTTGTGGACCTCATCCACAAAGTCCTCGGGATCCTCATGGGTCTTGATTCCATAGTAAACTTTGGGGTTCATTCTGGTGAAGTCCCTCTGCCTGCTAACCATGGTGCTGGCATGAGGGTTCTCTATTGGAACACCCTCTCTATTGGATTGAGCTGTGATGGCTTGAGCCTGAGTAGTGATGGCCTATGCCATCTGCAGCAAAGCATTCCTCACTTCACAATGTGTCAACCCTACTGGATTGATAGGCACTTGATGAGCAGTAACTGGGTCTAGAGGAGCTTGATTTCCTCCAACAGGTGCCTTACCTACCCTCCATCCTTCATTTCTCCTCGTATTCATTATCTACACGTAGATATAAGAAGAGAGTTAGATTCTTAATAACATAATTATGTCACAATTCCACAAAGCACAATAAAAAGTAGACGAAGGGAAAATTTCCTAAACATTATATAGTCTCTACTTCATGATAGTGGTGCAGTTCACTACCATATCTTAGAAACTACCTAACGTGGTTGATATGATCCTGATGTCTTGGATATTTAACCTAATGCTCTGATACCAATTTTATCACAACCCTGATTCTACAACCCGAATCGCAATCGGCGTCGTTGAGCTCTCGAAGGTCGCAGACAGGCCTCTTCTTGCATTCATCAAATTCATAAAGTTAATTTTAGTGGAAATTTTAAAACTTTTTGTGTATATTTTAAGTAAACATACACTTCATAAAAACTCATATTTGTAAGGATTTTCATTGCTCATAAATGAACCATCTAGTTATAAAATAATGCAACTTGAAAAAAATAGAAACTCATGTTATAAGTAATACTTGCCAAAACTGCATCATTACAACAGTATGAATAAAATAGGAAGGAAACATGAGTGGAACATACCCCACTATTTCAAATCTACTACTAATCAATAAATATAAAGGAAGGCATCCTCGAATGCATGAGGACCTACCAAGTCCGAAATAAATCTCTTAGTCCGAACAGCTGCAATGATATCCTCAATGTCCACCTGAGCATGCACCTAATATAGTAATATTGTATGGGATTAGTACACACTTGTACTTAGTATGGGTACATGTAGCAACACATAACGGTAATACATGAAAAATAATGGCTCTTCCTAATCAACATAGTTTTTTAAAAGGACAAGTCTCTTGACTTGCGTAATTTGTAATAGGAAGGTGATAGATACCATGATTATGTCACACATCATACATGCATAGGTTCACATGACATACATTTAATTTTTCATATATTATACATTTCAAATTTATGAGACATTAGAATAATGGGCATATTATGAAGACATCACAAGTGAGGCCCAACATATGGGACATCAACCTGAGGGCCTCCTTAGCAAACACCGAGTCTTCTTCATGCGTTCATTTGTACTTCACATTTTTCATTTTGTTCATTCATAGGCTGATGTAAATACCAGCTGTACCGAGGATGAAGTTTAAGACTCTTATCGAAATCATGAAGTGCAATGACAAAGAATGACCTAATGTTATTACTTAATATGATTTCACCTCTTGATTGTCTTGTACAAACACCTTCAGTATCGTTGAATTAATTAAATTTAACACTTTGAGGAACTTCCAACCTTAACAAACATAGATAATGTAAGCATCAGGAAATTCGACGTCTTCCCCACACCGAAAAGAGGTGGGTCACCTCTGTTGCACAATCTTCTGCATTTTTGTTTTGGACAACTTTCCTGTAAAACATAGATAAAAACACATTAAAAATTCGGAAAAGAGCCTAAAATACCCTCAAAGTATTGAAAATGGTACAAAATTGTGCTTCATCCGCCTATTGGCTCCAAAATACCCTTCCCACCCACCTATTGGGTCCAAAATACCCTTGTCATCCACCTTTTGGTTCAAAATTGACCACTTATTTAACGGTTTTATATTTAAAGTATTTAAATAATTTTTAAAATACGTGGAGCTCAACTATTTGTTATAATTTAACTTATTAGTGTAATTTATAAATCAATCCACTACCTACCCATTATTAATTAAATCCCTCTAAACTAATGAACCCGTCACATTCTTAATGCAAGCTACTGCCAATTCAGTGTTTTTAAAAAATATAGAAGTAAATTATCATACATTCAAGTGGCTACATAAAAATCATCGATAAATTTAAAAGTCTGACTATGTTCATTTTAATTATTCTTACGTCTCAATTATGTGATGTTACTTCATAGGTAATTTTTTTTTAAAAATAATATATTAAAGGTTTTAAAATACATCATAAATATTTATAAAATTATATTTAAAATAGTGCATGAATTAATTCAGGATGTATTATTTCTTTACCTTTAATCATAAATTTCTAATTCAATTTCGAAAGAAAGTGTCCTCCTAAATAAGCGGCTCAACCTAAATTTAATTGGGTCTTCTATTCGGACTTAAATAATTTTGAATGTCATTTTCAATAATCTATAATTTCATTGTGTTTTAGTAGTGTTTATGACGATTTTGATATTCTAATTGAATTATTAATTGGGTGAGGTTTAGTTAGTAATGAGTGGGTAGTGGATTGGTTTATAAATTATATTACTTGATTAAATTTATAATTAATAGTTGAACGCCCAGTATTTTAAAAAAATATTTAAAGAGTTTAATTTTATAACAATTAAAAAATGGTCAATTTTGAATCCAAAGGTGGATGACAAGGGTATTTTGGAGCCAATCGGTGACTGAAGAGGGCATTTTTTAGCCAAAAGGTGGATGAAGGGTATTTTTGTACCATTTTCAATACTTTCAGGGTAATTTAGGCCCTTGTCCGTTAAAAATTACTACAAAAAGGCCCTAGACGCATACTAAACTTAAGTAAAAATCATTTAAAGTACCCTGAAACCACGGTACATCACTTACTTCCTATAGAGTAAGTTCATCTACATAGGTGTATTAGAGAAGGTACCATCACTAAGCATACCAACTCATAATACCATTTCCAAGAACTCCACAACAGGGGTCTATCAGTCAAGGTTCATTAGGATAGCTCATTCATGAAACGGACACTTTGTTAGGTCTATTTGATTAAGTTAATTATTGACCTTATTTTCAAATTAAAGGTTTCATATTAACTTAGTGTTCTAGGTTAATCAAGAAGGGGCACCATTCTAAGGTCTACCGGTTTAAGACATATTATAGAATACCTTATTTAAAATTCATGGAAGGGAAGAAACTTTAGGTCTACCGATCCTAGATTTTTTGTTCATTCATTCTCAATAAAAGGATTCCTAAGCCTACAAAGTCAAGAGATCACTTTCAACAAAACTTTCATGCATCAAGGAGATGGCATCTAACTCTATCAAGTCCAGGATTTCATATTCTATAAGCTTTCATGTATCAATAAAAGATACCTACGTCCACAAATTTAAGATACAATATCATCATATAAGACTCTGCATAGTCTATAATCATCAGACATACCATTTAAAGAACTCATACGCGTCATACAATTCAATCGCATTATACAAGATTACCTAAACGTTACATTCACATTATACAAGATCACATATATATCACATAATACCTTCAGCTTATACAATAATGTAAGTCATAATACCTTATACATATTCACATTACTTCACATACCAAACTTCACCTTAGACCTTCATATATAACGTAACTTACTAATACCATTATTCACATAATACTGCCTACATGTCCATGATCACAATACACATATTGATATACAATAAGTAAACAGCTCCTCCTAAGTGGACCATACCACACAAGAACAATTCTAATATCAATTCTACCTTAGTAAAGGAAAGTTCAACTTACCCTATTCAAGAAGAAACAATAATCATTCCTTAAATTCTCCGACAATTCGCAATAGAATTGAATAAATAACAATAGAAATCAACTATCCAACTAAATATAAATACAATACCATCAACATGAGATCATAATCAATAAACCCAATTCATAAGCCAAATTTAAGGATTTTTTAAGATCAAACTTTCATGGATATTTTCATTGTATAAAATCAATGTAACATCCATAATATAATATCTAATGTTTTGAAAATCGTTTCATGCAAGAACCCTTGAGTAAGTGTGAAAATTGGACTTATTCATAACTTGAGTTAGAATGAAAATTGGACTTATTCATAAACTTTGAAATCTTTGAAATCACTCTAAAATTGTTGTAAGGTGAAATATAACCTTAGATAAAGAACTCTCATACATTATTATAAGAAATACCAAGATATTTGAATAAGAATTTCACTAAAATACACAACCCTAGATCCATCTTGATCTCAAGCTTCCATGGAGTTCTAGATAGAACTCTTTTCAGGAGGGAAAGGTTTTGATTTAGGAAAAGTAAACTATGAATTCTCAAATACCAATTAAATGTTTTAATTACCTTTGAACACTTTAAAATACTTAAAAACGGCCATGCACATAAAAAGACTTGGGGTGAATTTACCATTTCACCCTATGTTGGTTGAAACATCACAAAAATTGTGGGTTCATTACCAGCCCACCAGACCGCGGACTGTGACCTGGTCCACACTCCTTCAATAGTGTTTGTGGTCATGGTAAGTGGCTCAAAACCTTCAAGCATGGTTCCGACCCAAGACCCACGAGTCTTTGGTTGCTTGACAGGTTGTTGTTTGGGGTCGTGAGTCAAGCTATCCAAGGAGATTCTTGACCAAGAGATGAACTCCTCAACAGCCCCTTGTGGGTCCTTTTGGAGTCACACCCGTATGTAAAATCCTAAAACTCAATGTTTCTCGCATATGAGTCACCTCTACATGACTTAGACCTCAACAAAAATCTCCATTTAAACAACAAATCATAACACCATACTAGCACATGAACGACTAGTATATGAATGTCTTGGTTTTTTTCTTGATGTTTGACTTCAAGCTCAACCAAATTGACTTATAAACTCAATTAAACATAAATCGACAAGTTAAAAACTCTTAAAACATAGTTGAAGCTCAAATGCATTGTATTTCATATACGGGGTCTAACACATAGTTACTATGTTTTTTCGATGAATTTTAAATTTTCTTAAGTTTGAAGGTATCTAGATATAGCACTATAACATCCCACCTTATAAAGAACATGAATTAGAAAGAAACTATATTTGGAAAGAGAAAATTTGGAAATTTTGGGAAGTAACTCTAAGTATTTTTTTTGGGTCAACTTCAAACGAATGTAACATTCAGTATAGGATGATTTAGGAGAACCGAAGATATAAGATGTAATATCTCTGAGCCCTCTTTCAACGTGTGTCTGATGGGGCTCGTCCTGTTTGGACGTGGTGTTAGTATTTGTTTTGGTTGAAATTTATTTCGAACGTCTAAAACTTTTTTATGGCTGTAATGAAATTGCAAACGTACTGTAAAATTTCTAATAGGCCCCCACAAGAATCCCAAAAGAAGGACCCAAGGCTGGTCGAGGCACTACCTTGGAGTGTCCACTGACGGACCCAATGACGGCTAGTTGGTCCACCAACGCCGTGTTGGTAAGGTCTCGTCGACTGTCACTTGCCTGGTGCAGGTCTCAAGACAAGATTTTGTCTAAGTACCTCTCGACAAAATCTAGGTATAGTCCATGATAGACCAACGACCCCGTCAGTGCCTCCATCGATGGTGTCTTGCAACTGGCAGCAACGTTTGTTTTAATTAAAGGGGTGAATGGGATGCTAACCCCACATCCTAACCTGACCCTAATAGGTTTACTTAGCTATTTTTGGGTGTACATAATTCTCAAAAACATGATTACCCATTCTAGAATCCTATCGCACGATAGAAACTTATCCCTCAAAAAATATTTCCCTTCAAACCTCTATTGTTGGTGAAGCTCATGATCTTCTTGTACTTAGGTTTTTTACAGATGAATATAATGTTTTAGAGGTTTTCAACTAGACAAACGTATGGTGATCTTCATCTTTAGTTATCGTTTCATGTAAAGAGTCATTCTCAAAGATTTCAAAAGAGAAAAATATGATCTAACACTTTCTTCCTAAATCTACCATGGGTTCTTTTTTAATTGATTTAAAAGGCATAATATGAATTTTTTTTATTATTATCGACTTATTGGGTGTGGTTTTAAATTCAATTGAATGACGAACACATGCTCTATCACAAAAACAATTTAGCCTTGCATTTGTTTTATGAACTTCATTTGTTATCTATTGAATTTAGATTCTATTACGTTGAATCTCTTGTACCTACTGTTGTTTACAACAATTAATGTGGAATTGAGTGTAATTTATCCATGGGGATCAATGTATAAAGATTATAACATGTTTAACTTAGTTTTACATGATTCACTTTAACATTGGCTTCTTAATGATCTAAAGTGGATTTTGATTAAATTGTGGTTCTTGTATCTACTGTTTTAGGTTAATACCATGGTTGAATTGTGTATATAAATCTTGTATGATCAAAATAAAGAAGGCTTGGTTTTAATTAATCTAGGTTTTTCAAGTCTATGGAGTTGGAACTTGTAATCTTGACGCTAGGTTAGTTGTTATATCATTTAATCATGGTTAATGTTGATTTAATCATTGTTAATGTGTATATATGCTGCCTATAACGAAATATGAGGATGAATTATATGTAATGAATACAACATGGGTCAATTCATGATAGTTTGAATAGAATTAACCTATGTAAACTTGCCCTCCATTAACTCCTTATGTGAAACATGTTTGTGTCAACCTTAATGACAATTGTAGTAGTGTCTCATCTAGTGTATGATTTAATTAGCTACTGCCTAGCATGTATTTTAATTGTTAATATATGATTTGTGATCAAGGCCTTAGGGAATTGATAGTACTGGCAAATTCCTCTATGCCCTAAAGAATTGATAAGTCTAATGTCTATGTGGTACCTTGATCTTAAAGTGATTTGAGAATGATTTCTTTATGATTAAGTGTATGATTATCTAATGGCCTAGACTTATGACATTAATGAAATAGAATTGATGATAAATGCAGGTGAATTGGATAAGAGATCTATGTTCTTCTACTTCCTAGTACATGTGAGATTCCTTGTATTATGTTATGGTATGATTTTGTAGCGACTTGTACATCATTCAGCTAATGCCCCGTATATGAATTTTTTATGAACAAGGTGTATTGTTTAATGACGATCAAATGGTAAGAAATTGGTAAGAATTCTTATCTCTTCTACTTTCATAGTATTGTAGTTGATAAAGCCTTGTATAGCATTGTGTGGTTTGGTCTACATATGTTGACAATTTTAACTTTATTGTCAAATCTATTCATGTTTTGACCATGGCAAGAAAGGCAAATTGATGAATATATGAGCATTTGCTTATGATGATACTATGTAAAGCTAATGCCTACTTTCCTATTCTAGTTGTGATTTAGGTTGTATGGCTATTGTGTAAACAAGTGTATATCCATGTAATGGTGAAGTATAGGTGATGCCATTAATTTGTTAAACATGGTTAATAATCCATTACCTTTGTACCCTATGTGAATGCATGAATAGCACAATTAGGAGTCTTAAGTGTATTGTGAAGTTTGCTTGTCTCCTATGATATTGTGTGTTGTGGGCTTTATGCTTGAAGGTATATTATGGTCTAAGAGGTTGGATGCCTCAATATGTTGTTGATAGACATTATTTGATCATGTGGACAAATGTACACACTTAATAACTTTATATGCATGTTACTAGTAGTATAGGTTATGGTCTCTAAATAAAAAGTAGTTCGCATATTAGCTAGTGTCTACTATTATGTACGTTAAGATGATGTTTATGAAAGCATCATATGTGTTTCCTTAGCTAGGATGACTTGATAGGTGTACTAGTATGGGCAAGAGTATTTGACTTTATCTATGCATTGCACATGTGTACCTTGATAGGATATGAGATTTTTTGTTTCTATATGTATGAATATGTATGTATGAACTTGTGTGACTTAATGTGTTATGTGAAAGGTTTTCTCACATATATGTAGAAACTAACACACATGAAACATGTCTAGTTAATAGTGGGGATTTGAAAGTTGTTCCCATGATTACTCTAAAACTAGATAGCTTCTTGAATATGTTATAAGCATATCGAATTAGATATCCTAAGTTTATTTTTTAACAATAAATAATTATAAAGGCTTTTTCAATAAAGGGAACTTAGCTTACCACCAAGTTATCTTGTAGATGAGGGGGTGACACTTTCCAATATAAGGAAGGTGTGGTTCACCACGGTCCTCATGTGAGGGAGTGACACTTTCCCAAATACGGAAGGTTGGGAATCACACTTAGTTCTGCTTTGGCCGGTAGACCACCTTCTTTCGGTGTGGGGTTTTATGACACCAGATTTCATGTTTAGCATCACATAGTCTATGTCGGCTAAGGCTACAGTTTCCCTAAAGTAAAATGGAATATTGAAGATAAATGACTAGGACCCTACATAGAATGACTTAAGGGAGGTTACTTAGGATAGGTGAAAGTAAAGAACCCATCTAGACATTGCACAAGTAGCTCCTTAGGATGTTCCACGAAGGTGTTATAATGCATCTCACGATGTATGTGTTGATGCATAACATTGTAGTATTTGTCTACTTGTTATGAAGATGTGCATTATATGAGTCTTTATGCATGATTTTGATCTTTTTGACTATATGAGGAAGATCTTGACTTAACTATGTCGACGCTGCATTATACTTCTACTATGGTATGTGTTATCTTGTGTAAATGAAATGTAGAGTTTTTCTTGTGATTCTAAGGTGATAGATTGCATCATGTATCCCTAAAGGATTACTTGGGAGACTAACGAATTAAAAGAAATAGTTCAGTGTAAAGAGGAATGAGCTCACTTTAAAGTGACCTGAAATTGGACTTAAGTTCTATATATGTGTTTCTATGATAGGTGATTCCCAAGCTCAAGGAAAGGAATCATTAAGTCCAAGGATGTCCTAATGTGTATTTAGTGTAAAGTCTTTAAATATTTTATAGTAATTTAATGTGTCTTATGAGTCGTGTCCCTAATGTATTTTAATGTTGTTGAGTCTTAGATGTCAAAGTGACTTAGATTCTATATGTGTATTATGACTTACATTTTATATGTATATGAAATAAAATTTGTAGCATATGAGGTGCTATTAAAAGTTTTGTATTTTCCAATAAATTTACTATGTTGATACGATGAATGATAACTATGGGCTTGTATAAGAACTCCAAGAGGTGAAGCATGCCATATTACTTCGAGGGGGTGCTCCCCGGATGTGACAAGTATTTTATGCAATATGAGTCGAGCAGACTTGTTATGAGAGGTATTTTTTAGTTCTTGAGTTGAGTAGTTCATGCCGATAATTTCACATGAACCATATTTTGAGTTACAAATTTTGAAATGTTTTTTTAAAAACCAACAGTTGAGTTCTTAAACTGATTTTTGTAGAAAATAAAGATGTGTTTTGACAAATGTGTTTCTAAAATGTTATTAGTATAACAATCGAGTATAACATCAATGTTTAAGCAATATGATATCTAGTTATGCCATCAACATTTAAGAAGTATGGTATTTATATCCACTATTTATATGTATTGTGTATGACTCCTGAGTTATCAATTATTATATTATAATATTATTTTTTGAATGTTTTTTAGAAAGATTTTTCCAATATGAGTATATAGGAACTAAATATACACAAGGGTAAATATTTTCACATCTAAAAGAGGAGGATGGTAAGATTTCCAAAAAAGTTTTGAGTAGTTTGAGTACTATATTTTTTAGGAGAAGGATTTTTGAGTAATAATCTTAATTAACATAAAGACTTATGTTTTTAAACATTTGATATAGTAATTTTTTTGAGTAGTATGGAGCATCAATATGGGGAGGAGTTCAGCTAACTCAGGTCTCCATAAATCATGTATCCAACTTGGGTAGAAAGGGTCATACTTTTTAGAGTATTCCTAAATGTGTTTTTAGCTTCTACTAGTGGATCCAGTTTGTTGAGAGATTCCTTATCGCAAAAAAAAGTATTGGATAGTTCTAAAAGCATGGATGAGACAATCTATCATCACATAACTCATAATTGTGGTTGACGGTTAAAGAATCTACTGCAGAGTATTGTTGTAATTTATAATAAAAAATGAGTTATTATTTTAATATTCAATACAATAGAGTTATGATATACTTTTTAATGTTTTTCATATATTGCATCTTTTATTGTTGCTTTATCCCTGAGTAGCTTGAGTTGAGTATCTTTGAGTACCTATGAGGTGAGTATCATATCTTTTAGTTGAGTATCTTATTATACAGTTAATTGGACTCTAGAAGAGGTAAGTATGTTGCCATTTGTACCTTGTTCAACCCTATTTCAATGATTTATAATTCCCTTACATGATTGTAAATTCCACGTACTAAGACATTTGACATGCATCATTTCAGAATGCATATACAGGTATTCGGATCATGAACAAGAGTTTCATTGAGGTCATATGATACTCAACTAAACTTTGGTGATCCTTATTATATTTCGTTGGACTTTACTTTTATGTTATAATTATTAGTTTTTTGAAGTCATGGGTCTTCTATCGATATCCTTCTATAATAATAAATGTTTCATCCATAGAAAAAGATTTGTAGTTTTTCATTTTGTGTCGTCCTTGAGTAGTTTTTATAGACTATCATTTATCTATTGAGTAATTTTCATAATTCTTTAAAGATTGTTTATTTTATGTTCAAAACATAATTAAGCTTGTAAGGTTTTGTATGTTTCAGTTAGTCTTCCCTCTGTAGTCAGCTGGGATGACCAACAATGCTTCTCATGTGCTGACCATGTCTAGGGTGTAGGCTTGGGTATTGATAACAGTATAGCGAGAACCTAACCAAGACCTTTATTCAATGAAATTCATTGACATTAGAGCCAAAAAATAGCTAACTCGACAAGCCTCTCAAGAACAAATTGAAGGTTGTCTTTAAGTTTCAGCCACAAAATGGAAGTATTTATTCATAGATTTCATCACCAGGCATGTAAGATTTCAATTGTAAGGTTTCTTTCATCCAGTAGGTCCCTTGCATGAACTTAGTTTCTTGATTCTACATATCTAGTTTAGTCCCAGGTTCTATAAAATCTTGGAGAATTCATATGATTTCAATTGATATATAATCCACAATCTAAAAATCATGTTTTCTTTGAAACGTTGTATAATTCCTAGTATCAAACTTAGAACCCTAGTTGTGTCGATTCTCTAGTAATGCCTGGCATATCCTTATAATATAGGTGAAGGACCATGTTTCTTATATGATTAGTGTTGTGTTAAAATATCTTTGAAGGTGATGTCATGCCTTTAATGTTTCAGCATGCGTACTGCAAGTTATAACTCCAGTGGAAGTATTTAAACTAGAGATTACAAGGTGATAAATAAGATAAATGTTGAGTATTAAGTTAAAAAAAGAGGCTACTATTAAGGAAATGTAATAAAATAAGTGAGCTTCTGGCTTGACATACCTAAGCTAGTAGGTGACAAGTAGGTGTATCACCTTCTTTGACTTACTGACCATTCCAAAGAACATAGTAGTTGCATATCCTACTTGACAAATATTAATAAAGTTTAAAAGGTCAAGGTTTATGGACAAGATTTGGGCCTATTCTACTAGACTCAATTGTTTCTCAAACCTTTTAAAAAAATTTAGAACCCAACAGCCAAATCTTTCAAGGTCGAATGTAAGGTAAGACCAATTAGGAAAAGGGCAAGAATGTGAATCACCTATGTTGACCTTTTGAGAAACTTGATGTACTTAAGAATATGCCTCAACTACTTGACCAAATAGTTGCTGAAAATGAAGCAAAAAGGAGAGGATTTTCTTAAAGTTTAAGAAAGCTTTATATACGATTAATTGTGGCTTCTATTCCACTCCAGTTTAAATACAAAAATTGAGAATTATCTCCAGCACTGTCTCTCTCTCTCTCTCTCTCTCTCAAGGATTAAACAACAACCTTGGAGTTCTTCTAGTGTTGTAGAAGAAACCCTCATCTCTGCAAGACAAGGTAAGTGAAAGCACTTAAGATTTAGCCTTAATTCTACCATGGGTGATTAGGAAAACATGTTATTCATGCACAAGTTTAAGTGTAAGGGCATAATATTTCTATAAGCTACTGATCACTTTCATAGTTATGAAGATACTTTCTCTTCTTCTTTGTTTTAAGTGTAAAGGGAAGTTAAAATTCTTGAAGTTTCAAAGTTAAAAGGGAAATTTGCATAAATTAAGGTAAGGTTATTACACCTTTTTTTTGTCCTCCTTATGCATGAGTTAAGTAACGAATTATGGTTGTCTTGTCATAACGAACTTAAGGGGGTGGTGATTTCAATAATTGGTTGTTTGATAAAGTGTATTTGATGTTGTTTTGTGTGTATTGTTTGTTGTACAACTTGGGTGATCTGGGAAAAGGATATATAATGTATGTATTTGATAGAGAATGAGGGGGTGGTGATACACATTATTTTAAGGGTTGTATGGGATCATTATCCGTCAAAGTAAGATACTACTGTTTAGCAAAGATCTTGGTGTGATAGCTGCTTATTGAAGTTTACCATGACTCAAATTGTAGATTAACACCTAAAAGGGGAGGCTGGATCGTGATAGTTGTATTGGTAATAGCATAAGGTATGTAAGACTATTCGATTCAATTATTTTCGTCATGAAATATGATACTTGTAATTAATATGAATAAGTGAATTTTTGAACTGTTATTCCTAGTAAAGGGAACATAGTGGCTGCACATGATCTGTAAATTGCTTATAATATCCCCCCTCATAATTAGTGTATAGAATAACCTCCTTGTATGTTCACCACTATATACTTGTGTAGTTATCCTCCCATGTGCTGGTATGAAAATGGTATTACAAAAGCAAGTTTGGGAAATCCTCCTCATAGTCATTATTGTGTCATTTAAGCTCACAAGTAATGCTTTAAGGTTATATAGCTCCATATGTGATTGTTATTGCCTTAAGTATTATTTTCATATCTTCTGCTCTTGGTTCGTATTTCCAATTTTCAAAAATGATTATGACCAACAGAAAAACAATCTCAAAAGAGTTATGATTATTCAAAAAGAAATTGGAAAAGAGTTATTAATTTATAAATAACAATCTCAAGGGAAAATTCCTAGCATGGGTCGATCCCAACTAGTATATATTGGTGGAAACTTAGGGGAAAAAGCCTAGCATGGGCGGATCCCAATTTTTGTGATTATGAGGACGACACCCCATGGTTTAAAATTCCTATCATGGGTCATCCTCATTAAATACTAATCAGCTAATCATTCGTATGACATTCCATATAAATATGATAACAAACAAAAAGGTAAAGACAAGAATGTAACATACATAATCCCACAAGAGTTAAAAAAGGTGATCTTGTGTATTGATTAACCACACATTTATTGTTACTTTGTTTCATTCGAACTATTATTTAATATATTTTTTTCCCTTACAAATTAAGTACATTTTTCCATACTTTCTTCGCTTATTGGGGCACTGCATGTTATGTTGCAGGCATATTTACTCTAGCTAGTAGACCTCTTCTGTTAGAGCACACAACAGTCAACTACTTTTGGTGAGATCCAGGTTAATTTAGAGCTTTACTCATTCTTTGGTAGATTCTTTTTTGGTATTATATCATAATTGAGGGTAAGGCGGGGTCTTTCCCGAACTACTCTATGTTTTTAAATCTTATAAAGGCTTTGTAGGTTTATGTTTACGGTTCAGTTAAGTCCAAATAAGTTTTCCCCTCAATGACCACGTCTTGTATGTAACATTTTGGTCTACTTATGTTGGTTCATTTTGCTGCATTCTATGTGAACTTTTCACAGGATTTTTATAGTTATATTAATAGTAAGCATAGGTTACAAGTTGGTTCTCTATGGCCTTTAGGGAATTTGGTGTTTATCTGTCTTAATGGATTTTGAGGCATAACATAAATATATAAATGAATAATGTTGAGTACGCATGTACATATTTGAGTTGCTTTAATTCAGTGACATTTCAGTCATAAACATATTTTGTTGGGAGTAGACTTAGCCTGAGTTGGACTACTGTTCAGTGTATCTTCATAGTCCCATAATTCCATTCCTCCATAGGAGTATACGTCCCTTTTTGTTGGGCATGAGATCTAGGGATAACACTAGTCGTGCATTTATACTCTTGGCAAGGTGTATTGATTCATCTCGATGCGTCGTATACATAAAACTCCACATTTAGCTCACCTGTTTTATGTCGGTTCATAGTAGCCCCCGCAGTCAGACTCTTAGTGTGTTTGATAAGTTTTTAAGTATATACTTCAACATTCAATTAAAAATCTTATTTTCATGATTACTTCTTGGTTAGTTCATTTAACTTAGACTTTTAGTTATTTTGTTTGTTTTACATTGTTGCTTAGTTTACACTATTGCTTAGTCATGTTTTGTTGAGCTTATACATGTGTGTAAAAATTAGTATCTCTATCCTACATGCGCGGTATATTAAAAGTACTGACACATACTTCATGCTACATCCTTGAATGACGTAAATTAAAGAATCCAACATACAGATTGTGCTTACATCGATTCTCAATCCGCATATCAGTAGTTTCAGTGGTGAGTCTTCATACATTGAGGACAATAGACATGCTTTTAATTATAATCTTTTTAATTCACTTGTTAGTTTTTGTTAGAGTTAGCTTGGGGGAAACTCAATTCAGTTAGAGGTTTTTAATATATAGTAGTAGAATAAACTTGACTTGGTATGTTTGATCTTCAGGTTACTAGAATCTTAGAATGTTTTATACATTCAAACTAGTTGGGTATTTCTCACTTACAGTTATAGATTTTTTTAGCTTCTGCATAGTGCATGTTTTTTTAGGTACTCTGTGTATGGTTCAGATATGCCACACACACGCTTAGATTCGGATTACTCGTGATCTTAGGTCTCATATTACGTTAAGGGGGTAGCCTTGGGGCGTGAGAAATCTCATGTTGATATAATTTTATAAATACGATAAACCTTATAGGAATCAGTGTACTTGTACAAGGAGCTTACTTTTGTATCCAAAAAAAAAGATGGACTTCAAATATAATCTTCTAGACTAATATCGGTGTCAACTAATTTTTCTCATTAAACTTATTATTCTTAGAGTGATTTTCTTTTTGGGTTGAAATTAGTTATGTGTGACTTTACTGAAATGTTTAATTACTACTAACCAATGTTTAAATATTATTATTGATTGCTTAAAAGAAATTATTTCAAACCATAAAATACACTCCTTTTCTAATTCTTTGTATCACACTTCTACATATTTATTTGAATATTGCGTTTTATTTCTCACATGTGAAGCACTTCTCATTTTTCATTTATAAAGAAATATTGTAAATTGTAAATAAATATAATTACAAAAGAAAGTGCTATTGGTAGCACTATTTGGTTATCTGCTCCTCTTTTTCTAAAAAAAATTAATTAAGATAGGCTGAAGCCTCTTTTATTGATAATAATAAAATAATAATGTATCTATATCATTTTTGACCAAAATATAAGTGAAGAGTAAAATAAAAAAAAAATTAAAGTCAAATGTAAAAGGAAAGAGGAAAGGATCAAAATAATCCTTTTTCTTTGGTTTAAGACTCATAGTGATCCTTGAGTTTTCACATGGAGCACTAATAGTCCCTCGTATTTGCAATATTGGTGCACTTTTGGTCCTACTTCAAAATTTTACCTATTTTTCATTGATTTATCCATAACCTATGTATGGGATGTCCACAACTAAGCAATTTCCCGAGACACTCACCCCAACTCTTCTTACCACACTTGGAATAAGATTGTTTATCACTTGTTAAATTACTACTCCCAGACTTTTTGGACATAGGGTTAGACACCTTATCATCAAGAGCCTTGAGAAATTTGGAAGGAAATTTATTGGAGTACCTCTTCTTGAATCTTGGATTATCTTGCATGTCCAACCTTCCCTTTGAAAAAACACTTTCAAAATACATGGACCTCTTGTCTACTCTATTCTTCCTCCTTATTCTACTTTGTTCCACTCTTTGAGAATGAACTTTAGACGACAAATATGGATGTTATCATGAAGCATATCCGAACGATATTATTCCACGATGTCATCGTACACCCCCATAAGTGTCACGACCCAAAACCGAGCCGCGAGTGGCACCCACACTTACCCTCCTATGTGAGCGAACCAACAATACAAAACCCAATATTTCAATATAATATCAAAAGAAAGTAATGCGGAAGACATAAACTCATTAATGAAAATCAATTCAATAACTTCTAAAAACTCAACATCTATTATTTCCCCAAAATCTTGAAGTCATCATCACAAGAACATCTATCCTCAAATTACTAAAACTACGAGTATCTAAGAAAGCTAAAATAAGTAAAAGCTAGTCCACGCCGGAATTTCGAGGCATCGAGACATGAAGAAGAAGATCCAGTCCAAGCTAGAAACATTAGCTCACCCTGAAATCCGATGTAGTGAAGACTGGCTAGAATTGCGATTGAGTTGAAGACGACGGTACGTTGGCTGCACTCCACAAATACAAAGAAAGAAACATACAAGTAGGGGTCAGTACAAAACACGAGTACTGAGTAGATATCATCGGCCAACTCAAAATAGAAAATAGTATATATCAGTTAATATCATAAATCAACTACAATACTCAACATGTAGCAACAACAAGTACTATAATCATCAATAAGTACCACCAAGTTCATCAATGAGGACTCAAGCCTTAATACCATACTCATTTGGGAATTAGGTTCATTACATTGAGTATATTAACATCTTTCAAGATACATTATCTTTCTTCCTCTTGTGTTGGTACGTGACACTCTGATCCCCAACTACTATGTGTCGTTACGTGACACTTCGATCCCCTAATTCTACGTGTCGGTTCGTGACACCCGATCCCCTAATACTATGTGTCGGTATGTGACACTCCGATCCCCTAATTCTACATGTCGGTTCGTGACACCCGATCCCTTAATACTATGTGTCGGTACGTGACACTCCGATCCCTTAATACTATGTGTCGGAACGTGACACTCCGATCTACTAACATCATTCTATCAATTCATCAAGCCTTCTCTTATACCATGGCATCATCAATCTCATTACTTTAGTTCATCAAGCCTTCTTTTATACCAAGGCATCATCAATAACAAAGTGAATTAGCGTTTCTTCAAGATTTAGGATTCAATAGCTTCATTATGATTATTTTATCACAATCTCATAATCACATTCATGCAAGCATACAATTAAGCATATACAAGGGTTTACAATCATACCAATACATATCATCCGCTATTAAGAGTTTACTACGAATAGTATCAAAACCATAACCTACCTCCACCGAAGATTCGTGATCAAGCAAGCAAATTCCCAAAGCTTGGTTTTTCCTCTTCGTTCGTCTCTCTCTATCGATCCTCTCTCTCTCTTTGTTCTTTTTATTTTTTCTTATTCAAACCCTCTTTCTTTTACCCTAATTAACATATAATTTAGTATAAAAGATGAGGAATTAACCCACTAATTAACTCAAGGTTATCTCTTTTAACCCCCAAGTATTTGAGTTATTAATATTAACCCACGAAATTTATAATTATAGCAGGAATAGTCCAAAACGCCCCTTTAAAACTTAAAAAGAAATCCAACCCAGCCTGGGATTACGCAACCTGTGACGGTCCGTCATAGCTGTGACGGTCCGTCCTGCAGCTCCGTCGCAAAGTTCAGAGACTCAATTTCCTTGAAGAGTCTGTGATGGTCCGTCGTACCCACGACGGTCCGTCCTGCACTTCCGTCACGAACTTCAGAGAATTGCTCGCAGTACCCAATTCTCAAGAGTTTAAGTGTTTTCAAACGGAGCCTCACAATGGTCTGTCGTGTATGTGACGGTCCGTGCTGCAGGTCCGTCACAGAGTTCAGAGAGTCAATTTCAGCACTCAAATTTCAGAATTTCTAAGTGTTTTGGAACGAGACACCCTCGACGGTCCGTCGTGCCCATGACGGTCCGTCGTGGTATCCGTCGTCTCAGCCAGTTTTTCCAGAAATAAAATCTGCTGCTCAAAACGACTAAACAGGTCATTACAATAGATACCAATTTACCCATCGTTCGTCCTCGAACGATCAAAAGAAGAAAAACAAGGAC
>CM064967.1:39314535-39384021 GCA_032847665.1 Solanum chilense
TTTACATCCCTCAGAGGAGATCGCCTTTCACCAATTAAACTGCAGCTTAATTGGTGAAAGGCGATCTCCTCTGAGGGATGTAAAGGAGCCATAGGTCACGGGTTCGATTCTCCCTTGAGGCTGCATGCCAATAAGAGGGGATTAAAAGAGCGAATGGCCGCCCATGGCAGAGACAATACCTGAATATGTGGATCCCGAGGGGGTTGTCACAAAAAAGGCGTCTTATGTAGAGGCTATCTCCTTGAGATACCACACATCAAGATATTGTCTCTGCCATGGGCGGCCATTCGCTCTTTTAATCCCCTCTTATTGGCATGCAGCCTCAAGGGAGAATCGAACCCGTGACCTATGGCTCCTTTACATCCCTCCCAAGGAGATCGCCTCTTACCAATTAAGCTCCCTCCCAAGGAGATCGCCTCTTACCAATTAAGCTGCAGCTTAATTGGTGAAAGGCGATCTCCTTGGGAGGGATGTAAAGGAGCCATAGGTCACGGGTTCGATTCTCCCTTGAGGCTGCACGCCAATAATAGGGGATTAAAAGAGCGAATGGCCGCCCATGGCAGAGACAATACCTGTGTATGTGGATCCCGAGGGGGTTGTCACAGCATGCCAATAAGAGGGGTGTAAAGAGCGAATGGCCACCCATGGCATAGACAATACCTGAATATGTGGATCCTGAGGAGGGGGTTGTCACAAGCACTGCACCCAAACCAGAATAGTATGCATCACAATAGACAATGAAATTCTTACCTTCCACTGGCAGGGTAAGGATTGGTGCAGTAGTCAACAAGGTCTTAAGTTTCTGAAAGCTTTCCTCACACTCATCCGACCATACAAATGGATCATTCTGCTTAGTCAAGTTCGTAAATTGGGAAGCAATGGAAGAGAATCCCTTGACAAATCGACGGTAATAGCTAGCTAGACCAACAAAGCTCCTTATTTCTAACACGTTAGTAGGTCTTACCCAATTCTTCACTGTCTCAATCTTAGAAGGATCCACCATCACTCCATCCTTAGAAACCACGTGCCCCAAAAAGGACACTGAATCTAGCCAAAACTCACACTTGGAGAATTTGGCATAAAGCTTTTTCTTCCTCAACAACTCTAATACCATTCTCAAATGCTCCTCATGTTCCTCCTTACTCTAGGAGTATATCAATATATCATCAATAAATACGATCACAAAGAGATCCAGATATGGCTTAAAAATCCCGTTCATCAAGTTCATGAACGCAGCAGGGGCATTCGTAAGACCAAAAGACATTACCACAAATTCGTAATGCCCATACCTAGTTCAAAAAGCAGTCTTTGGCACATCTTTTGCCCGTATTTTCAATTGATGATAACCGGATCTCAAGTCAATCTTATAGTAGACACAAGCACCTTGTAACTGATCGAACAAGTCATCAATGCGAGGAATGGGATACTTGTTCTTAATAGTTACCTTATTCAGTTGTCTGTAGTCTATGCACATCCGAAAGCTCCCATCCTTCTTCTTCACAAATAACACTGGAGCACCCCAAGGAGATGCACTTGGTCTAATGAAGCCTTTGCTCAACAACTCTTGAAGTTTGGCCTTTAACTATCTTAACTCCGCGGGAGCCATTCTATAAGGGGGTATAGAAATGGGGCGAGTGCCCGTCTCCAGATCAATGTAAAAGTCGATATCTCTATCCGGTGGCATACCAGGAAGATCTGCAGGGAACACATCCAGAAACTCACGGACTATCGAAACCGACTCAATTGAAGGTACTTGGGTAGTGTCATCCCTGAGATGTGCCAAGAAAGCTAAAAACCCCTTACTAACCATTCTCTTAGCACGAAGAAAGGAGATGATACGAACCGGAGTGGAAGTGCAGTCGCCCTCCAACACTAACGGATCTGTCCCAGGCTTGGCTAGCGTCACAGTTTTAGCATTACAATCCAAGATTGCAAAATTCGGAGAAAGCCAAGTCATACCCAGAATTACATCAAAATGAACCATTTCTAAGATAACCAAGTCTACATAAGTATTGCTCCCCACAAAAGTCACCAAACAAGACCTATATACTTTTTCAACTATCACAGACTCACCCACCGGAGTAGAAACACGAATAGGTATGTCAAGCAATTCACAATGTAAATTAAGGCCAGTAGCAAATGAGGAAGATACATATGAAAATGTGGAGCCAGGATCAAATAATACAGAAGCCATGCTATCACAAACCAAATGATTACCTGTGATAACAGCATCAGATGCCTCCGCATTAGATCGCCCAGGGAAAGCGTAACAATGGGCCCTATCACCTCTCTGCCCGTTGCCCCTACCATGTTGTGCTGTAGTGGCTCCAGTTTGCCCGTCACCTCGGCCGTTTTGGTGGCCACCATTACCTCGACCACCACGTCCTCCAAAATGACGGCCTCTTCCATGACCACCTCTACCTCTAGCTATTGGGGGTCTATAACTCTGTTTTGGACAATTCCTCCTAATATGTCCAGTCTCCCCACATCCATAACACTCTCTAGAGTCAAGCATAGGTCTCTCAGAGAAGTGTTGACCGGTCTGAGGTGGACCCCCAACTACAGTCTGTAGTGAAGACTGAATTGGTCGGACTGAGTAACCTCCTGAACCCTGTCCTCTAGAGTAAGAACCATTAAACTCACCTCCCTTTCGAAACCTTTTTGATGTCGATGCCATGGTGAAGTCATCTGGCTTCACTCCTTCCACCTCTATCACGAAGTCTACCACTTCTTGAAAGGATTTTGCCGTAGCCGTTACCTGTAAGGCTGAAATCCGCAATTCTGATCTCAACCCCTTCACAAAACGGTGAATCCGCTCTTGTGGACTGAAACAAAGTTGGGCGGCATACCTGGATAATGCACGAAACTTAGCCTCGTATGCAGTAACCGACATCCTACCTTGCTCTAGGCTCAAGAACTCATCTCTTTTCCTATCCCTCAAAGTCCGGAGGATATACTTCTCCATAAACAAGCTAGAGAATGAAGCAGAAGTCATAGGTGGTGCCTCTGTTGGTTGATACTCAACATGTGACCGCCACCACATTTTGGCGTTCCCTTCAAACTGATAAGTCACAAACTCAACACCAAACCGTTCTACTATACCCATCTTGTGTAGTAGTTCATGACAGTCAACCAGAAAATCATAGGCGTCCTTAGATTCAGCACCCTTGAAGACTAGAGGTTTCAATTTCAAGAACTTACTGAAAAGTTCATGCTGATCGTTTGTCATTATAGGCCCTGTAGTCAGACGAGGAAACGTGCCTATTTCCAATGAGGCATCCATGCGGGGAGCTATAGTAGCTGCATGTTGTACCTCCGGAACCTGAGGTGCTGGTGCAAAAAATACTGGAGGTGTCTGGCCCTGATTAGATAACCCGCTAAGATAAGCAAGAACCTGATTGATCATCTCTGGGTAGGTTGGGGTGGCAATCCCTCATTCTGTACTTGTTCATTCTCCCCTTCCTCACCCTCTCTTACCACTTCCTCAGTCGGTGGAGGAGTCACCGCCCTAGTACAAGGTGGGCTAGGTGCTTGTCCTCTTCCTCTGGAGGACGTCCTCCCATGACCTCTTCCACGGCCTCTCGCCACTGTTCCCCTCCGAGCTACAGCCCCAGTGGCTGGCTCAGACGCATCCTGTCTTGCCGGTGTCGGTGCTGGCGTGGTCGTTTCTCTAGTCCTAACCATCTGCGAAATAGAGTGAAGATGGTCAGATACCAATTTGTATCACCTAGATACCAATTGGACCCAAGTAATAGCACGAAAGAAAGAAAGAAAGAATGGAATTTTTCCTAAAGTCTTATAGCCTCTCAAAGAAAAGTAAAGGCGTCCCCCTACCGTTCCTTAAGACTCTACTAGACTCGTTCTTGTGTGATGAGACCAACGAAGCTAATGCTCTGATACAAAGTTTGTCACGACCCAAAACTGAGCCGCGAGTGGCACCCACACTTACCCTCCTATGTGAGCGAACCAACAATACAAAACCCAACATTTCAATATAATATCAACAGAAAGTAATGCGGAAGACTTAAACTCATTAATGAAAATCAATTCAATAACTTCTAAAAACTCAACATCTATTATTTCCCCAAAATCTGGAAGTCATCATCACAAAAACATCTATCCTCGAATTACTAAAACTAAGACTATCTAAGAAAGCTAAAATAAGTAAAACCTAGTCCACGCAGGAATTTTGAGGCATCGAGACATGAAGAAGAAGATCCAGTCCAAGCTAGAAACATTAGCTCACCCTGAAATCCGATGTAGTCAAGACTGGCTAGAATTGTGGTTGAGTTGAAGACGACGGTACGTTGGCTGCACTCCACAAATACAAAGAAAGAAACATACAAGTAGGGGTCAGTACAAAACACGAGTACTGAGTAGATATCATCGGCCAACTCAAAATAGAAAACAGTATATATCAGTTAATATCATAAATCAACTAAATACTCAACATGTAGCAGCAACAAGTACTATAATCATCAATAAGTACCACCAAGTTCATCAATGAGGACTCAAGCCTCAATACCATACTCATTTGGGAATTAGGTTCATTACATTGAGTATATTAACATCTTTCAAGATTCATTATCTTTCTTCCTCTTGTGTCGGTACGTGACACTCTGATCCCCTACTACTATGTGTCGGTACGTGACACTCCGATCCCCTAATTCTACGTGTCGGTTCGTGACACCCGATCTCCTAATACTATGTGTCTGTACGTGACACTCCGATCCCCTAATTCTACGTGTCGGTTCGTGACACCTGATCCCCTAATACTATGTGTCGGTACGTGACACTCCGATCCCTTAATACTATGTGTCGGAACGTGACACTCCGATCCACTAACATCATTCTATCAATTCATCAAGCCTTGTCTTATACCATGGCATCATCAATCTCATTACTTTAGTTCATCAAGCCTTCTTTTATACCAAGGCATCATCAATAACAAAGTGAATTAGGGTTTCTTCAAGATTTAGGATTCAATAGCTTCATTATGATTATTTTATCACAATCTCATAATCACATTCATGCAAACATACAATTAAACATATAGAAGGGTTTACAATACTACCAATACATATCATCCGCTATTAAGAGTTTACTATGAATAGTATCAAAACCATAACCTACCTCCACCGAAGATTCGTGATCAAGGAAGCAAATTCCCCAAAGCTTGGTTTTTCCTCTTCGTTCGTCTCTCTCTATCAATCCTCTCTCTCTCTTTGTTCTTTTTATTTTTTCTTATTCAAACCCTCTTTCTTTTACCCTAATTAGCATATAATTAAGTATAAAAGATGAGGAATTAACCCACTAATTAACTCAAGGTTATCTCTTTTAACCCCCAAGAATTTGAGTTATTAATATTAACCCACGAAATTTATAATTATAGCACGAATAGTCCAAAACGCCCCTTTAAGACTTAAACAGAAATCCGACCCAGCCTGGGATTACGCAACCTGTGACGGTCCGTCATAGCTGTGACGATCCGTCCTGCAGGTCCGTCGCAAAGTTTAGAGACTCAATTTCCTTGAAGAGTCTGTGACGGTCCGTCGTACCCACGACGGTCCGTCCTGCACTTCCGTCACGAACTTCAGAGAATTGCTCCCAGTACCCAATTCTCAAGAGTTGAAGTGTTTTGAAATGGAGCCTCACAATGGCCCGTCGTGTCTGTGACGGTCCGTCCTGCAGGTCCGTCACAGAGTTCAGAGAGTCGATTTCAGCACTCAAATTTCAGAATTTCTAAGTGTTTTGGAACGAGACACCCTCGACGGTCCGTCGTGCCCATGACGGTCCGTCGTGGTATCCGTCGTCTCAGCCAGTTTTTCCAGAAATAAAATTTGCTGCTCAAAAGACTAAACAGGTCGTTACAGTAAGAGAATTACTAATCTCATTCGTTGGGGTATACACTAAAGATTGAGCACACTTAGATAATTTTGTAAACTTCAAGGAGTAATCAAGGACTACCATACCTCCTTCACAAAGGTTGATGAAGTTTTCCACCATAGCTTCCCTGAACTCTCTTGGAAAGAACATATCAATGAAAGATGTCTTGAACATCTCCCAAGTCACTGTACCACATCTTAGCACCCTATTATTTCTCCATTGATTTTACCAAGTTTCCGCTACATCTTTGAGTATATAGGCGTCCAACTCGTCCTTTTAACTCATAGTCACACCCATAGCAAATAGGATCTTTTAGGTTTCACTAGTATATAATGAGGTTCTTCATCCGCTTTTGACCTGAAGAACATTTGAGGTTTCATTCCAGTAAAGTCTCTCAAAAGAGAGGCCATAGTGCTAGCACGTGGATGTGTATGAGCTCCAACTTCCTGAATCACTTGAGTTGTCATAGCTTTGATTTGAGAAGTTAAAGAAACAGTTTGTGAAGTCATTTCTTGAGCCAAAATGAGAAAACATGTCTTTATGTCTCCATCCATCAGAGCTGGAGGAAAAACTTGAACTTGGTCACCCATAATAACTTTCTCAAGTAGAGGAACTTTATTATCTTGTTGAGGATATTGGTTGTCATTAGCTCCCTCATTAGGAACCCCTTCCTCGGACCTTCTTGCGTCTGCCCATAAAGCATTTATGCCTATATCAACAATAAAGGCTTAGGATGAAATATCATATGAAGTAAAACTCTATAAACACGACATAGGAACACATTGAAGATGAGGATTTCCTAAGAGTCACATACTCTCTCATTCACAAGTGTTCCACACTTAACAATTATGAATAAAAATCTACATAGACATAGTTTAGTGGGACATCAACCCTAAGGATATTAAATTTCAAGCTTTGGTACCAAATTCGACATACCGGGGAGCACGTAACCATTGTCGTTGTTCTCGGAGAGGACTAAGAACTAACCATTTATCAATTTTCACAACATATCATAGGATAAATTGCGGAAAAAATTAAAATTTTTATATACATTTACCATATGAGGTTTACATAGACCTCTTGCTTACATATCATATATAAATTGGGATTTTACATTGACTCCTTGCACAGGAAGCATTACATATGCTTATTCGTTTAGTTCACATATACAATAATAATTTTTAAATTAAAGAGAAAGAAATGAATTTTCTTTAAGACTAAAACAACATCAATAGCTAGATAGTGGCATCATCCTCGAAAGGTAAATATATAATGCCCCAAAACAAACTAAGGTAAACTAGAAACTCGTGGTTGTTTCTTGAGTTAATGTTATTTTAAAATGAGTCATATTAGTTTTCTTAGGCAGTGTGTGATGTTTGGTTAAGTTTGGAGGTCAAACGTCTATGACGTTTGGAAGTGTGCCTTAGAAAAAGTTCTTGTGTCTTGTCGTGTTTGAGTGAGTTTTACGTGTTCGTTATCCTTCAAAATAAGGTGGGATGTTCCTAAGACCTATATGACTTAGTTTATAGGTTTAACTTCCCGGCACAACCAAACCTAGGTCCAACAAGGGGCCCTACTTGAAGGGCCCAAGACTTTGAAAAACACCCAAAACCACTGCTCAATCGACGAGGCAGTCTACTAGTCGTAGGCCCAACAATGCCCCATCGACTAAGGGGCGTATTCCCATGCTTCGTAGGAAGTATATCCCCCTATTTATCAGACTCTGAAGTCATCGACGCCCAGTAGGAAGATTCGTCGACCAGGCGACGTCACGTAACTTGGGTCGTCGATTGACTCCTCCCAAAAGTTATGGAAGTTGCTGCCAACTTGGGGTGTTTTATGTAAATTCACCAAAACTCTTTTATAACCCTATAGAAATATTTTTAGTATTTTAAAGTTATATTTAGTTAGTTTTAAGCCCTATACCGAGACAAGACCCCTCAGTTCAAATATTCAACTCCGTCTCTAAAGAAAACACTCCCTAAGTCACCATTGATGCTAAGACTCAAGGAGGTCAAGAAGAACTGGTTTGGATGTGTTCCTTCAAAAACTTAATGGGTTTATTTCTCTTTGAGGTATGATGTCCATCCTTTAACCCTCTTTTATTCAAGGAGACAGTTTCAAAAGAATTCTAAAAGTGTTTTCAAACTCTATTTCCTTCTAAATTTTACTTTAAGCATGGTTTTATTGTAAAATTTTTCTAATGATTTAAATGTGCTTATTATTCTATGAATTTATTGTTTTCATGTTAAAAACCTAATGAATTTATTTATATGCATATTTCAAACTTTTAGCTTAAGAAATGGGTTAAATGAACATGTTTTGGCAAGGTATGAATTTATTTATATGTTGGGTTAGCTACTGCCTTTAGGGACTTATTATGATGATTTATTGAGAAATTAATTATAATTGATAATGGATTGGTTAAATGGCACTACACCATTTTTGGCCTACAGCAACACCACGTAAGTGTAGCCTAAACTAGCAACAAGTGTGGCCTTTGATAAAAGGCTACACTTTTGGTCATTCAGCAACACTTTTTAGGGGCTGCTTAAAAGAATCATAACCTTTGACATTAGGCAACACTTTTTAAATGTTGCCATCTTTGGCAACACTTATAAAGCGTAGCCAAATAGGTATAAGGGCACACTTTGAAGACGTGCATAAGCAACACCTATTTTTTGTTAGACTACACTTAAAAGAGTTGCCTTTCCATATTTATTGGTCACACTTAAAAAGTGTTGCCTTTTATTAGTCATCTATTGCAACATTTATAAAGTGCAACATTAGTCGGTGAGTGGAAATGCACCATTTTAACCTTACTTGAACAGTTGGGTGTTTCCAATACTCAATCAACTGGCGGAATTGATTATGTGGAATGCCATCAAGACATTTTTCTAGCATATCCTCAAGGGTACTGTTTTTATCAAAAAAAATTCTTTTTAATTTTTTGCTTGTGTCGCCTCCAAGTATCACGAAGACCAGTCATCACCCACTTCTTTCCTTCTACTGGAAGTAGAAATTTGGACTATGCAAAATTAAATATATTTAGTTTCAGTAAGTAAAAAAAATATATGAATTCTCAAGAGTGGTTGTTTTTACATTAACGTATTCCAACATGCGCTTTTTAGTATCCTTAGACACCACGTGCCAACTAGTGTACATCAAGCTGATGAATCTAGGATTCCTTGCAATTGTTCCTATGAAGTTGCTTAATTGTGACACTATCTTATTAGTTGGTCCCACCGCTTGTCCTTTATCAAATGTCACCTCCTTTCTTTCTTCCAAATTTCTTGCATAAATATCCTTACATGTTGTATGTCCTCGAAGTTTTTTTGGCTTCGACATTTCTAGATTGATTAAACAGACATGATATAAGATATTTCTTTTATAATGAGTTCTTAATCATACAATTATTACAACATACCTTTTGTACTACAATCAATGTCAATTTCCTCTTCTTGTTCCACACGATCATCCAATCCTTTCTTATGTTCATTAATTATTGGAGTATGCAGAAATTCGACATCACTTGTTGTGTTGTTGTCACGTTTTGTTTCATCATCTTTGTTTATCCCTTTATCTTTTAGAAACTGATCAAGAGTACTAGCTAGTATGACCGGCTTCCTCTTTACCTGTTTGCAGTTCGGTAGATCAAGAATATCATGTCGTGCTTCTCCATTACCTAGTGTTGTATAAATTCGACATCACTTGTTGTGTTGTTGTCCCGTTTTGTTTCATCATCTTTGTTTATCCCTTGATCTTTTAGAAACTGATCAAGAGTACTAGCTGGTATGACCGGCTTCCTCTTTACCTTTTTGCAGTTCGGTAGATCAAGAATATCATGTCGTGCCTCTCCATTACCTAGTGTTGTACTAGTCGCATGTGGTGAAGCAGTAACATCTTTATTCATAGGAAGTTTAGTTCCATTCATAGGAAGTTTATTTCCATTATCTTGAATGACGTATGGAACCTAGAATTATTCATAGGAAGTTTAGTTCCATTATCTTGAATGGACTTTTCAAATTGAAATAACCTCTGTTTAGTTTGTCCTTTCCCTGCAATCATACGTGAGGTTCTAAGCTCTTCCCTTGAAGATGATTGAATGACTGATTTGTGCCCAAGCAATTTACTCTTTCCTTGTTGTTGAATGAAACACTCAAAATTCTTTCTTTTATGTGATATTGGTGTCTACTCTATCTTAGCTTTATCATTGTGTTCATTTGCAAGTTGTTCTCTCTTAATCTTGAATTTGTTGGCCAATTCAGCACTTGATCGGTATTGCATATCAACATCCAGATTCTTCAATGGACTTTGAGCTTTGTTTGGATTCAAACCCTTTTTCTTTAGCATTGTTGATTGATTCATTGTTTTTGCTTTGTTTAAATCTCTTCAATTTGTTCCGAATAGTAAGTAAACCTACAAAATAATAATATTGTTTAAGTGAAAGTAGTAGCAGCATTGTAATTTTGATATAAGGTTCACAGATGGATAGCTTATTATAGTAGATTGCAACATTTGAGTCTCTAAAATTTTCAGAATTTCTATTATTTCCACAACTTGCAAAATTTCCTGAATTTATACATTAAAGTAATGTATAATATTGAATAACTTATACAAAACAGTAATGTAATTACAGAACTCATTTTAAATCACATAATAAGTCAAACACACATACGTACAACAATCTAGGTGCAACACTATAATGAGTAAAGGTGCTAAAAGAGGAAGTAGACATAAAATCATACACACAGAGTCAGCATCTCTCATATAAAGGATTCATAGCACTCATTAGTCTGCATATAGACTTAGATAACAATGTGCATGTGGGATTTAGTGACTTTTTTGTAAGGAATAACTCAATATTGTAATGAAATGGGCTCTAATAAAGTAGAATGAATATTGAGGATTCATATAATTAATCCCAACTAGTTAGGGATTGAGGAGTAGTTGATTGAGCATCTATTACACTACCAGGTAGTATGAGTAGAGCAACTGCTGCATGACCAATGAAATATGCATAAAGAAGTCACTTGTGTCTTGTGAAAACTCTCACTCCCTCTATCCCTATTCAATAGTGTCATGCTTCTCATTACTTCCCCTGATTGCCCCACTTGATGAAAATGCAGAACACATTAGTATTAGCAACTGACAAATGGACCTTAAGAAATCTCTATTTATCAAATGCAAAATCAACTACTCGAAGTGCAAACATCCTTGTGCCTTGTGTAGCTGAATACCACAGTAAAATAGGACGGATTCAAATTGGAAGAAATACATGAACAAACAGAAAAATTGATAACATATGAAAGAAGATATTTCAAACAACTGTAGCCGCGACTGTATGCTATTATTATTGTTCTCTAGTTGAACAAGTTTGTTAGCTATTCGCGTCACATGCCCAATGTTTCCAATCCTGGGTGGGGTTCTTCCCTCAACAGAGGCCGTTGGCTGCATCCACATTTAAAAACTGGAGAGCTTCTTATTACTTAAATTAATAAAAGGTAAAGAGTTGTACCTCTCTAGGAGCAACAAACTCGGGATAACGACCAAAACAGAAGCAACTTCAAACTACAGAGTTGAATGCCTCTAATGCCAACTGCCTGATAATAAAATGAAACCAGAAAGTATATAAATAACAAACAACCAAATCAAGCAAAATCAGCTAGAAGTATAGGTTCCTCAATAAAATAATAATCAGATAAGAAGGCAACATATTACATTCCACAGATTAGATATATTAATGTATTTTACCAAAAAAACTATTATATTACAAAAACAGTGAGTGAGCACTATATGATTATCACAACAATAATGAAACTCATGGTGTGTCTTATTCAGACTCTTTTTCAGACTCAAACTCATCTTCATAGTCATTTTCAGACTCGTCTTCAAACGCATCTGAAAACTCATCTTCATACTCATTTTCAGAATCATCTTCGAACTCATCTTCAAACTCCTCTTCATACTCGACTTCAAGTTGTTGATTGATGAATTCCTCCACAGGAACATCAATGATTGTTTTTGGTAAATCAGTCCTTGTTAAGAGTACTTCACCATTATCTTTTGGTATAGATGGACCCTTCGAATGTTCAGATGGCTCATTTTCATAACTTTGTGGGAGATTAGATTCAACTTCATCACCCATGTTAAACAAGTCTCTTGGAACAGTCTTCATAACATAATGTTTATCTTGATCATATGGATCTTGCACACAGAAGCATTGGTGTCCTTGAGATGCAAGCACAAAAGGCTCTTCCTGAGAGCATCTCTTGTTAAAATAGACATAAGTAAGGCCATAAACATCTTTTTCAACCTCATACCAATAACACTTAAATAAAAAAACCTTAAAATGTCTGTAAAAGTTTAATTAAACAATATCAACTATTCTACCATAATAAGTAAAATCTGCAGCAATCTGATTTTTATCCTTTGAGCTTGCAAAGCTTGTAGTTGAGGCAATTAGTGTAACACCACTATTTTGTGTTTTACGTCTTGCATCACGCTGCCTAACATGGAATCTATATCCATTTATGAGATACCGAGAATATCTTTTTGCAACATAATTTGGTCCTCTAGACAATTGTTTTATCAAATCAGGCACATCCTCTCGCAAAGCACGAGTTTCAAACCATTGAGAGACATTTTGACAATGATTCTTGGCTTTGCTCCATTTAGATCTTCGTGACTGATTATTAACCTCTTGCTCATGCTCTCTACAAAACATTTACTATATTTGTTAAAATAATAAATTAAATAACATAAAAATTAATTATACAAAAGGAATGCTATATTCAAATTAAGGTACCTAATATATTATTTTGAACATCTTCACAATTTCCCAATAAGTATGCATGTGCCTGACTTAGTGACTTGTCATCTAAAATGATTGGATCATTTTTTTTTCTCCTAAAGGAACTCCTTTGTTAGAAAACAAACTCACAGGTTCTGCGTCACTTGGGTCACATTCATCATTGTTTCGCGCTCTTTAATTTAATTTGGTATGCACACCCCGATACAGATATTTTGAGAATAAATTCATGCAATTTTTGCCCACTCGTGTCTCTGCTATGCAACCCTCTGGAAAACGCCAATTGCGAATGTATGATTTGAATGTACCCATTTCTCATTCAGTGGAATACATCCATCGATTTTGCACTGGGCCGCGTAATCTCACTTCATTCACCAAATGAGTAGGCAAATGAATCATGATATCAAAAAATAAAGGAGGAAAAATTTGCTCCAACTGATTTACTATTTCTATGATCTCTACTTCTAAGCAATCCAGTTCTTCCAATGTGAATACTTTTTGGCACAAACGATGGAAGAAGGAACTTAGACGAATCAAAGAAATAGACACACGATCAGAAAGAATGCTTTTAATTGGTATTGGAAGAAAGTAATGTAACAAGAAATGAGCATCATGGGTTTTATAATTAGACACCTTTCTTTCATCCAAGTGCACACACCTAGATATATTGGAGGCACTACCATCAGGTAGCTTGGCTGTCATTAAAACTCCACAAAAGATGGATTCCTCTCCATTTGTTATTGAGAAGCACGCCTTTGTAAACTTCGTTCTCTTACTCTCTTCTGTATCTTATGAATGAAGGTTCTTCCTGATTCCCATATCTTTCAAATCATGCCGTGCTTTTGCATGATCCTTTGTTTTTCCTGAAATATCCAAAAGAGTTCCAAGTATGATATCAACTATGTTCTTCTCTATGTGCATTACATCAACGTTGTGAGGTAACAAGTTGTGCTGCCAGTAAGGTAATTCAAAAAAAATTGACCTTTTTTTCCATGGGCCATCATTTGATCTCTTTTTCTTCTTCCCAAACAGATTTTCATAATCACGTAAGCTATTAAGAACATTAATTCCCTTTAAAGGAGCTGAAGGAGGCCTAAATTCAGTTTTTCCATTGAATGATCTTTTGTTTGATCTCCATGGATGATCCATCGGTAGAAAAACACGATGATCCATGTAGCACATTTTCCGACTATGTTTAAAATAGCGAGAATTAGTGCCATAGTTACAAAAAGGGTAACCAAACTTTCCTTTTGTACTCCAACCAGATAACATAGCATATGCAGGAAAATCACTGATTGTCCACATAAGAGCTGCCCGCATTTGAAAAGTTTCATTTCTGGAAGCATCATATGTTTCAACCCCAGAATCCCATAATAATTTTAACTCGTCTATCAATGGTTGTAAGTAAATATCAATGTCATTTCCAGGTGATCGCGGTCCAGGTATAAGTAAAGAAAGTATGGAATATTCAGATTTCATGCACATCCAAGGCGGGAGATTATAAATCATCAACATAACTGCCCATGTGCTATGTGATATACTCATGGTTCGAAATGGATTAAATCCATCACTTGACAAGCCAAGTCTCACATTGCGACAATCTTGTGGGAAATCTGGATGCACCCTATCAAAGTCTTTCCATGCTAGACCATCAGCGGGATGCCTTAACTTTCCATCTTTAGAACGTTCCTCTTCATGCCACCTCAAAGAATCTACCATCTTTGAGCACATAAATAGGCTTTTGAGTCTAGGAATTAATGGAAAGTGTCTCAAAGTCTTTAAAGAAACTCGATGTTGTTTTTTTGAAGAGTCAAGCTCACTATCAACATAGGAGCTTCAATATATCATGAAGCTCGACAAGTATGACAAAATTCGTCATCCTTATGATCATTCCTGAACAACATGCAATCATTTGGACATGGATCAATTTTATCATAATCTAGACCAAGATTCTTAACCATAGACTTGGTTTTATTGTAAGACTGAGGAATGTTCAACTCGGGCATCGCCACTTTTAATAACTCTAGAAGAGAAGTGAATGATTCATTGCTCCATCCATGTAAACACTTCAACAAATATAAGCAAAGTGTGAATGATAATTTTGAGGACCTATACAACCAGAATATAATTCTTGGTTTGCCTCTTCAAGTAAGCGATAGAATTTCTTGGAATCTTCATTTGGACCATCATAAACTCCTCCAGCCTGTGCAACATCTCTATATTGATCATTCAACAACCCATCAATATCATCATACGAGTAATCCATATCATAATCAACATTCAACTTGATATCCCATTCCCCGTGATTGATCCATCTAGTATAGCCTTTAACGAATCCATGGCATATTAGATGATCATCCACTACATTCCTTCGGTTCCAAAGAATATTACAACATTTCGCACATAGACACTGAATTTTCTCTCCATGAAGATCTCCATAAGAGTAAGCAAAATCTAAAAACGATTCAATGCCTTCAATATACTCTTTGCTATACCTTGCTAATTTCATCCAATCCTTGGATAGGATATGTGAACTCCTAGAAGAATATATCAATATTTAGTCTTCCAGCAATAATCATTAACCAGTTACCAAATAAGTTTTAAAAGTCACGAGTAATCTATCAGAATCATATGTTATGAGATGATAAATGTTTCTTACCTAGTCATGAGGCTTTCGCTATGTCAAATCAAACCTTTAATCCTCCACAAATGTTTTTCAATGTTGATGATACTATAAATGAAAAAATAAGTACAATTAATAGGATATACATAAATCTGTCCACAGATAAATGCAGAGATTTTGAGCGAAGAAATGCAGAAGAGACCACCTACGGAGCTTGTGACGGTCCGTCGTGCTTGTTACGGTCCGTAGGTGGAAGCGTAGTGCAGCTGCTGAAGGAACATGGGGAAGTCTGACAAAGTGTGGGGTTACGGAGATTGTGATGGTCCGTCGTGGTTGTGACGGTCCGTAGGTGGCAGCGTAGTGTAGGTGCCGAAGGAAGATGGGGAAATCTAACTAAGTGCGGGGTTACAGAGACCACGACGGTCCATCGAGTCTGTGACGGTCCGTCCTGCAGGTTCGTCATGAAGTTCAGAGAAGTAATCCCAGTACCCATATTTGAAGATTTTAAGTGTTTTGGAACGAAGACCCTCGACGGACCGTCGTGTCTGTGACGGTCCGTAGGTGGCAGCGTAGTGCAGCTGCTGAAGGAAGATGGGGAAGTCTAAGTGTGGGGTTAAGGAGTCCACGACGGTCCGTCCTGCAGGTTCGTCATGAAGTTCAGAGAAGTATTCCCAGTACCCATATTCCAAGAGTTTAAGTGTTTTGGAATGAATACCCTCGACGGATCGTCCTGTCTGTGACGATCCTTCATACTTTCCGTCGAGGGTAATGAAGAGAGCAGAAGTGTAGGACGATGAATTACATGACGGTCCATCGTGGCCACGACGATCCATCGAAAAACCACATTTTTGAGGTTAGACTCCCCATTGTTAGACGCTGGATTATTAGTTAGATTCTCTAATATTATTAGGTTATCTTGACACTTTTATCATTGAGTGTTGGTGATTTTTGTTGATTAATCAAGCGAACTTTCCGATTTTACTCTTTCTCATAGAAGTATGTTTGAGCATATCACTCCCTCTCCACCCTTTCTAGATATGAAAAATATATCCTATATCGTCTATCTCTAAGGCATATGATTCTTTTTCTATATAGTGCAACTCAAAATACAAAGAAAGTTTAGCAAATTCATACTACGAGGTGATCCCAAAACAACTAAGACATATTAAACTAAAGTTTCTAATGTACACTTGAAAATGCAATAGAGAAACAACAAAATGACTTCTAACACTTCAAGGCATGTAGTCGAAAAAAGAAACATTTTACAAGCAAATATCTACAAGACATAATCAATGTGGTTAACAAAGGAACAAACCAAGCTTAAGGTGAGCACAACTACGAACTCAGGAAGACTAAAAAAACAGTAACATTAAAAACTTTTCAAATTCATGTAGAGTAGCTACTTACAGTTGACGAAATCTATATTAGGAAAAAAATATTGTAGGTATCGCCAGCTTCAACAATTTAGTTCTTCGAAGAAAGACGACTTAGCTACAACTTAGTTCTTCATATAAAGGAGACTTAGCTTCAGCTTCTACATTCAACATTCAAGAGCAAAAACTAGTGAGTCAAAGATAATCTGCCCATTTATACGTAATACAACTATAAGATAAACTTCCAAAATTAACAAAATTCGTCCCAACAACAAAAGAACATAAAAACCCTAACATCAATTTTTGACTGACATACAAGCATATAAAAATCTTAAAGCTATAATTTAGACTTTTGAAGGTAAAATCTCTTACCTGATAAACTCTATTCCAACAACCTAAAGCTTCCAGACATGAGACATGTTGATTTGTGAAGCATTTTCTTTATATTTTCAAAAGGAATCTGATGGAACAAATTTTTACCCAGAAATGTTTGAAGAAAATTGTCTTCATCAGCTCTCCAATCTTGAACAACGAAGCTCAGAGGAAAATCACCTACTTCAGTTCATTTTTAGAGAAATCGCAGTGCTCTTTGATTTTTCAGCTGAAAATGGTGTTCTTCAGTTGAAGTTTAACATAAATGTGACAAATGGTGTTCTCCAATCTTAAACAACAGCTGATTTCTTCCATTCTTCGATCCTTCTTCAGCTACCGTGAATGCTGTTCTTCAGCTAAAAATGGAAGCTTTAGCTGATATTTTAGGAGATGTGGCCTTTTTTTATTTCTTCAATGTTTTATTCTTTTTAATTTTTCTTTAATGTTTTATTTTTTTGGCCAAATAAAAATGGGAGGGAGATGAAATTTTTATGTTAAAATGTTGGAGGGAATATAATTTTTTTGTGAAAACACTAAGGCCACATTTTTAATGTGTTGTATTTTCAATTATAAAAATAACACACTTTTAAAATGTGGCCATTCATGTAAATAGTTGTTGCCAACTATAACAACACTTATAAAGTGTAGTTTATCCCATTAAAGAGTAAACTTTAGAAGTGTTTCTAAAATTAATGTAGCTAAAAGTCAATATCATTGGCTACACTTTAAAAAAGTTCCCAAAAGAATTTTAGGCAACACTTTATGAGTGTTGTCAATATTTAGTGTTGCCGTAGACCTAAAATGGTGTAGTGTGGTCAATTTCTTATATTGCATAGTTCATATTATTTTCTCTTGAGTGGTATGGTCCACCTTCTTGATGGCGGTGTTTATTTGATGAAGTTGATATTACTTAGTATGTTTTGTGAGTGGGTCTTTGAAGTCCTATTAAATAAAATGAAGTGATATTGAATATAAGTTTTATCTTGTGTTTCGTGAAGTTGAATGGAATGTTTGTCTTAATTTATGCCAAGGTAAAGTATATGACTTGTGAAGAATGTAAAGTGTGTAAATTGATCAATCATGGACTAAAGAATGCATAGAAGATAATGTTAGTGAAAATCTGCTTATATGCAAGATGTGTTCACAAGTACACATACACACTTAAGTGAACGTATGAAGTGAAATTGAGTAAATAGAGGAGTTTTGAGGTGTACACTCTTCGTGAGTTGAGATGAAGTGTTTAGTAGCTACCTCACTACATCCTAAGATCTTTTAAAGATTGGTCGGGGATGAATGCCCTCTGAGTTGAGATACGGTGCTTACTAGCTATCCTTAACCTATGGATTAAAGTGTTTATGATATGTGGGGGTTATGTATAGCACCGAGAGGATACGAAGAAGAGGTGGTTACACATTCTGAGTTGAAATGTTGTATTCCAATGTACTTCTTGAGATGAGTACTCCTCGTGAGTAGAAAATTAGTACATAGTAGCAATCTCCTTATCCCTGAATTACGGACCCGCATAAGTGTAGCTATTGGAAAATCCATGTAAAATCTAAAAAGAATGACCTTACTCTAGGCTAGTGAGGATCCCTCATGAAATAGGAGTTAATGTCGGGATTCCAGATCTAGCTCTCACGGTCTATGTCGGTTAAGCTAAACCTCCACAAAAGAATTGATTGAACTAAGGCTTCTAAAAGAACATACTTTTAGGGTAGGTAGTATTTTGGGACATTATTTACTCATTTCACTAGGTAGCACCTCCGAAAGGGAACATTTGGTGTCAAACATTTTAGAACAATACACTACATAGGGTATCTGGTGGTATGGGACGCTATCTAATCATTACAATATGTAGTCATTCCGAAAAGGAAGACTTTGGTGGTTTGTTGGGAGTCTTTTGATATATTGTTGAGGCTCTTGTTCCTCCCAAATTGAGTAAGCCAAAAAGGGTAGCCTTTATTAATGCATTGGTGTGTATTGAAGGAGGAATATGCATAATTCATTCAAGTCTTACCTTGGTAAGTCTTAGGATAATTCTGAGGTAGGGAAATCCTTACGGAAAATGAGTTCACTTTCTCTTTTGTTTGTCTTTAGAAGTTCACTCATTTAGTATAGGATAGTTTGTTGTAATTGCTCAAGTTGAATTCATTGATAATGCTTTAAATAGTTCATTGTCATGGCTTAAATCAGTTCATTGTAATTTCAAGTTGGTTTATTGTAAGCTTTTGGAAGTTACTGTAAATGGTCCCTCTTTGTGTAAAAATTATGGAATGTCTTATCTAAGTGTTAAATCATGTTCCTTATGATGTTTTTTTGTTCTATATTCTTTAATATTTTAATTAAATTGCATGAAATGTTATTATATTAAAATGTCCCTTTTCACATATTTTCACATATGCCATACTTTGTACATTATTTTTACTAACCCCATACTTTACTATACCTTATAAGTATAGGTTGAAGACTTTTTGGAAGATTCGAAGGCGAAAATGGGAAATTCAGTCTCTCAAGAATTGGTATGTCCTCATATATTTGAGGGTATAGTCTATTGTCTCCTAGTTTTATTATTAAGACTTATTATGTATTTTATTTTAATGTAAAGTATCCTGTCCCTAAGATTTTATATTGTTGTGTCTTAAGTTTGGCTTATCAAGATAAGATTTCTTAAGTATTTATGAGAGACTTACTTTTTATTATATTATTCATGACAGTTTTAATTCCGCACTACTTTTCATGTTTTATATAATAAATGCTAGTTAAAGGGATTGTACAAAACCCCAAAAGGTTAAGTACACCCGGCCACGAAACGAGGGTTTCACCTAACTTCTAGGGGGTATTGTCGGGTCGTAATAGACTTGGTATCAGAGCATAAGGTTTTGGGATATAGTTTAGGCTCTAAAAGTCTCACAAGACATATCTAGTATTGTCTTCGTCATTGGTGTGAGTTAGGACACATCCATGGACAAGAGGCTAAAGGATGATAGAAGTTTCACTCTCTTTTTCTATTCTAATGTCGTGCCTTAGAGTTGAGTCACAGAAGGTTTTTGATCTTAACCTCATCTCTTTGTGTTTATAGGACATGAATACGAGGATATCAACTGCTAGAAGGGAAGAGGGAGGAGTAGCTAATAAGAGGATCCCTCCCCGTGTTGACCAAGTTCATATTGTTGGTCTAGTGAAGAGAATCAGAAGGTTACCCTCAAGAACCACAAGTTCCTCCAGAGCCTCAAGAGACTCAAGTGCCTCCTATGCCTCAAGCGTCTTTTTTTGAAGGAGATATGACTAATGCAGATTTGAGGGCTTCCATAATGAAATTCACACAACTCATCACGGCTCTAGCTCATGTCGTCAACAATCACCTTGTTGCCCAAGCTAACTAAAGAGTTGGACCCCAACCTAATGCTAGTACTCCCGCTTCTAGAATTCGGGGTTTCATGATGATGAAACTCCAACATTCCATGATTCTAAGGTGGATGAAGATCCACAAGGTTTGATATATGAGGTTTTCTAATTAATAGATGCTATGGGTGTGACCCATAGAGAGAAAGCGGAGTTAGCCGCTTATCAACTCAAGGATGTGGCTCAGCTGTCGTTTGAGCAATGGAGGAGTGATAGACCCCTAGAAAGAGGGTCTGTTGATTGAGAAGAATTAAAGGAGGCTTTCCTAGATAGGCTTTTCCCCTAGAGTTGAGGGAGAAGAAGATGGTTGAATTTATGAACCTTTGTCAAGGTGGGATCAGTGTACAAGAGTACTCTCTCAAATTCACAAAACTTTCTAAGTATGCTCCAAGCATGGTAGCAAAAACCCTAAGTATAGGATGAACAAATTTGTGATGGGAGTGTCTAGCTAGGAGGATAAAGAGTGGCATATGACAATGCTTCTTAATGACATCGATATCTCTTGGATCATGGTCTATGCATAACAAATTGAGGAGTGCAAAATTAGAGAGACAAGGCAAAAGGGGTAAGAGGCCTAGGTCGGATGATTCTAGTCATCAAAAGCCTAAAAGGAGGTTCTTTCACAAAGATTATTCCCTGGGAAAAAAGGATAGGGCTCAAAATCAAGGTGGTGGCCATTCTTTAGAGCGGACTAGGTGCCATACTTGTGGGAAGCAACAATTGGATAGGTGTATTGCCAGAATGTATGGTTGTTTTCCATGTGGTAATAAGGGAAAGAATATGAGGTATTGCCCAAACATCGAAGCAAGAGGGAAAGAGTTTAATCAAGATTTCCTAGATCCTAATGCTCCGGAGATGAACCCTTCTTATGGGATGGGAGCTAGCAAGTGTAACTAGTCCAGAGTTGATCTTGGTAAGTCTTAACTCCTTATGATTGTTGTATTTATGATATGAAATTTGTTTACATCGTTTTATATTTCATATGATCATGTCATGTTGATGAATTTCTTAAATAATGAATTTATGATTTTTTTTAATGTTTAACAGTGACCACAGTGAACCTAGCTGTGAAATTTTTAATTTTTGAATAAAAATTGTTTTTCTTTAATTGAAGTTTCAATGTGTGCAAAATTTTTTTATATGAGCATGTTTAAGGTTGGAGAAGGTAGTTCCTTCATAAGAGAAGGTTAAATGTCAGTTTTGTAAATTTTGGAGTTTACAAGAGTCGCCTATGTGCTAAGTGTTTGAAAGTGGGAAATGATGCTCCTTGCTAGTTTATTATTTGATTTTGAGTGTTTGAGATTTTATTGTAATGTGTTATGTGATTCTTTGTGACTCCTTGTTGTTCTTGAAGTTTTGGTGTCATTTGAGGACGAATGTTATTCTAACTGGGGGAGAATGTAACGCCCCAAAACGAACTAAGGTGAACTAGTTCCTCATGGCTATTTCTTGAGTTAATTTTAAGTTAAAATTATTTATATTAGTGTTCTTAGGCAGTGTGTGAAGTTTGGTTAAGTGTGGAGGTCAAACGTCCAAGAACGTCCGTGACGTTCGAAAGGTGTGCCTTAGAAAGTGTTCTTGTATCTTCTCAATTTTTGAGTGAGTTTTACGTGTGTTTTTCCCTTTAAACTAATTTGGGATGTTCCTAATACCTAGAATACTTATTTTATAGATTTAACATCCGAGCACAACCCCACCTAGGACCCACAAGGGGCCCTGGTTGAAGGGCCCAAGACTTGGAGAAAACTGCCAAAACCACTACTTAATCGACGAGGATGTTTACTGGGCGTAGGACCATGATGCCCCATCGACTGGGAGGCGTAGTACAATACTTAGTGAGAAGTCTAGCCCCCCATTTAACAGCCCTTGAAGTCATAAATGCCCAGCAGGATGAGCCATTGACCAGGCGACACCCTGTAGCTTGGGTCGTCGATTGACTCCTCGCAAAAGTTGTGGAAGTTGCTGCCAACTTTGAGTGTCTTATGTAAATTCACCCCAAGTCTTTTACAACTCTAGATATATATATATTTAATTTTATTATTTTATATTAAGTTAGTTTTAATCCCTAGACCTAGACAAGACCCCTCACTTCAAATATTCAACTCCCTCTCTAAAGAATACTCTCCCAAAGTCACCATTGAAGCTAAGACTCGAGGAGGGCAAGAAGAAATGTTTTGGACGTGTTACTTCACCAACATTAGTGGGTTTACTTTTCTTTGAGGTATGGTATCCATCCTTTATCCCTCTTCCATTCAAGGATCTATTTCCAAAAGATTTCAAAATGGGTATTTAAACTCTATTTCTTCTACCTTCAATTTTAAGCATGGGTCTTCTTGTAAAAGTGTTATAATGATTTAAATGTGTTTATTCTTGTATGAATTGATAATTTTAATTTTAAGAACCTAATGAATTAATGTTTACGCATATTTCAAACTTTAAACTAAAGAAATGGGTTAAATGAGCATGTTTGGGTAACGTATAAACTTTTGTTTTCTTATGTTGCTATGTTGGTTTAGCTACTGCCTTAAGGTCCTACCTATGATGAAATATTTACAAATTTATTGTATTTGATAATGTCTTGATTAAATTGTGAGTTTGTTATATTGCATAGTTCTTATTATAAATTGCTCCTTAGTGGTATGGTCCACCTTCTTTGTTGCGGTATTTATTGAATGAACTTGATATTAGTTAGTATGTTTTTCTGAGTGTGTCTTTGAAGTCCTAGTATATGAAATGAAGTAAAATTGAATATAAGTCATGTCTTTTGATTTGTGAAATTGAATAGCATGTTTGACATAGATTTCGCAAATGTAAAGTGTATGACTTGTGAAGCATGAAAAGTGTGTAAATTGATGAATGTAGGACTAAAGAATGTGTAGAAGCTAATGTTAGTGAAATTATACTTATATGCAAGATGTGCTCACAAGTACTCACACACACTTAAATGAGTGTATGAAGTTAAATTGAATAAATAGAAGAGTTTTGAGGTGGACACACTTTGTAAGTTGAGATGAAGTGTTTAATAGCAACCTCATTACATCCTAAGAGATTTATAAGATAGGTCTGAACATGAATGACCTTCGTGAGTTAAGATGTGGTGTTCACTAGCTATCCTTAACCTATGACTAAAAGGTTTAGAATCGGTTGGGGTTATGTCAAGCACCGAGAGGAAATGAAGAAGAGGTGGTTAACTTTGTGAGTTAAGATGTTGTAGTACAATGTACCTCTTGAGATGAGTAATCCTCGCGAGTAGAGAATTAGTACTTAGTAGCAATCTCTTTATCCCTTAACTATGTACCCGCATAGGTGCAACAACTAGGAAAGTCATGTAAAAGATAAAAATAATTATCTTACCCTAGGCAGGTGAGGATCCCTCATCCGATAAGGGTTATTGTAAAGATTCTGGGTCTAGCTCTCACGGTATATATAGGTAAAGCTAAACCTCCACAGAAGAATTTATTGAACTAAGGCTTCTAAAAGAACGTACTATTTAGGGCAGGTGGTGGCATGAGATGCAATCTACTCATTGCACTTGGTAGGACCTTCCGAAAGGGAAGACTTGGTGCCAAATCTTATAAAAGAATGTAATACTTACGGTAGGTGGTGGTATGGGATGATGTCTACTCATTGCACTAAGTAGTCATTCCGAAAGGGAAGAATTTGGTGGTTTGTCGGTGTATTTTTATATCTTGCCATTGATTGAGGGGATTGTTTCTCCCGAGTTGACTAAGTCAATGGGATAGTATTGAGGATTGCCTTGGTGGGTATTGAAGGAGGGATATTCATACTTCCGTCATGTCTTACCTTAGTAAGTCTTAGGATGATTCCGAGGTAGGGAAACTCTTACAGAAAATTAGTTCACTTTCTTTGCTGCTTGGCTTTGGAAATTCACTCATTTAGTATAGGTTATTTATTTGTAATTGCTCAAGTTTAATTCATTAATAATACTTTAAATAATTCATTGTGATGGATTAAATAAGTTCACTATAATGTCAAGTTGGTTTACTGTATGTTTTTGAAAGTTTCTTTGAATGGTCCCTCTTGGTCTAAAAATTATGAAATCTCTCATCTAAATATTAAATGATGTTTTGCTTCTATATTCTTGAATATTTTTCTTAAATGGCATGAAATTTTATTTTATTAAAATGTCCCTTTTCGCATGTTTTTGCATATGCCATACCTAGTACATTACTTGTAGTAACCCCATAATTTTCTATACCTTAAAAGTATAGGTTGAAGACTTTTTGGAAGATTCGAAGTCGAAGCTTGGGAAATTCACTCTCTAAAAAATTGGTATGTCCTCATATATTTGAGAGCATAGTCTATGTCTCCTAGTTTTATTATTATGACTTATATGTCGTGTCTTAAGTTTGACTTGTGACGATAAGATTTTTTAAGTATTTATGAAAGACCTCCTTTTTATTAAATTATTCGTGAAATGTTTTAATTCCACACTACTTTATTATGTTTTGTGTAATCAATGCTAGTTGAAGGGCTTGTACAAAACCCCTAAGGGTTAAGTATGCCCGTCAACGAAATGAGGGTACCGCCTAACTTCAAGGGGGTACTTTTGGGTCGTGACAAAAGACCTACCAAACTTGGAGAATTAGAGTGCAAGTTATCTTCAAATGACCCTTCTAGACGCTCAATGGCCCGAACCTGCATAATTGTAGAAAATTAGAAATAGGGGTTAGTACACACTTGTACATAGTACAGAATCATGCAAATAAAAGTTTTGAAATCATGCTAAAGGGGACATTTGTTAAAAACCATGCCAAGTTACTTTTGAAAGCCTTATGCACCACCAAGAATCCATATAAGCCAATAATCACATATTCCTTAATACAAAGCCATATAAAAAACAAGACCAACATCATGAAGAATAACAAAGTCAACATGTATCATAGCATATTTGAGTGCATAATTAATACAACTCCAACATCATGATATAACAACAAAGCATGTATAAGAGTTCATTGTATTAAAACATATACAAGACCCTTACTCATAACCCACCATCAAGTTTACAAGTTCAATGAACAAGTAAAGCCCCATAACCTTACTCAACCAAGTAAACAAAACAAAGGATCACAAGCAATGCCTAACACCACCTGACATAGCATCCGGAATATCAATCATCATATGTAGCATTATAGACCAATAGCATCCTCTTACATTAAACTAACATCATATAGGATCATCAACATGTAAAGTTAACATATTCTAAACCTTAACTTTAAATGACATAGAGCAACCTTCTAGAACATCCCTGAAGGCCAACTATTGCAATGTATAGATAGAGTCCCATACCCCTACCTAGACTAAGTCAAACCCATTAAGTCACCCTAGTTTGTATTCACCATATTAATTCATTTTACTTTCGGATATACTTTCCTTAACTTATATAGACTAGATGAGCATAATGTGGAATCCGTTGTCATGAAACTTTATGCATAAAAAAGGTGGACTACATTACAAGGTAGTACCTTGACATAGCGTTCTAGGTGGATCCACTAACTAGTATTCCTATGGGGCAAACATAATTCAAGAACTAGGAGATATACTTGCAATCCTCTTTATACACATTGCATTTTAGTCTCCAATCTCATGAGTACAATAGTGAACCTACCTTCCCACATTTGGAAGGGACACTCCTCAATACTAGTTAACTCGGTCCTAAGCTAGAGTCTCTTTTTGAAATGTCGTTAAACCATCTTTTAACCATCATAACTTAGTTTAGGCCATAGGAGACTAACCTCTTGTATATTCATAGTAATTAGCTCATTTGAAATTGCATGAGAGTATCCTTTCAATACAACCCTCATATTTGAGAACAACACATTATCATCATCACGTTATAATAAGGCACATAGGCAATTCATAAACAACTTTTATATCATCACATCATAAACATATGCTCATACCTTTATATAATCAATAAATTTCAATTGAATCATCGAACCAACACCTACTAAATATAATCACATGCTTCAATTGAAATTCATCACCAAGTACAAGCTACTGCAATTAAAGGAAATGTTCAAGATCACAAAGTCCTACCAATCCTCCTTCAAAATCCATAATCATTTGTCTTACCCTTAACCAATCTAACTTTCATTAATAAATATGTGTAATAACATTATTCAATAGTAATTAACACAATAACTAAGTCAATTGCATCAAAACTAATCAATTCAACATGAGTTCATCATCTAGGGATAGGGAATTTGGGTCAGTTCTTAGTATATTCCACATAATAGGTTAAATCATCAAGAACTATAGTAATTGAACAATAAAACATCCTAATATAACCATAATCATAAAAATAAACCTTAAAGAATATAATTTAGAATATCAAATATTGGTTAGGAAGAAACCTACATGAAAGCTCCTTTTTAAAACCAATTTTGGAGGAGCCTTTTGGAAAAAGGAATCCCAAAATTGAAAGATTCTTATACCTTGTTAATACTTGAAACTTTATGGAGAAAATTTATAATCTTTAAACCCTATAACCCTTAGACCTTGCCCTTCAATGGAGTCTTCTTTGAGAGAGAGAAAGTAGGGAGAAGGTAGAGTGATTTGGGTTTTGGAATTGTGTGGTATTAAGTTGTTATTAGGCTTAGGGTAGCTTAGATAGTAACTTAACTAACTTTATTAACCACCACATAACCACTAATTAATTATCTAATAAACTGGACCCCTTAAAAATTTGACAGTTAAAGTGCAAGTCTGACCTACAAGACCCCGACCTATGGGAAGTAGGTCAGTCGACGCCCACCTGCACCCACCATTGTGCAGGTCCGTTGATAAGTTCAGAGAGTGGTAGTTTTTTCACTCTTTGAAAAGTGGATAATTTTTAGTCGACAGAGTCATCGATGCCCCGTCATTCAGGCAATAGCCCGTCGTTTGGCAAGCGTAAGTGTTGTTGTCTAGTAATAAGTTTTTGGCCTAAATGGAAGGATCCACCTCAAGGACCTTAGGTATTTCCTTGGGATTCATGCCAATATGTTTCGAACCTAAATCTACTCTTACACATGTTTAACATTATTTCACAAAATTTCATCAAATTCTGACACCTAAAACCAGTGAAATATACTAATACACACTAGCAGATCTTTCACTAGTCTCTGGACATCATAGACGTTTATTAACATCTTGAATATATTACTTCATACATAACTTATAAACATAAGTTTTTACCATAAAACATTTCTACAAACGTTAGACACTCATGTGAGGCTGTAGATTAGGTGTTAGAGTTTCAGAGTGTTACAAAAGTGTTGGTAGCCATAATGTTCATAAGTTAGGTTTTCATGAGTTCCCACCTTATCATAGGTATAGTGGGTTATGAAGTATGATACCTTTAATATCCTTTGTAAGTTTCCTACAAAGATTTGATGAGAATCTGCTGAGAAGCTATCCAAAATAAAGGCCTTGGTGAGTCATAGTTCTTTATGTTTGTTTTGCATTATTTGTAGAGGTTTTACCCTATGTGGGGGAGCATGAGTTGAGTAGTAAGGTCTTTAAGATCCTTATCGTTTCCTTCTATTATTAATCATGATTTAGACCAAATTCATAGTAGTTTGGTTATTTTTTTTAGCGCTGCATAAGAGTATGATTTGCATGTCTCCTTATGTTATAAGTGTCATTGATGGCATAATGTTTTTCATGCTCTTGATGATATCATAGTTACATGTGGAGATTATTAGTTAATGTAAATTTCTAATATCAATGCATATCTAACTATAAATACTTAATTGCCTTATGATTCTTTATGTTGTAACGACCTGTTTAGTCGTTTTGAGTAACAGATTTTTATTTGGGAAAACTGGCTAAATACGACGGACACCACGACGGACCGTCGTGGACACGACGGACCGTCGAGGGTGTCCCGTTCCAAAACACTTGGAATTATGAAATTGAGTGTTGAAACTGAGTCTCTGAACTCTGTGACGGACCGTCACAGTCACGACGGACCGTCGTGAGCCCCGTTTCAAAACACTTAAACTCGTGAGAATTTGGTGCTGGGAGCAACTCTCTGTCCGTCGTGACGGAAGTGCAGGACGGACCGTCGTATGCACGACGGACCGTCACAGACTCCTTGAAGAAATTTGAGTCCTAGACGAACCTGCGTGACGGACCGTCGCAGGCATGACGGACCATCACAGGTTCCGTAATCCCAGTCGGGGTCAGAATTCTGGCTAATTTTAAAGGGGTGTTTTGGACCATTCCGCCTTTAATTTATAATGTTAGTGGGTTAATGTTATTAGTTCAATTCCTTGGGGGTTGAAAGAATAACTTTGAGTAACTTGGTGGGTTGGTTTCATCACTTTTGAGACTTGAAATCTTGTGATTTAGGGTAAGAAGAGAGGAAGGTTGGAGGAAGAAAGAGAAAGAGAAAGAGAAGAGAAAAGAGGCGCTTGAGAGAGAAGGAGCAAGGTTTCTTGAAGATTCTTGCTTGAACACAAATCCTTGGTGAAGGTAGGTTATGGTTTATGCTATTTGTAGTAAACTCTCAATAGCAAATGATATGTATTGGGTATTCTTGTAAATCCTTCTATATGCTTAATTGTATGATTGTATGAGTATGATTATATGTTTGTGATGAAATAAGCATGATGAAGCTTGTGAACCCTAAATCTTGGTGAAACCCTAATTTTACTTGTTATGAGAATTGTGATGCCTTAGTATAAAAGAAGGCTTGATGATTTATGTTATGAGAATTGTGATGCCTTAGTATAAAAGAAGGCTTGATGAACTTTATATTGTTATTGTGATGCCTTAGTATAAAAGAAGGCTTGATGGACTATGTGTTGTATTGATAATGCCTTAGTATAAAGAAGGCTTGATGATTTATGTTATGAGAATTGTGATGCCTTAGTATAAAAGAAGGCTTGATGAACTTTGTATTGTTATTGTGATGCCTTAGTATAAAAGAAGGCTTGATGAACTTTGTATTGTTATTGTGATGCCTTAGTATAAAAGAAGGCTTGATGAACTTTGTATTGTTATTGTGATGCCTTAGTATAAAAGAAGGCTTGATGAAATTTGTATTGTTATTATGATGCCTTAGTATAAAGAAGGCTTGATGAACTTGTATTGTTATTGTGATGCCTTAGTATAAAGAAGGCTTGGCGAACTATGTGTTGTATTGATAATGCCTTAGTATAAAGAAGGCTTGATGAACTAAGTGTTGTATTGATAATGCCTTGGTATAAAGAAGGCTTGATTGTTATTGATGATGCCTTGGTATAAAAGAAGGCTCGATGGGTATGAGGATCGGAGTGCCACGTTCCGGCACCGGAATAGAAATATGGATCGGAGTGCCACGTTCCGGCACCAGGATAGAATGAAGATCGGAGTGCCACGTTCCGGCACCAGGATAGAATGAGGATCGGAGTGCCACGTTCTGGCACCAGGATAGAATGAGGATCGGAGTGCCACGTTCCGGCACCAGGATAGAATATGGATCGGAGTGCCACGTTCCGGCACCAGGATAGAATATGGATCGGAGTGTCACGTACCGACACGAGAGGAATAAGTTCTGAATCTTGAAAGATGTTAATATGCTAAATCTATGAACCTGTTAATAAGTATGATGTTGAGGCTTGAGTCCTCCTGGATGAACTTGGTGATATTATTGATGATTGTAGTATTTGTTGTTACTACATGTTGAGTATTATAGTTGATTTGTGAGATTAACTGATATATACTGTTTTCTATTCTGAGTTGGCCGATGATACCTACTCAGTACGTGTGGTTGTACTGACTCCTACTTGTTTGTTTCTTTCTTGTAATTGTGGAGTGCAGCAACCGTGCCGTCGTCTTCAACTCGACCGCGATTCTAGCCAGTCTTCACTGTACCGGATCTCAGGGTGAGCTATGCTTCTAGCTTGGACTGGATCTTCTTCTTCTAGTCTTGATGCCTTGAAGTTCCGTCATGGACTAGCTTTCATTTGTTTAACTTCTTAAAATACTCTTAGTTTAGTAATTTGAGGATAGATGTTCTTGTGATGATGACTTCCGGATTTTGGGGATATGTATCGTATTTATTTTTCGTATTGAGTTAAGTCTTCCGCGTTGTGTTTGGTTTAATTTATTTGGGTTTAGATCGGTTGGTTCGCTCACACAGGAGGGTAGTGTGGGTGCCAGTCGCGTCCCCGATTTGGGTCGTGACAGTTTTTATGCAATTGTGCAATTTGAAATTTATTGCATGTTGAGACTTATAATGAAATAATGAGCAATTCTAAATTAGTAGAAGGTATTTCCTCCATAATGTAATGAAAATGATGGAGTATGTGTGCACTTTGAATTTTTGAAATAGTTTCTTATTGCTTGTGTCTCTTAGAGTTAATAATGATGTAAAGTTGGTGTTCTTTCTATGTTTGGTGCATTGACAATGGATGTGTTATCCATGCTCATGTGTGTTGTGAGCATATAGTTGGGTCTTTTAGTACTTGAAGGTGTTTTAGTTTCATTTGAGGATGAAGGCATTTCTAAGTGGGGGGGAATTTAAAGACCCTGTAAATGAAATAGGACAATCTAGAGCTTCACGACTGTTTTATGAGTTAATAATGAGTTAAAATAATGAAGAATATCTTTGAAGTCATTTTTAAATAGTTTCCAAAGTAAAACGTCAAAGCATGACCTAGACATCCGGAAACTAGTCTAATGTATGCTAATGTTTCATTGTCTATTTTGCATGTTTTCTATGTTTTTGTGGAGTCTAAAATCAATGGGGATGGACCTAACACCTATTATAGGTATATTGCGTTATTGGGCATGAGACCTTGAATATGGTTGTTAAGGTTCCTAGCAAGATTTGATTAAAATTACCTACGACGCTATCTAGATTAAGGCCCCAGTGAGTCATAGTTCGTTCTGATTGTCTTGCATTTTTCTTAGATAGGTTTACCCTAAGTTGGGAGAATGAGTAGAATAATATTGTGGTTGATATTGCTTATCTTTTCCCTCTATTCTTACTCAAGCTTGAGACAAAAATTCTCAATTGATTGGTAATTTTTGAAATCTTGCATATGAGTAAAAGTTGCATGTTTTTGTATGTTATGAGTGTAATTAATGACATAAATTTTTTGATGCTCTTGATGTTATCATAGTTACATGGGGAGATTGGTATCTATATTTCTCATTTCAATGCTCTTCGAAAGATAATTGCTTAATTTCCTTATGATTTTTTATGTTTATATGCTTATGGGTGATTCTAAAGATATTGCATGTTAAGCTTTATAATGAAAAATTGAGCATCTGTAATATTTGAGAAGGTAGTTCCTCCATAGTGTAATTATAATGATGGAGTATGTATGCACTTTAAATTGTGGAAATAGTTCATAATTGCTTGTGTTTCTTAAAGTGCATAATTACGTAAAGTTTGTGTTCCATTTAAGTTTGGTTCATTGTATACGAATGTTTTTTCTTTGATAATATGTGTTGTGACCTTCTAGTTGAGTTTTTTAGTCTTTGAAAGAATTTTAGTTTCTTTCGAGGGCAAATGTTTTTCTTAGTGGGGACATTGTAAAAACCCTAAAAATTAATTAGGACAAGCTAGAGATTCAAAAGTGTTATATGAGTTCATAATGTGTTAAAATAATTAAGAATATCTTTAGAAGTCAATTTTAAAGAGTTTCAAAGTCAAACGTGAAAGCACAACCTCGACGTCCGCAAACTAGTCTTGTTTTTACTAGTGTGTCCTTGTGTATTGTGTATGTTATTAGTTTTTGATTGAAGCCTAAAATCAATAGGGATGTCCCTAACACCAAGATGTTTACTTTCAAAACATCTAGGAACGACTCCCTCAGGACCAACAAAAGGGTTCTTGTGGAACCATGGTTTGGGAAGAAGGATGTCGTGGAAGCATGCAGGCAGCATATTTTTGAAAATTCCTGTGCGTAGCACAGTTCACACTTAAAGGGAAAAAAATTTCCTTGCGATGTGGGCATGTCAAATACCATTCTGGCTCAAAATTTATTTTGTAATAATGATTTGGAGGTGTACCTACGATGCACAGCCATGTCCTAGATTTGTTCGCGTTGTTTGAAAGTAAAATTAAAGTTGGTTAAAATTTCCAATTAGTGTACATGTGTTTTGGGTACTTTAGGGATTTATTATAAATGTTCTTTGAGTCACTTTTAACTCCAATTCACAAAAATAAATGAAACGCTCAAATTCAAAACAAAAGCTCTCCATTCTCTTTAGCCAAAAACCTCAACTGATGAAGCTTTGAAGCTCCAAGGAAGAAGGTCAAATTCTCCATGTTTCAACCCTATTTTTGTGGGATTTCTATCAAATAAGGTATGGTTATTCGTCCTTGATTCTTCTCTCATTCAAGGAGCCAATCGAAAGACTTTTCAAAAGATTTCAAAAACCTAAAATTTCCTATTTCGAATTCTAAGCATGGGTTCTTGAATCAAAAGTTTTAAATGGATGATTATGATGTTTTCAATGTTAGTTAATTAATTTATCATAAAAACCTCCACGAACCCATGATCATCCTAATTCTCAAATTTTTACATATAAAAAGGGTTTGATGAATGTGATTCTATATTATTAGAATTGTATTTATACTAAGTTGTATTATGATAATTTACTGCTAATTATGCCTAATTATGATAAATTGTTGTAGATTTGATAAAAGGTGATCAAGGTTCGGTGAAGGGTAAGTTTATTAAAATGTTCTAGTCTTCTTGGGTTGACATTTAGTTGTATGATCTACTTATGGTTTCGGTGTTTACTTTATATACATAAATGTATATGTTAATTGTGTAACACCCCGTACAAAAAATAGACCAAAAACTGGCTATACAGAAATAAAATTCTGCAGGTGCAACAAACAGTGGCATTAACGAATCGTAGCCTGACCCACGGTCCGTCCTGCACAACCGTCGTTGGATTAAAAATTCACAAAAATTTCAGCCCAGAAAAATTGGTTATGTCTTGGACAACGGACGGACTTACGGTCTGTAGGCCAGACGACGGTCCATAGTCTGTGAGCATAGATCAATACTCCCTTCACCCACTCTCTGACAAGAGCTATGGATAACAAGCACGGTCCGTATGTGGAAAATTTGCAGACACTTAAGGGGAAATATAGTGGGGTCAACGTCAAATGGTCATTAATCTTAGCACGAAATGAATTACGTGTCCCATGACCTACGCGGAGATAGATAATTGAATTATCTTTTCATAGCCACCGACGTTAATCAAATTAGACCTACCAGTAAAAATGTAATGCCCATTTTAGTGAAGGCATGTAGAACAGGCCTAGTTAACGAACCCAACAATGGGGCGTTGGTCATACGATGAATCATCATACATCACTTATGGTTCTACATGGGGTGTTGACTTCCCTTTAAGGGAGATCCACCCATGGTTTTCCCATGAGATGAGGACTCCAATGCCTATGAGCATGGAGAGGGACCAATTCATATCTCTTAGTTCCATAAACTATGCTTGCCTTATAGGATCTAGCAAGTGATTTCACCTAATATGCTAGCATTTGTAAATATTCTACTTTTGCTAAGTAGAGCACCTTCCCTTGGTGTAAGGCTCTATAGCGCCAAACTCCATGTACCGTTCATGGTCTTAGTTTCGATTAAGACTATAATTTCCTTAACAAAATGGACAATGGAAGTAAAGGACCTTAACTAGGATAACCTAATGGAATTTGATTAGTGTAGGTTGGGGTATAGTACTTCATCTATGCATTGCACAATTTGCTGTTGAAGGGAGTTCTAGGAAGGTAGTCCAATATATATGACTATGTTTATGATTCTTATGCATGACATTGTAGTGTTCACTACATATTGTGATGATGTGCATGGTATGAGTCTTAATGGGTCTAGGTGATGTGGTCTCTTCTTATGTGCATAATGTTTGTATTATTGACTATATGATGAAGTCTTGTTTTGCATGTATGAAATTGTCTATACTTGTCCTGTTCATGGATGTAGTCAATGGTATGCTTGTAGTATCTTTGTAGGTTCACTTCATATGTGTGAGGTTATGGGAATTCACATGTACATTGCTCTAGTAGGCTTAGAATGAGGTTATGGGTACTGTTTTATAATGCATTATGAAGTGAAGTCGAAGTATGTTTTATTGACTATTGTTTATAATGATGTTTTTGTAGTGTGACTCTCATTATTTCTTGGGTTATGTCTTATATGAGGGGTATGCATTATGTTTAGTTGTTTGTGGAGTTGTGCTATCATAATATGTTATGCCTCTATGTATATGGATATGTGTTTGGTAAGTGATGAGGTTAAATGTATGATTACTTTGTGGTCTTAAGGGGATACTTGAGTGTGGATGGTGTAATGGGACATTATCTATACATTGCATCGAGTGTAATTAGAGGATTACTTGGGGAGTCAAGGAGTTAAAATGAAGAAAGCTCATTGTAAAACGAAAAAGAGGTCATTGTAAAGAAATAGTAGTTACAGTAAAGTGGTGACTTATATGGATTACATGCAATGTGTGATTTTATATGATGTTGGACCATTGAATATTCCTAAATGAAGTATGTGAATTGTATAATGCTTATTGTATTAAAGTTTTATGAAGTTTTCACAAAAAGGCATGATACATGGTCTCAAGTAAAATGTCCCTTTTAAATGCATGTTTTTGCATGGTTACCATCCTTAGTGCATTCTTGTATTAACACCATTCTTCTCTGCATTTTTACACAAAGTGTATGATATGGATGCTTAAAGGTTTTCCCTGCGGTGAGGATCTTGATATGTGCTTCCCAAGCTCAAGGAAAAAGGGATCCTTATGTTCAAGGATTTCCTATGTCATTGTTTTAGGTAAAGTTTGCATTAAGTTTACTTTTTATGTTGTACGATTTGTGTCCCTAATGTACTCTAATGGTGTTGAGTCTATGATGGCAAAGAGCCTTAGAGTCTAACTATGTAAATACGGTATTATATATATATATATATATATATATATATATATATATATATATATATATATGAACGTTATAAATTTTCCACTATATTACCTATGACAATGCGATGAATGATAACTATGGGCTTTGATAAGACCTGCGAAAGGTTAAGTATGCCATGTTACTACTAGGTGGTGCTCCCCGATCGTGACAGGTAGATTGGGTACAACATTTCTTCTCATAATATGAACCCATTCCGTCCTCAAATCCTCTCAGTGTTAAGCATAACTCCCCCATGGTGTCTTAAACATTCATTACTACAGATTAAGGCATATCTAATTAACACCACATCTCAACTCACAAAGGGTACTTATTCCAAGAGGTTACATATGAATACCACATCTCAGCTCACAAGGGGTATTCAACCTCCAATCTATCTTAGAAAGCTCTTGGGAATAGTGATGTTGCTACTAAACACTTCATCTCAACTAACAAAGAGTGTTTACTCCAAAACTCCCCTTGTCATTCACATTCTTTAGTTTCATTCATTCATTCATTTTAAGTGTTAGTGTGTGTACATGTGAGGACACCTTTCATATGATCACCATTTTCACAACATTACCTTCTAAACGTTCTTACATCTTCATTCATCATATCACATAGTTTAACATCATATACAAATACGTCATTTAGATATAGTCTCTACAATCACGCATTTCAAGCTTCATAAAGCACATCAACAAGAACAACATAATTATCATCTTACTTCACATAATGTGATATCATGGACTCATTTATAATACATACTTAAATTCATACTGATATATTTCAAGTAAACACTGCCACAAAAGGTGGACCATTCCAGTCAAGAATATTTCATAATATGACCTAACCAATGTAACCAACTTTCCATTAATCAAAACTTCCACCACATATAATCAATTACCCAAAAATACATCATATTATATCCCTTAGGGCAGTAGCTAAGTCACAATATAACCATAAAGAAATGATAACTCTACCATTATCAAATCATGTCTATTAGACCCATTTCATAAGTGAAAAGTTGAAAAAAATCAATAACATTGATTCATTGAAGTTTGAGCATTACAATCACCAACTAACATTAGAAATAGCATATTGAAATTAATTAAAACATTTTCAAGAAAGACTCATGCTTAAAGTCAAAGATATAATATGTTAAAGATTGAAAACCCCTCTTGAAATTCAATATAAATGGCTCTTTGAATGACAAAGAGTTAAAGGATAACTACCATACCTCAATGATAATAAAGAAATGATTTTTTATGAAGAAACGCCCACAACCAGTCCCTTCTAGCCCTTTCTTGAGTTCAAGCTTCTATTGGGTTTTGAGAGAGTCTTTCTTGAGGGAGGTTTTTGGGTTTTTGAAAATGAAGTCTAAAATTAGGTCTTAGTGTTTGAAACCTCTTAATATACCTAAATGACCAAAAATAATCATCCATGGTTCATAAAAATCTTGGGATAAATTTACCAATAACCCGAAGACTTTCTCAATGCTTTCTAAAAAGGTTTTTACTGGTTAAATAATGATGAATTGATGTTAATTTATTTGTTTTAATGTGATTTTAATCCAATTGCATGATAAACCCATGTTGCCTCCCTAATTTCCTATACCAACTGTTATTTACGTGAATTCAAGTAAAATTGATGATGAAGGATCCATGTTGATCATTATATTAATATTTGAACATGTCTAATACATGCCTTTATGTGATTACTGTAATATGGACGTTTTAATGATTTAATGTGGAATTTGATTGTGTAAAGATTGTTATATCTACTGTCTTACTTTGATATTATTTATGAATTGAAAATAAGTGATTTATGTGGATGAATGTGGATTAACCTATGGATCTTCTATTTTCCATTCATGTCTAAAGTAGCATATTCACTGTGATCTAGAGTTTATGGCAAATTATAGTAAGATTTTGCATAGATTATGTTGTCCTTAATTACTGCCTAATATTGATGATAGTAATGATTTTTGGGTATGAGCTCTTGATGATCAAAGAAAAGGAGACTTGGCATGAATTGATCTAGGTTTTTCTAGCCTACGAATTGAATGTTGTAATGAATATTATGTGATCTTAATTCTAGGGTAGATGAAGCATTATTTGGATTTTATTTATGTCTATTTATATACTTACCTAAATGTATATTCGATATGCATGTTGATTGATGAGCAAAAGTAGGGAAGTTACTTGATGATCAATAACTCTCTACTTTCTACCGTATATGTGTTATAGTGCACTAGTTGTATCACAATCTTGTAACACCTTGAACATGGTTTCTTTTATGATATATGTACATATATCTAATGCTATATAATGTACTAAATATAAGAAAGGTTTATTTATCAATGATGATCAAAGATTGATGAATCCCTCTACTTTTCTATGTTAATGTAGTTGATGAAGACTTGTATGACATTGTGTGGTATTGTCCACTTATGGTAGCGGTGTTTATTTTATTGTTATTATATATGTAATGACCATGGACTTGAAGGCAGATTGATGATTATATGAAGGAGTTGTTATGATGATTACACTATGTGAAGCTTATGCCTACTTTCCTATTCTAATTGTTATTTAGGTTGCACTACTATTGTATAAGAATGTGTATATCTATGTTAGTGCTAAGTATAGGTGCTTCCATTGATAAGTTAAAATGGTTAACAATCCCTTACCAATGCACCCCTATGTGAATGCATGAATCTCACAAGTAGGAGTCTTAAGTGTAATATGAAGTTGACTTGTCTCCTATGCAATTGTGCGTTGTGTGGTCTATACTTGAAAAAGTATTATGGTCTAAGAGGGTGGATGCCTCAATTTGTTGTTAATAGCCGTTATGTGATCATGTTGACCAATGTACACACACCCTCACTTTACATGCATGCTTAAAAGTAATATAGGTCATGGTGTCTAAATGAAAGGTTGTTCTCATTTCACTAGTATCTACTACTATGCATGTTATATTATGTCTATGAAAGTATTATATGTGTTTGCTCAACAAGGATGACTTGATAGGTGTACTAGTGTGCGCAAGGGTATGTGACCTTGTCTATGCATTGCACATGTGTGCATTGATAGTACAGTTCCTAGGTTTGTTTCTATGTAAACGAATAATAATGTATGGGAATATTACGAATATGACTTATAATATATGGTGAAGTATGAATGTGCATAGTGTCGTAGTGGGTTTATATGAAAGGATTGCTCATATAGTAATACTTATAGACTCATGCGTTGATATATGAACATGTGTGGTCAAATATGTTATGTAATATATGTATACACTCACACACATGAATGATGATCTAGTCAATAGAGGAGCCTTGAAAGGTGTGCTCAAGTGCATACATAACTAGATAGGTACTTGAATATGCTATAAGCATATGAGGAACAAATATCCGAAGCCTATATTTTATGAATTAATATAATAAAGGCTTTTCAATAAAGGGAAATTAACTTAGTTCCGAGTGAACTTGACAATGAGAGGTGATGATTTCCCTTGGAGGAATATTCACCAATTGTTCCTTATAGAGTGTTGAATTTCATTAGAGGAATACTCAACTATGGATTCACATAAGGTGGTGACTTTCCCTTAAGGAAGGTTCACCGATGTTTTCTCATGAGAGGAGGCCCAATTTCCCAATGGCATGTATATGGATTATACCTATCTCTTAGTTCCATAAACTATGCTTGCCACATGAGATCAAGCAAAGCGAATTCACTTAGGATGTTAGGATGTATTTTAATGTTCTACCTTGGCTAGGTAGGAACACCTTCCATTGGTGTAAAGATCTACAACACCAAATTCCATGTTGAGTACCTATGGTCTTAGTGTAGGTTAAGGCTATAGTTTCCCTAAAGTAAAACAGATAATGGAAGTAAATGAATAGAATCCTAATTAGGTGGACTTAAGGGAGGCTATTTAGGATAGGTGGAAGTAATGAACCAATCTAGACATTGCACAAGTAGATCCTTAGGAAATCCTAGGAACGTGACCGAATGTATAGGATTAGGATTATGTTTTAAGCATCACATGGTAGTATTTGTCTATTTGTCATGAAGATGTACATGGTATGATTCTATGTGATATGGTCTTATTCTTATATGCACTATGTGAGTCTTAATGATTATATGATGAATATTTTTTATATGAATGGAGTTATCCTTATGTGTTATGTTGATGTCTGAAGTGTTATGGTTTTTGGTCACATGAAGGGTTTACTAAGAATGTATGGGGTTATGTGGTTTCATATGTTCATTTCACTAGTATACAAAGATTGGGGTCATGAACAAGGTCTAATAATGAGGTTTGTGAAGTGAAGTCATTATATGTGTAAGTTGATATAACTTATTGTGATGTTCAAAGGTTTTGACTTAAACGTGTCTATCATGTGCTATACTTATATGATGATATGTGATGACTTGTGTAGGTTGTATGTATGATTTTCTTTGTGACCTAAGGTGATGCACTCAACGAAGTATCACTAGAGGATTACTTGGGAGGTTAATGAATAGAAGAGAATATAGTTCACTGTTAAGGAAAATTAGGTCACTATAATGTGAGAAAATGTCATAAATTTTACATGTGATTTTATGTGATATTTGGTCTTTGGATATGTTTATATAAAGTATGTGAATGATATAAATGCTATGTTCTAAAGGTTTTCTGATGATTAACTCAAAAAACCATGAATTAAAATCTCAAGAAAATGTCCCTTTTAAGTGCATGTTTTTGCATGGTTGTCATACTTAGTGCATTCTAATACTAATCTCATTCTTCTCTTCTTTTTATAGAAAGTGTCGGTTATGGATGCTTAAAGGATGTCGATACGATCTAGAAGATTGATATGTTATTCCCAAGCTCAATGAAAGGGGTCCTTATGTTCCAAGGATTTCTTACTCACGTATTACTATAAAAGTGTACGAAATGTTGTATAGTTATATATTATATTATAAGGGTCATGTCCCTAATCTATTCTAATGTTGTTAAGTCTAATATGGCCAAGAGACTTAGAGTAAAAGTATGTAATATTATATTTTATATATATATGAAGTTAAGTTTCTAGTAAATGATGTGCTATGAAAAACTTTAATATTTCCGCTAAATTTGCTATCTCAATGCGATGAATAATAACTATGGGCTTTTATAAGACATCTGAGAGGTCAAGTATGCCATGTTATCTCTAGGGGGTTTTCCCTGGATGTGACATGGAAACTCTCCAATTATTAAGATCGTGTTTTAGAAGAAATCTCCTTATCCCATAATTACCATCCCGCATAGGTATTAGCTAGTTGATCCACACTACAGATAAATATGTTTTTTCTACCTTAGGCAAGTAGGACACCTTTTTTCGTTTTGGGGTCATATTACACTAGATTTCATGTATCTCACTTTGTCTATATAGGTTAAGCCTATATTCCCAATAAGGAAATAATAATATGAAATATGAATACGAAAGTGAGTTATATACTCTGTTCCCTCAAAATTGTCTACTTAGTATGAGTTGTAGTGTGGGATGTCATTCATATATGGTAGAACTGGACTTTGAGAGTAGTTGGGGTGTGTTCCTCTTATGTTTTATGTACTATAAACATGCATTATGTTTATGTAATATGAATATGCATCATGTTATATAATATGAATATGCATTGTGTTTATGCACTATCAATATGCATTATGTTATGTGCTATGAATACGAAATATATCTATGTGCTATTAATATGAAGTATGTTTTTGAATTATGAATATCTCATTACTATGTTTCTGAACTATGGATAAGACTAATGTATGATAGGTATTAGCATGGTAGTCCAAAGATAATTCTTAGTGTAGGTAGGGTTATAGGACGTTATTGTCACTACCCGAAAGTACCCCATAGATGTTAGGGAGAACCCTCGGTTCGTTATCAGACTTACTTGACCCTTTACGATCTTGTACAGGCCCTTTAACTGTCATTCATTACATAAGACATGACATATAGTACAGAATTAAAACTTTTCACTAATAAATTAAAAAAAGGAAATTTTTCATAAATATTTAGAAAATCACGTCGTCACAATACAACTTATGACACGACGTAATAAACTAAGGGACACGACCCTTTACATTTCAAAGAGATACACGATAAGTCCTAATATAAAGAAACTAAGAAGATATGATTTATGCCCTAGAATATATAAGGACACACTTAGTTATGAGATGAACTTTGTCAAGCTTTGCCTTCTTGAAATCAACCTTGCTTCCAACCTATACTTAGATAGTATAAAAATGTATGGGGTTAGTACGAAACAATCTACTAAGTATAACATATGCGAAAAATGCAAAAAGGGACATTTTAGTAAAATGACATATTATACTACTTAAGTAAAATATTATAGATTTAAGAAGCAAAACAACATAAGACACATCATTTAAAACATAATATAAAAGTCTCGACATTCTAGAATTTATAGAACACATTACAATAAGGGCATACTCCAAGTCATCTGAACCCTTTTTCCCTTGAAGTTTCCCCTAACACAAGTTATCCTAAGATTCCATTATGTAAGGCAAGAAGGGAGAGCCCATACACCCCCTACAAGTTAAACCAAAAGGATCCTTAAGACCAACCGTAGGATTACTTTGTAAAAGAACCATATCCACACTCCTAGATAAAACAAGTACTAAACATACATTCATACGAACTTTATGTAAGTGCCCTCATCAAATAGTATTTATAGGTCGCACTAAGTGCAATGTGAGAGTAAAATCCCATACTTCTACTCCCACTTAAAGGTCCTATTGTCTACCTTGAATTTGAAAACTTTACAATGACCTAACAAAATTTACAGTAAATAAAGTAAACATTATGGTGAACTAAAGAGAATCCAAAATGGTATACTTCCTGGGATTTGCCAATGAGGAAGTGAACTCATTTCTGTAGGAGTTCCCTAACCGAGGCTATCCTATGTAAAACGTCTACACACCGCCTTCCATATACACCAAGTAGTTCCATAAAACAACCCACCATGAGCTTACTCACCTCGGGATAACCAATTACCACTCAATCACAAGACCTTAGAATGACTACTAAGTGCGATGAGTAGATGTAGTCCCATACCACCACCTACCTTAAGTATCACACTCTTTTAGAAGGTTTGGCCCCAACTCTTCCCTTTCGGAAGGTTCTACTTAGTGCAATAGATTGATAGCACCCCATACCACCACCTACCCTAAGTTGCCCGTTCTTTTGGAAGAATTAATTCATTAAATTCACATCAGTAGCATGTTCATTTCTAAAACTTATTACTTTCATCACTTTTGTGGTAGTTTCCTTAATCGACATAGACCATGAAAGCTATACATGGAATCCCGATATTAACCCCTATTAGATGAGGGATCCTTACTTTCCTATAATGAGGTCATTCTCGTAGCTTTTACATGGTTTTCCCAATAGCTACACCTATAAGGGTGCATAGTTAATTGATATGGATATTGCTACTAAGTAACTCATTCTACACTAACGAGGAGTAGTCATCTAAGAGGTACATTGGAATACAACATCTAAAAAAAGGATGTGCAATCCACCTATCCTTCATATCCTATCTGTGCTAGGAATAACTTCCCATGGATTCTCGACATTATAAACTGTAGGTTAAGGATAACAAGTGAACACCACTTCTGAATTCACGAAGGGAATTTATCCTCCAACCAATATTAGAAATCTCATTAATAATAGTGAGGTATCTACTAAAAACATCATCGCAAATCACAAATAGTGTTCACCTGAAAACTCTTCTTCTTGACTTAACTTAGCTTCATTCATTCATTCAGGTGTGAGTGTGAGCACATGTGAGCACACCTTGCACATAAGCATCATTTCATTTACATTTGATTATATACATGCTTAGACCTTCTTTCATCACATCACACACTTTATATAATTCATATAATCATATATGACCTTAGACATAATCCTTAACATACCTCTCATATCAAGAATCATAAAACTATTAAAAAGAATAAATTCATTAAAGCATACACTCTAGTCCACTTCAGAAAATCACTTCATATGGAACATTTAAAAATAATGACATATTTATTATCTTACTTAACATAACAATAATTAATAGCCTCATTCACAATAAACTAATACCTTTATGTTTATATAATTAAAGTAAACACTGCCACCAATAAGGTATACCGTACCACCAATAAGGTATACCGTACCACCCAAGAGCATTTTATAACTAAAGTTTAATAAACATAAACAACTGACACTTTAATCCAAGCTTCCATCACCTATATCATTTTACTAAATAACTCATCATAAATTAACATTTTGGTCAGTAGTTAAACTTCAATAACAACATAAGGAAACAAAATTTCAAAGATTAAAAAACTAAAACATTTAACCCATTTCTTAAGCCAACCTTTGATGAAATGATTTAACATGATTTCATTGATGTTCTCACCTTAAAATAATAAAATTATATTAGAAACATTATTATTGAGTCATTCAAAATGTGTTCATGAAAGACCCATATTTAGATTTGAAGATAGAAGAAACAAGGGTAGAAAACTCTTTTGAAATCTTTTAGAAATGGGCTCCTTGAATGGAAAAGAGTTCAAATATGGATACCATACCTAACATTGAATAAATACCAATGACTCTTGATGAAGAAACGATGAACAACAGACCTCCTAGAACTTCTTGACTTCAATCTTCCATGGTGACTTGAGAGAGTCTTCTAAGAGAGATGGGGTTTTGGTTATAGGAAGAGGGGTCTAAAATGAGGTCTTAAGGTTTAGAACACTTGAATATATATAATTAACCCTAAAATAAACGTCCTAGGGTCATAAAAGACTTGGGATGAATTTACCAAACACCCCAAGCCAAGGCAATCATTTAACAGTTTTGTAGGCCTCACAAATGAGACCTAACAAACAGACTGTCTATCCATCAACGGACCATTGGTGGGGTATCGTGGGTTGATCCAAATGGATCCATCAGAAATTCAATTGCAGTTCCAATCAACGGATCCAGAAGACTGGCCGTTGGTTGACCTACTGGTTGTTGTTGGCCTTATTGGTGGACACTGCCCAGGCAGTTTTTCGTCAAAGTCTTGAACCCTTCTCTAGAGACCCTTGTGGGTCCTAGGTGGGTTCGTGCCCAGAGTCTGAGCACCTAAACTAAGTCATATAGGTATGTTGAACATCTCTTATCAATTTTGATAAACATGACCACGTAAAACTCACTCAAACACATGAAGACACAAATGCGCTATCTAAGGCACACCTTACGAGCGTCCCAGACGTTCTTAGACATTTGATGTCCAAACTTATCGAAACCTCACACACTGCCTAATAACAATATTGTAACTCATTTTAAATTCAAATTAACTCATGAAACCTTAATTAGGCTCTATTTCACGTTAGTTCGTCTTGAGGCGTTATGTTGTCCCCCCCATAGAATAACATTCGTCATCGAATGACACTAAAACGTTAAGAAAAAAAGGACTCACTTAGCATCACATAAAACATTAAAATCATGATTAAAACACTCAAAATCCAAGCATCAACTAGCAAGGAGCATGATTTCTCATTTTCAAACACTTAGCACATAGGCAACTCTTGCCAACTTCAAAATTTCAATATTCACCCTTAACCTTCTTTTATGGAGGAACTACCTTCTTCAACATAAAACATTCTCATATGCGATACTTTTGCACACATTGAAACTTCAATCATAGGCAAGACAAATTTTTCTAAAAAATAAAAAAAAATCTTACTATGAACATCACTGTAAATTTTTGACATTTAATTCCTTGAGCAATTCATCAAGTAGGCATAATCATATGAAGTATAGTACAATATAAACTCATATCATAAAACTTTGAAACCAAAAATTATGAAAAATGAAATTTCCCAAAAAAAAATTGGACTGACTTACATTGAATTAAAAATTTCACTGTTTCTCATTCATACAATTTTGATAATGCACCTTTCAAGCATCTTTATGAAGATGTCATGATACTATGATGGACAAGACCACACTAACTTACTCAAAAGAGACTTGGTAAGTTTCATTAAGTGCAATGTGGGAGTAACATCCCATGCTACCACTCCGACTTAGTGACCTTTTAAGATTCTCTTGGACTAAGTACATTATATGCCATTTTACTCAACATTCAACCTCCCCAATTAGGGTAAATTCATCTTCAAAGTCTCACACATCAAAAAATCATTATGCCTCTTACAAGGTAGGAACTCAAACTACACTCCACTCCAGCACATCAAAACTAAACATCAACCTTACAAGTTAAGCATAACACTTCCCATTTGGATTCGATACTAAACAAACTCCCTTAAACACTGCTTCATTACACTTTTAGGCAATACATAACTCAATTTGATGGAACAACACTCCCTCACTGGGCATTTATGACACATTTCCTCCTTAGTGTATGCATACACAAGAACTTCAACAATCACACAAGAACAACGATTACAACATGAACCACAGAAGAGGGTTGCCCTCTACTTCGTACAAAATTTCCAGATTCTTTCAACATTCCTCAAATTTAAACATTAAAGAATTTCTACCATCATTGAATATAATGAAAAGATAACTCATTTGCTCTCAAAGGCACTTTATTCAATCTTTATCATTCTTACCATGCTTAGAACTACATCACCATATAGTTTCTCATAACAACACTTCCTATCTCATACATCACACCTAGACATAAATGGCATCACATGAAAAATTTAAAAACGTACCTTCACATATACTCTTTTAGCCACAAACCCATCATAACATCAAAACTCACCTTTTCTCTCCCTCAAAGTTAGAAACATCTCCCCTTCCAAGTAATCACACATAAAAGACCACCGTACAAGAGAGCATAAGAGAGAGATTTCCTATGGATTTAAGTTTTATGGCACGATTTAAGAGTAATAAAGAAAGTTAAACTCTGTTGTCCTATAGCCTCTTGTCAATGGATGTCTTGCAACTCACACCAATGACCAAGATACTACTAGACAATGCTTGTGAGACTTTTAGACCCTAAACTATTTTCCATAACCTTATGCTCTAATACAAACTTTGTCACGATCCGAAAGTACCCCTTATAAATTAGGGAGAACCCTCAATTAGTGACTGGGTGTACTTGACCCTTTGAGGTCTTGTAATATCCCATTAACTATCGTTCAATATATAAGACATGAATGAAGTGCAAAATTAAAACTTTTAATGAATAAATTAATAAAAAGGAAATCTTTCATAAATATATTGAAAATCTCATCATCAAAAGAAAACTTAAGATATGACATAATAAACATAGGCACACAGCCCTTTACATTTGAAAGAGATACATAATAAGTCTTAACATGAAGAAACTAAGAACATCGTAATTATGCCCTAGAATATATGAGGCCACACCTTGTCGTGAGAGAAACTTTCCAAATCTTTGCCTTGTAAACTTTAACCTTGCTTTCAAACTATACTTAGATTGTATAAAAAAAGTATGGGGTTAGTACAAAACCATGTTCTAAGTATGACATATGATAAAATATGCAAAAATGGACATTTTAGTAAAATTACTTTTCATGCCACCTAAGTAAAATATTTATTATTTAAGAAGTAAAACAACATAAGAAACATTATTTAACCCTTGATACAAAAATCTCAACATTTAAGAATTTATAGAACACATTACAATAAAGGCATAGTGCATGTCATGTGAAGCCTTTTTCCCTTGAAGTTTCCCTTAACCCAAGTTATCCTAAGGTTCCCTAAGGTATTGCAATAAGGGACCAACCATAAACCACTTCCAAGTAACACCAAAAGTATCATTAAGACCACCAAGAATTGGCTTACTTCGTAAGGGAATCAAATCCACATTCCTAGCTAATACAAGTACCAAACATACATTCATACGAACTTCATGTAAGTGCCCTCATCCAATATTATTTATAGGTCACACTAAGTGAACTGTGATAGTAGAATCCCATACTACCACTTCCACTTAGTGATCCTAATCAAATTTACATTAAACTAGACTAAACATTATAGTTAACTAAACAGACTGGTGAACTTCCAATGTATTGCCAATAAGGAATCGAACTCTTTTCTGTAGGAGTTTCCTAATCGAGGCTATCTTAAGTCTGTCGAAGGTAATACATGAAAAAAACTTCTAAACATCTCCTTTAATACACACCAATGAGTTACTCAAAACAACCCACCATGATCTTACTCACCTCAGGAGAAAAAATCACCACTAAATCACACGACCTTAGAAGTACACCCAACAAAAAACCAAAGATTTCCCTTTCAGAATGACTACTTAGTGCAATGAGTAGATGTTGTCCCATACCACCACCAATACTAAGTAGTACACTATTTTAGATAGTTTGACACAAAGTCTTCCCTTTCGGAAGGTCCTACTTTGTACAATTGATAGATAGTGTCCCATACCACCACCTACCCTAAGTAGCACGTTCTTTTAGAAGACTTCGTTTATTTAATTCACACAGGTAGCACGTTATTAAATTAGACTTAGTTCTTTCATTACTTTTGTGGGAGTAACCTTAACCGACATATACCATGAGGTCTAGACATGGAATCCCAATATTAACCCCTATCGGATGAGGGTGTAACAACCCTAAAAATTTATATGCTATGTAATGTTTAATTTTTCTAGAATTCATATGATTAGACCAGGTTCCCATGGATTGATGCAGGTAAAACTAGACCTCTGAACCCTTGCGACATCTAAGACAACTAACTTGTGGAGTTAGTTGCGCTAGGAGAGGTTGGGTCCAACCATTTAGGGCTCCCAAATATAAAGATTTAGTTGGATGAGTCTTATCGAATATAAAAAGGGGAATTCTTAAGTTTTGAGGGTCTAGGGGTAAAATGGTCTTTTTCTAGGCTAATTACACTGAATATGTAATTTATTATTTAATTAATAAGGTGGAGGGGTATTTTTGTAGAGAGGGCAGAAATAAACGTTTTAGAAAAATCATGCTGCACCCGGGTTCAAATCTAGGTTGGAGCAATGATTTAACTTTTTTATTTAAATTGCTAAATTAATTTAATTAATTAATATCTAATAGATGATTTAAGAAAAATGAAAATCAAATTTTAACAATTAATTATTATTTATTAATTAAGAAGTTTTATTTGACTAAGTCTTGCCTAAGAGTCCTAGTTGACAAAGTCTAAACCACTTCACCTCTTTCAACTCTCTTTAACGTTTAACTCTCTCTCACGTCAACATCTCTCTCTTTCTTTTCTCGTTCTCTCTGCCTAACAAAAATACAAGGCTTGAAAAGCAGCCTTCTTCACACTTGAAGAACATTCAAGTTAAAAACATTCACAAAATGTTAACTAAAAATGTAAGGCAAAAGAAAGGGTTTTCTGTTGAGTCTTGTGTTGAGGTTTTGAGACTCGGACGTGTGTTTGGAGAAGATCTTTGGGAAAAAGGTTCAAGGGTTGAACGAGGTGAAATAAAGTATGGATTTTCTTACTCTTGGTCCCTTTCCCTAGAGACGCTTAAATCTCAGATGAATCTACTGTGAAAACTAGGGTTGTTCCGCATTACATGTTCCCTGTCATCTCAAATGAATTTAATCTGAAACTAGGGTTGTACCCCATAACATGTTCCCTGTAACTAGATCGCAACAATCTTAGGTTGGTATATCTACTGATAGATCAGGCGTGTAATCTGATGTTTGTGATGAATATGTTCATGAAACTGTTCTCGAAATTCTATGACTGATGAATTATGTCTTCCGAAATTATGTGAAAAATTTTGTGTGTGCAATATGTAAGTTGTGACATATATTGTTGGTTTGAAGTTTGAAAATTAGATGTTTTATAGTTGTATGGACGTGCACAAACTTGTATAAATCTTGTTCATTTGAGGATCAATATGGCCTATTTGAGTGGAAAAACTCTTAGCTAAATGTAACTCTGAAAATACACCTAAAAAGATACCAAATGATCCATGAATTACCTTAAGAACTAATGTATAAATATTGATAAAAAGGAGTTGAATGACATGACCAATTTTCCAACATTTTGTAAGCTTTTTTCGGCCAATAAAGGGTGAACATATATGAAATTTTAAATGAGTATTAAATAAGTGAGGTCGCTAGGGATTGAGCACGAGATCTCACATAAAAAATCATTAAACAAATAAATTAGGAAATGGGGTTAAGGGGAATCGAACTTGGGTGACCATGAATGTGAATGATTATATTTCACTAAGGAATATTTTAATTAATTAACATAAAAAGGAGTACGACACACGTGATTCGAACCCGAGTGCCTTTAGTCCACTCTCCTAAGCCTAAAACAGAAATAAAGAAATGAGTGGGGTGGGATTTGAACCCACAACCCTCAGTTAAACAAGCTATTAAAAGAAATATAATGGAGAAAATAAATGTGGAGAGTGGGAATCGAACCACCAACCTCTTCAAAGGATGAGAGAGTTAGGAGAGGAATAAAGGAGAAAATAAATGTTGACAGTGGCGATTTAACCGATAAACTCTTGGATAGGTCAGAAAGTTAATAGATAAATCAACAAAAAAAATAATGAGTTTGTGGTGGATTGAACCCACAACCTCCTTGACTTAAACGAAAAAGAAGATGAAAAAAATAAAGGAAATATTATGGGGTTGTGTGGGGATCGAGCTAGGGTCCCCCAAATCTGAAAAATGCAATTATCATGTTTAAAATAATATTAAGTGTTGTCCAAGGGATTCGAAATCGGGTTCCCTTGCCCAATTCTGTATTGACACATAAGTCATACGTTAGAAAATATTTAATGAATGTTGCCTCTAAAGATCGAAATTAATATGTTGGCATATCTACAAGATGCATAAGTCTTGTACCACATAATCTTGTCTAAACATAAATCACTTAGACAAACTACGAATGAAGCCTCATGGCTTGTATGTGTTGACTCATACATGTAGCATACATTTAAAAGTAAGTGAGCCTAAGATGTATGTGATAAAATGATGTAGCCTAAGATGTATGTGATAAAATGATGTAACTCTAGAAGGTTTAAGTAAGAATGTGAAACACACTAAATGTCCAAGTGTATTGGCATATGATGAAATAAACATTCACGTGAAGGGGTGAGTAATTATGAAAAGCAAATGTGTTAAAGTTAATTAATGAGGTGACAATATGATGAGATGCTAATGTGAAATATGAGAGCAATCTCAAACGAGCCTAAGTAAATGTTACCATAACGTAATCACCTATGAGAGTGTAAAGCTAATCAAGAGACCAGTCTCTATGAAAACACTAATGAATGTATTGGAGTTCATGCAAACTTAATACTAATGATGAGATGAGAAATCATATAATGATCTATGATGTCCTCATGCTAGAAGCTAGCTTCCATGATGTATGAGTCGAATAAAATTGAACTTTATACTAAGCACCAATATGCTAGCTATGAGCGGTGATGCCTTCCTTCGGGAAGGGTGGAGGTTCACATAACTCTTATGAGATGAGATTGTCCGGCATGCTTGGTATGGGTCTCATTATATCTCTTAGTATTTGAACCTATACTGGCAATATAGGGATCTAGCAAGGTTTAATTCCCTATATACACAAGCATATTTTGGTTAACTTTGGCCGGTGATTCCACCTCTTTTTGGTGTTGGGAGTACACACTGGATTTCATAATGCTCACATGATCTATGTTAGTTAAGGTTAAAGTTCCCAATGAAATAATGAGGCCAGACTCAACGAATGCACATAACGAAATGAACGATATCAAAGGTGTTAGGATAGGATAATCAAGAGATAGGCTAGTCTTAAGTAATAAAACTAGGTTATTACTTGTCATTGCACAGCGAACCCGATGAGAGTGTTAAACTACATCCTAGGTATGACTGATGGTTGCACTAGTATATGAAATCATAAAAATGAAGTACGCATGAATGAATGAAGCAGACATTTTGTTTGTTCAAGAAGGCTCCCTAGTTGAGGTCCCATGTGTTTAGCCCTGATTGTGGGAAGTCCTAATGTCTAGTCAATGATTCCAATGTGTCATGGAAAATGAAGGAATGATACAAAATACATGACATAATATGTGTTATATGTTATGTGCTGCTCGTAAAATGATAAGTATGATGATGCATGTTACTCTCATGGCATGACTTTACTAATAAAAACCTGGAAAGTCCACTAACTTTCCTAATCCAAATTTGGCAAGTCCATTGACATTCCAAATCAAATTTTTTCAAGTCCACTAAATTGACTTTGCATAATTCATATCATTAGGGGAGAGGTCTTCTTAATCATGCATGTCCTTGGTGTGTGCTTGCATATACCCATACTTAGTACAAGTATGTACTAATCCCATACAACTCTATACTCTTAGGTGCAGGCATAGGCGGACACTAGAGCTTATGATACGATGCTGCAGCTATCCAGACGTGGAGCATTCGTCCGGACTTGGTAGGCCCTCATGCTTTCGAGGACACTTTCCTATTATATTCTAGCTAAGATATAGGTTTGTATTAGTGGAGTATGTTCCACTAATGTTTCATTTCCCATTTCATTTAAGACTTTGTATTGGTGCCATTTTTGCTAGGATACATTTAATGCAATTATGAACTGCTTCTTTCATTTGATTATTTCTATATTAGATGGTTGATTTGTTAACGCCTGTGGTCTTTAGTATAATGTGTTTAACATTAAATAATAAAACAAAAAGTTCACATTTTTTGCTAAAATTAACCTAGATGAAGAAACAATGATGTATGTAGGCTTGTCGGCGACCTTTTGAGAGTTCTACGATGCCGATCTCATTTGGGATATAGATTCCGGTCGTGAAAATGGGATTACCACTTGCATAGAATGAGGTCATTCTCTTACCTTTTACATGGATTGCACAACAACTACACCTGTGTGGGCTCATAGTTAAGGGATAAGGAGATTGCTACTAAGTAACTCATTATGTACTAACGAGGAGTACTCATCTCAAGAGGTACATTGTAATACAATATCTGAACTAAAAAAGTGTAATCCACCTCTCATTCATATCCTCTCGGTGCTAGGCATAACTCCCCACAGATTCTCAACATTATAAACTATAGGTTAATGATAACTAGTGAACACCACATCTCAACTCACGAAGGGAATTCATCCTCCAAGTTATCTTAAAATTCTCATTAGGAATAGTGAGGTTGATAATAAACACTTCATCTCAATTTACGAAGAGTGTTTACCCAAAAAATCTCCTTCATGGCGTAACTTAGCTTCACTGATTCATTCAAGTGTGAGTGTGTGTACATGTGAGCACACCTTGCACATAAGCTTCATTTTATTTACATTTAATTCTATAGATGATTAGACCTTCTTTCGTAATATCACACACTTTACATACTTCACATAATAATATAAGTCCCTTAGACATAAGCCATAACATACTTCTCATATCAAGCTTCATAAAATAATTAACAAGAATAACTTCATTCAAGCAAATACTCTAGTCTACTTCACAAAATCACTTCATAAGGCATATTTAACAAGAATGACATATTCATATTTTTACTTCACAAAAAAATCCTTAATAGCTTCATGCACAATAAACTAGTAACTTTACATTCATACAATTAAAGTAACACCGCCACCAAGAAGGTGGACCATACCACCCAAGAGCATTTTCTAAATAAATCTTAATCAACATAAAAAAAACTACTCCTTAATTCAAGATTCCATCACCTATATGATTTTACTCAATATTTCATCATAAATAATCCCTTAGGGAAATAGCTAAACATCAATAACAACATAAAGAAACCAAAGTTAAAAATTACAAAACTAAGCTCATTTAACCCATTTGTTAAGCAAACATTTGATGAAATTATTTAACATGATTTCATTGAAATTTTACACTTAAAATAATCAAGTAACATTATAAACATCATTATTGAGTCATTCAAAATATTTTAATGCAAGACAAATATTAAATTTGAAGATTGAAGAAACTAGGGTTGAAACTCTTTTGAAATCTTTTAGAAAGGGGATCCTTGAATGGAAGAGAGTTCAAGGATGGATATAATACCTTAATTTGAAGAAATAAAAACATTTTTTTATGAAGAAAGACCATTAACAGCCCTCGTAGCACTTCTTGACTTCTAGCTTCCATGGTGACTTGAGAGAGTCTTCTAAGAGAGAGGGTTTTTGTGTTTCGGTAATATGGGTCTAAAATGAGATCTTAGGGTTTATAAATCGTTAATATATCTAATAAATGATAAAATAAACTTCCTAGGTTCATAAAAGTCTTGGGGTGATTTTACCTAACACACAAAGCCAAGGTATTCATTTAACAGTTTTGAAGGCCTCACAGACGAGACCTAACAAACAGAAAGTCTATCCATCAACGGGCCGCTGGTGGGGTCTCGTGGGTTGATACTTAGCTCAATAAGGAGCCTGCATAACTTAAATTTCAGTTCCAATCAACGGACCAAGAGGACGGTCCGTTGATTGACTTACTGGCCGTCGTTGGTCTCGTTGGTGGACACTAGGCAGTTTTGGGTCCAAGTCTTGGTCCCTTCTCTAGGGACACTTTGTGTCCTATATGGGGTAATTCCCTAAATTTTAACCCCTAAAATAAGTCATCTAGGTCATACGAACATCCCACATCAATTTCTATAAGAACGAACATGTAAAACTCACTCAAACACATAAGAACACACAAGCGCTATCTATGGCACACCTTTTGAACGTCCCGAACATTCTTGGATGTTTTACATCCAAACATAAAAAAACTTCACACACTGCCTAATAACACTATATAAATTATTATAACTTCAAATTAACTCAAGAAACACTCATGAGGCTTTAGTTCACCTTAGTTTGTTTTGGGGCGTTACACTTATCCCACATGGTACAAGTGCAATCTAGGATTACATATGTGGTTATGCTATTATGTTATATGAATATTCTATTAATGATGTAGACTTAATTCGTAATAAATCATGGTAATCTTAGTTAAGTTAGTATTGAATGTTGACTTGTGTAATTATGTAATAGTGTAAGTCTTCCTTGGGATGTATTACAAGTTACTTCCTAGTCTAGACTTAATGGTTATGAACGTTCCTAGTCTAGGGTGACCTTATGGAATACTAATAGTTAGTAGTATTTTGGATGCTACTCATACATTACACAAGTATCATTTAGAGTTGTCCTTAGGGGATGGTCTTAATGTGTTTATGTGAAGAATGTAATGTTTATTATTCTTATGACTATGTATTTTACAAAGCTTTTCTGTTGAATATGTCCTAATGTGAAGATATGATTAGTGTGTTCATTTGATTTGGAGATTATGCCTAATATGCTCTAAATTATAAAGTTTTACAAACATGACATATGCATGTCTTTCAAAAAGAATGTCCTTTTCTAAGCATGGCTTTTTCATCATCATCATACTTAGTACTTATTTCTAACCCATATTTCTTCTACTTTTTAATACAATTGTAGGTTTTGGAAAGAGGTAGAGTTCTCTAGATTCAAGAGCTTGGAAGTGTTCCCCAAGACCAAGTGTCTGTCCTCATGATTCGAGGACAAGTATTTAGTAGTCTCTTATATTTAATTTTGAATCATATATATCAAGTTTTATTTAAATCTTTCAATTGTGAACGGTCGTGACCCTATATTTAGGCTCCATGCCTTGGTTAAATGGCCGTGTGAGATTGATATACCATGGTTTCACGGTATTTTTAAAGTTTTTTCCTTTAATTTAGTGTGTATCCAAAAGCCTTTTTGTATTGATTTTTATGTAAGTTTCTCCTTATTTGCAGGAAATCTGTCCAAAGATGAACGAGGAAGTTATTGAGCAAGAAATGCAGAAATGTTACCACCTACGGAGCTCATGACAGGCCGTCAAGCCTGTGACGGTACATAGGTGGCATTCTTGTGTAGCTGCTCAAGGAAGATAGGGAACTTTGACTTGGTGTGGGATTACGTACCGTCATACCTGCCGTTGAGGGTAATGAAGAAAGCAGCAGAAGAATTTGTGAAGTATGGGATGACGGAGGCCACGACGTCCCTTCGGGACCACGATAGTCCATCACAAGGTCCGTCGACCCAGCCTCATTTCGACAGATTTTCAGTAATTAAAATCCATCTTTTATTAGGTTTTGTTTTTTATTAAAAATAGTTCGAAAAACCTCGTTTTTGGGGTTAGACTCTTTGTTAGTAGACTCTTTGATATTAGACTTTTTGATTGTTAGACTTTTGGAGAATCTTTAGTTCTCTTGTTCATGTAATCAAGGATTAATTTCAGCAATTCTTACACTTTTTATAGGATTGATTATTGGTGATTTCGTTGGTTAATCAAGTGAATTTATGGATTTTATTCTTTTTCATAAAAGTAGGTGCATGAATTCTTATATTAAATTTATGAATATTGTAATTTTGACTATAAGTAACTAAACTCCATAAATAGGGTTGTGGGAACCATGGGTGAATAATGAGGTAAAATCTAACTAAAATAACAATTCCAGAATAGTGTCTTGCATGTATTGATAAGTCTTTCGTTTAGAAGTCTTTTTAACTGATGGGCAACGTTAGAACTCGCCTTAATGCTACTTTATGGACCAAGGAGGTAGATTATAGGAAAATAATTATTAACAAAGATTTTGTGTATTCTATCTAATAGGCTAGTGTCGATTGGTACAAGGTAATAACATAGTCAAATATCAAATACAATGCTTAATATGAGGTAAAGGTAAGGGTTAGTATAACAACACACGTAGCCGGAACAAGGTGCGGAGTGAATTTTTCTAGATAACGGACTAAGGATTTAGAAATGCAACACTTATCACTTTGCATGCAAGATACTAGGAAAGAATTTTTATAGTTAGAGTAATAAAGTTAGGAACCTGTGGGGAACACTTAAACCCTAGTTACTTTTATTAATAGATTAAACTCCAATATTTGAATCTGTTAATTGTTTACTTTAATTTAGTTAGTTATTTTCATTAATTTATAAATAAAAACCCCACTTTTGTTGTCTTTTGTTTTTGAAAGGAAATAATTGACTAAATAATAGTAATTATAGATTAAAGTTAAGTCTAAACTATTTTCCTCATGAGAACGATCCCAATCTCATTAGTTTGGTTATTTACTTGATACGACCGTTTTACTTCTTATATGAGAAGTAAGTTTGAGTGTATTAAATTTTGGCGCCGCTGCCCGGGAAAGTAGCTTTTAGATTAACTTAAACTTATTACTAAAGTTTAGTTGATATTTTCTTAATTTTATTTCTTTTATGGTTTTGATTCTTACAGAACTATCTTCCTTGTATGCCAAATACACGGAGAGGAAGAGAACCCTTTTTTCACTATGATCACGAATTAGAGCATACACTATTCAATATGAATCGAAACATGGGTATTAATGATGATGATCCAAACCAGAACATCTCTGTTCCTGTTAATGTTCATGATCAGTTATTACTCGATGGTCCTGGTGAAAATTAACAAAGGGGAAAAAATTCTTCTCGACGCCCTCAATAATACTACATAGGCTATGATAATATTGCAGAGTCTGATAAGCCACTTTTCTTGCCCCCTCTACCACTAGGCCACACTTTTTCCGTAACTAGTAGTCTGATGCAAATGCTCACTACTAGAGGTTTATTTTCACAGCTACCTTCTGAGGACCTACATGCCCATATAGCTAAGGTAAGGGCAGTGTGTAAAAGCTGTGTAGGGAGGCTTGATTTGGATTTGATGTTATAGGGCTAAGAGTATTTCCTCTCTCACTAACGAGAGATGCTACTACTTGGTTCAGTGAGCTCCCTTTTAACTCAACTTTCACTTGGAACTAACTAAGGGACGTTTTCTTAGCACGTTACTACCTGGTCTCCAAGAAACTAAACCACAAAGACAGAGTGAACAACATTGTGGCACTACCAGAAGAGTCAGTTAGTATTTCTTGGGATAGTTTCACTTCTTTTTTGAGAAGTATTCTCAATCACCGCATAAATAATAAAGTGGTATTGGATACTATAGCGGGTGGTTCTTATGGGGAGTGTCCTTATGCCGATATTGATGAAAAGTTATAGAAAATCCCTGGGAATTATAAAGCATGGAGTACTACTTAGTCATATACTAGAATAAATACCTTCGCAGTGCAATCCACTCACAACCCAACCACAGATGAGATTCGTGAAGAGATGTCTCAGTTGAGAACTGAGCTAGGGTTGGTATTAAAACATGTCACTTGGGGTGGAGAAAAGATAAATGCAGTTACTACTTGTCTAAACCAGCATAACCAATTGATGAAGGTTATTATGAGGAGGAAACCTGTGCGATAAAAGAGCAGACGGGGGGTTTCCGAACGAGTGGCCAAGGCTCAAATAAGGAGAATTGGCACCAAGGTCAAGGAAACGAAATTCTGATGTATGGTAACTATAAACGTGAGGGTCATTATGTCCAAGATGGAAATTATAACAGCAACAGCAACTTCAACATGGGTAACTAAGGTAACAAAAAATGATAGGAATGGGCCTTATGTTCCTCCTCAAAATCATGAAGTTACTCCTAGGTATGGTGGAGGTAGTATGGCGCGAGTTGAGGATATGTTGCACAAAGTGATGAGAAGGTTCGATGCTAGTGATGAGAACAACAAAGAGTAAAGGAGTGATTTAGCGGGTATTGGGCATAAAGTCGATACACATGCAATATCGATTAAACAACTTGAATTACAAATGGCCCAATTATCTACGACTGTGAACACACGACAACGGGGCACTCTTCCTAGCAACACTGTCAAAAATCCAAAAAATTATGGACACTGTATGGCAATCACTACTCACGGTGGTAAGAAAACAATTGACCCACCTATGCCGTCTAATGAGGAAAAGGTGACAAAAGATAATGATAATGTAATACAGGTTAGTGGTGAAGTAGAAGAACACTGTGGAAAAGATGCTGAAGTGTCTAAAAAGGTAACTCCCTTTCCTAGACCACCACCCCTATTTCCTCAAAGATTAGTGAATATGATCGAAGATGGTAAATATTGGTGTTTTATAACAATGTTGAAGCAGCTTTCTATCAATGTTCATTTGGTAGAAGATTTAGAACAAATGCACGGTTATGCCAAGTTTATGAAAGATCTGGTTAAAAATAAAAGATCAGTCACTTTTGAGGATTATGATAGAATGCAGCATTGTAGTGCTATTGGAAAAAGATCTTTGGTACAAAAGAAAGAATATACGGGGCCGATCACTATTCCTTGTACAATTGGGTTATTACATTTTGCAAAAGCATCATGTGATCTGGGGGCAAGCATAAATCTCATGCCCCTCTCAATTTACAAGAAGTTGGGTTTAGGTGATCCAAAGCCCACTCCGATGCGGCTACTGATGGACGATCGAACAGTAAAAAGGCCTATAGGGATACTCTACGATATGCTAGTAAAATTGGAGTCGTTCATATTTCCGGCAGTTTTGTTATTCTTGATTGTGAAGTCGATTTTGAAGTGTCTATTATTCCTTGGAGCCCATTCTTTGCTACGGGTAGAGACTTAGTTGATATAGAAAAGTGGAAGATGAAATTTCGGTTGAACAATGAAGAAGTGACCTTCAACATTTGTAGGTCTATGAGGTAGAGTGGTGAGCTCCAATCGGTATCATTTATATCCTACAAAGTTTGTGAGTCATTTGAGACAAGAATAGAAGAACGTCTAGGTGTAGAAACATTAACGGAAGTGATAATGAATTTTGATAACGATTACATTAAAGAGTATGAGTCATTAGTCGCGGCTCTTTATCGAGGTGATGTTTGGTTTAAACAAAAGAAATATGAGTTAGACATGAAGAATCGAGAGTCTCCACCCGCGAAACCTTCTACAGATGAGGCTCCAATGTAAGAACTAAAAGCTCTACCACCTCATCTCAGGTATGATTTTTTAGGAAATGGTGACACTTTTCCGGTAATCATTGAATCAGATCTGAATGATCAACAAGTTGAGAGTTTGGTGAAATTGATAAAAAGATTTAAAAGAGCTATTGGGTGGACTATTGCAGACATTATTAGGATCCCTCCTAGCATTTGTTCTAATAAAATACAATTCATGACCGATCAAAGCCAAGTATTGAGCATCATAGACTCTTAAATCCACCTATGCAAGAGGTCGTGAGCAAGGAAATCATTAAATGGTTGGATGCCGGAGTAATTTATCCGATCGCCGATAGTAGTTGGGTATGCCCTGTTAAGTGTGTACCTAAGAAAGGGGGAATGATTATGGTCCCCAATTAGAAAAACTAACTTGTCCCAATGAGACCGGTTACTTGATGGAGGGTGTGTATAGATTACCGTAAATTAAATGAATGGACCGAAAAAGACCATTTTCCTATGCCCTTCACGGATCAGATGTTTGATAGACTTGCCAGAAAAGGGTGGTATTGTTTTCTTGATGGGTATAATCAGATTTCTATTGCACCAGAAGATCAAGAGAAAACCACCTTTACTTGTCCATATGGGACCTTTGCGTTCAAGAGAATGTCGTTTGGGTTGTGCAATGCACCCGCCACATTTTAGAGATGTATGATGTCGATATTTCCTGACTTGGTGGAAGATACTATTGAAGTTTTTATTGATGATTTTTCTGTGGTTGGTGAATCATTTGAGCGGTGTTTGAATAATTTATATGAGGTCTTTAAGAGATGTGAAGACAAAAAATTTGGTACTGAATTTGGATAATTCCACTTCATGGTGAAAGAAGGTATTGTTTTGGGTCATCGCATTTCAGAAAAGGGAATAGAGGTTGATCGAGCTAAAGTCGAGTTAATAAAGAGACTTCCCCCACCTATCTCTATAAAAGGTGTGAGAAGCTTTCTTGGGCATGCAAGTTTTTAAGAGATTCATCAAAGATTTTTAAAAAATTAAACATCTGTTGTGCAAACTTCTTGGAAAGATGGTAAATTTTATTTTGATGAATCATTTCTTAAAGAATTCGGCAAGCTAAAAGAAAAATTGGTGTCGGCACCTATCATTGTTTCTCCGGATTGAAACATCCCATTTAGGGTTGCTCTTGGCATTGTATTTGGACAAAGAGCGAACTAAATATTTCACCACATTTACTATGCTAGTAAAGCCCTAAATGAAGACTAGAAGAACTACACAGTGACTGAGCAAGAACTCCTTGCAGTAGTCTTTGTTTTAAACCATTTTGCTCTTATTTTCTAGGTACTAGAGTTATAGTGCATACTTACCATTCAGCATTTGGATATTTGATGGAAAAAAAGGATGCAAAACCGAGGTTGATTCATTGAGTATTACTGCTACAAGAATTTGACTTTGAAGTGAGGGATAGAAAAGGACCAAAAATTAAGTTGCCGATCACTTGACCCATCTAGAAGATTAAGCTATGAGAGAGTTAGGGGATAAGACTGATATTAATGATATTTTCCCGATGAGCATGTCTTGGTTGCCTCAAAAGAATTGATTCCATGGTTTGCAGATTTCGTGAACTATCTGGCTAGTGATATTATTTCATTGGACTTTTACTTTCATCAAAGAAAAAAGTTCATGTACGATGTGAAAAAGTTCTTTTGGGATGAAGCATACTTATATATGAGTTGTGGTGACGGGCTTATTCGGCATTGTGTGCCAGAATGTGAGATGTTGAGCATTTTAGAGGCATTCCATTCCTCACCTGTTGGTGGACATCATAGTGGTATCCGAACCACTCATAAGATATTACAATGTGGCTACTATTGTCCCACTCTTCAACAAGATGCTCATGAGTTTGCTAGAGCATGTGATAGATGCAAAATATATGGGGGGAACTTCAATAAAGCAAGAGGTCCCTCTAAACCCCATTCTTGTGATTGAGTTATTTGATGTTTGGGGTATTGACTTTATGGGTCCTTTTGTGAGTTCTCATGGAACGAAGTATATATTAGTAGTGGTTGATTATGTATATAAATGGGTGGAAACTATCTCTCTCGCAAACAATGAAGGAAAGAGTGTCACTGTGTTATTGAGAAAGAATATATTCTCTCGATTTGGTACCCCAAGGGCAATTATTAGTAATGGGGGATCTTACTTTTGCAACAAATTGTTCAACGGATTATTGGAGAAATATGCTATTCGCCATAATGTGGAAACTCCTTACCATCCTCAAACAAATGGTCAAGTAGAAGTGTCAAATAGGGAGATCAAACAGATATTGTCAAAAACAGTGAAGGCTAGTAGAATGGATTGGTCAAAGAGGCTTTATGATGCTCTTTGGGCCTACCAGAGAGCGTATAAGACTCCTATAGGTATGTCCCCATACCAACTTGTATATGGGAAAGCTTGTCATCTTACGGTTGAATTATAGCACAAAGCCATGTGGGCTATGAAGAACATGAAAATGGATTGGAATGAAGCTACAGAACAACGGTTAACTGGGTTGAATGGACTTGATAAATTTCGTCTGAAATCTCATCCCTCTACAAAGAAAAGATGAGTATGTACGATGACCTAAAAATTGAAAAGCGAGAGTTTATGGTTGGGGATTTGGTGCTTTTAAAAAATTTTAGGTTGTGTTTGTTTCCGGGAAAGCTAAAGTACAAATGGACTGGCCCTTAATAGATTACTCAACTATTCCCTCATGGAGCAGTTGAGTTACACACCAAGGAGGGTGTGCGGTTTAAGGTGAATGGACAGCGAATAAAAATCTATTTTGGGAATGCTGAATCAGCGAATAAAATGATCGAGGCATAATATTTTGATGAAGTCTGAGTAATCAAGTGTCCTCAGACGTGCCGCAACGTTAAATTAGGCGCTGGTTGGGAAGCAACCCAATACTTATAGTTTTCGTTCTAGTAATGGTAGTATTTTCTACTAATGGATTTAAAATTTGCAGGCACATCACGAGGGAACTCTGCCGAAAATCACTGACGGATACATCGACTGACCGTCACTCATAGGATGGACCGTCGCATGAATCCATCGTGCAAGGTATGTTTTTCATTAACTTTCAAAATTAGGGAACACGCGATGGAACACATAAAGGACTGTCGCATCTGCGATGGATCATCGTCACGGACTTCTTGCGTCATGAACCAGCATACCCGACCCGACTCAGCTATGGTATTTTTAAAAAATTATTAACATTTAAAAACCCCACCCCTAATTTCACCCATTGCTTCCCTCTTTCTCCCATTTCCCTCCCTTTAAAACTTCCAACTTCCTACCTCTCTTCACTTTTAACTAATCACTTCCCCAAATCCTGAATTCCAGAAATCTCCTTTCCAGAGGTCGGAGTCTGCTGCTGTGGTTCTGCTCTTGATAACCAAGTCCCTCTTTTGTTTGTTTTATTACTCTTCTTAGGTATATGTCTCTGATCTCTATGCATTTAAATTGCATTTTTGTTTTTTAATTAGTATTATACTATTTCTTTTTGGTGGGTCTTCATTCTTTGATCAAATTTTGTCTGACCTAGGTTGAGAATCCTCGAATTTCCTTGTTAAAACTCGAGAAGTAGGTGCTTTAGCATTGCTAATTTTCTAGGTATTTGGGTTAGAAACATGTAGGTTAACACTAAGTATTCCATTAGAGTCATAGTGGATGATTGTGGCATCCTCAGTTCTGTCACTGAATGACAGAACAAGACTCAAATGCCGTACCGTCGTACCCACGACGGACCGTCATACGGTCTGTTCCAACACCCCACTATTTATTTTCTCTATGTGTCCACCAATGGACACATGCGACGTACCATTGTTCCCACGACAATCCGTCCTGCACAACCGTCATGGTTGTTAGAGACCCTTGTCATAAGGGTCTCAAACTTTTTCTAAGCGTCCTCTGACGGACACATGCGATGGACTGTCATACCCACGACGATTCATCCTGCACAACCATCATGGTTTTCAGAGACCCTTGTTCTAAGGGTCTCCAACTTTTTCTAAGTGTCCTCAGACAGACACGGGCAACGGACCATCATTCCCACGACGGTCCATCCTGCACAACCATCATGGTTTTCAAAATCCCTTGTCCTAAGGGTCTCCAACTAATTGTAAGTATCCTCTAACGTACACATGCAACAGACCGTCATACCCACGATGGTTCATCCCGTACAACCGTCATCGTTTTCAGAGACCCTTATCTTAAGGGTATCCAACTTTTTCCCAGTTTCCTCTGACGGACATGTTCAATTGACCATCATTAACACGACGGTCTGTCCTGCACAACCATCATGGTTGTCAAAGACCCTTGTCCTAAGGGTCTCCAACTTTTTCTATGTGCCCCACGACGGACATCGACGACGGACCATCATTGTCATGATGGTACATCCTTCTTAGCCTTCATAACTGTCAAAGACTTTTCTTTAGGTGTCTCCACATAAACATAGTTGAAGTAATACATGGCGGTCCGACACACTTACGACGATCTGTTACCTGGCCTATCGTTTTTCACTATTAAGATAGAGATGTCAGTACAACTTTGCTCTTATATTTATTTTGTGTATTTTTTGCTTGTCTTGTTTGCTGCTTCTTGTACTAATATTGATTTTTTATTGGTACTATTTCTTATGGCACCAAAACAAGATCAATTTTATGCACGTGGGTGTTAAAAGTCTATCGCCCCATCTACCAAACTGGTTATAGGCTCTGATGATGAGAACGATCCCGAATACGTGCCCCCAGGCAGTTCCACTCCATCACGAGCTGCACGTGCAACCAGAGCTACGCCCAAAAAGGTGTCGTCTGGCGTAGTCACTTCTCCTAGTCTGATGAGGATCGCACACTGACCGACACACCTTCTAGGTTAGCTACATTTGAAGAAGGAGAGTCTGGTTCCTTAGGAGTTTCGTGGTCAGAGGAAGTCTTCGAGTCTGCAGAAGTTCCTGCACCCGCCACAGCTGCACAATCTGCCTCGTCTTATGAGATTGATAGTTCTGATTCCACTACAGGCTCACCGACTAGTGCTTTCATTCCGGTTCCCGACCAGCCCAACCGGTGTTGTGTCGACAGGCAATACCAAGTATATTTAGATGCCAAGTTTCTTAATAATAATGGTGTCATGAGACGGAATCTTACATTGGAAAGCTGGGTCCTTATGGGAAGTCTCCCAAGCATGCAAGAGATCCACAATATTTTCACCAGACGCTGCCTAGAGTTGACAACTCGTTCTTTAGGCCGATATAGTGAGGAATTTGTCCGAGAGTTTTACGCCTCTTACATGGCTACTCTCCGATTACAGATAGATATACGGCTGCCCCCGCCAAATAGGTCCTACTTGAGAACGTCTGAGTACGCGGTATACAGGTCGACATCTCCCTGCCCGCCATCCGTCAGTATCTGTACGCTGAGAATGTTGATGCAAACAGGACCCCTCTCACCGTCGAGTTCGACTACCGGTAGCAAATTGTAAAATATGGCCAATTCTTATGTGAGCCATTGTTGAGAGAGACGACCAAGAGGTGGATGGCCCTGCATTTGTCTATTAATTAAGAGGTTGCCGACTTGGTAACTGAGCCGAAGGGAGCCATCAAGAAGGCTTACTTGACCTTCATGGCTAAGTTCTTATGGATTATTGTCCGCCACTACCTTTCCTCCATGTTTGTTGATAATATAGTTACATGGGATCGCGCAGTTCTTATGGCGGCAACGATAGTCGTGTTTGAGGTGGACATCGCTTGGCTTCTATAGGCGGTCATGCACGAGAGGGCTTTCAAGGTGGCAACTACTTACCCTTTTCCATGCATGATATTTTTCCTATGCAGGTCCACAGGTGTGACCATCTGGTGTACATAGTATAACTCTGAAGCATGATGGCTAAAACAAAAATGATATCCTGATGTAATGAAAATGATGCATGGCTAGGCACAGTAACTGATAAATGTGTGTCTCTAAGCATGACATTAAGATACACCACTGCATGACCCTAAGTTTAAGACTCAAACTAGGTGTCTGATAATCTGGTAGAGTAATTTGATGTCAAGTGAGTTTGAGGAAAATTTGAATAGTCTACTATTTGTACTGAGCTAGAAGTTTCCTGGTTAGTCCTGCTAGAAGTAAGTTGTAATAGACAATAAGGAAAGGATCATAGGCCCTTGTTCAATATAGCCAAATATTAGCATTAAAAAATAAGGAAATTAATACCTCTTTGATATAAATGATTTGAGCATAAAATAGACATTTCTTTTTCACCCCAACTGCTCTTTACTGGGAAAAATGTGTTGGCCCTGGTCTCTACTTGGACATCTGCACCTCAGCTTATGCCAAAAGCATAAGTTGAGGGTGGATAATGCTTTAAACAACCTTTTTGTGGCCCTGACCTGATTTTGGGTATGGTGTACTTTGACTCATGGAAAATCCATGAGTTGAGGGTGGCTATTATGAGGAATGCCTTGGAAAGTGGGGTTGAAAGTACAAAGAGAAAGAAAGAACAAAAGTAAAGTGACTCAAGCACCAGTCAAAAGAAAAGTGAAATATATATATATATATATATATATATATATATATATAAAATAAATACAAGCAAGAAAAGAAAAAGAGTCACTTACACAAATGAAGAAAGAAGGGAAAATAACAAGATGAAAGAATATGAGAAATTGGGCAAAATAAAATGATAAAAATTTGTATGTTTCGCAAATATGTCAAGGAGTGCAAAAAGTCACTGAAGTATACCTAAATATACCCTACCTGACTCGGAGCCTATGTTACAAGCTAAGAAAGTCCTAGCGTGATCCTGAGAGTTGTATGGCGAACTTAAAGCAGTGAAAATAAGGGCAAGCTTATGGCAATAAGTATGAATGACTTGTTAATATGTTCTGAGATTGATTGTTGAAAAGTAATCCTTATACTCAAACTGAAATCATTGTGTGAAATATGAGGATGTTGTTTTGAAGTGAGGACACTAGTTGCAATATCAGAAATATTAGCACCTGGTGAGACATTGAAGAGAATAGGTGTTAGTGTGTGGCTAGTCTGTGTCATGGTATGATTCCATATAATTTAAGCCTAATAGTGATAACATGCATAAACATGAAGATATTGATTGGGATGAATAGCCAAATGATTGCGAAAGCTAAAACATGGATACTATTGTACAAAGATTTTGTAGTGAGTCATAGTGCGCCGCTTGAGAACTAACAATGAATTTAAGTTGAGGGTGTTGATAAATCGTGGCTACACGGTATTTTTATTGCTTTTTCAGTAAATTTAGTGTGTGTCCAAAAGCCTTTTTTTATTTATTTTTATGTAAGTTTCTCATTATGTACAGTAAATCTGTCCAAAGATGAACGCGGAAGTTTTCAATCAAGAAATTCAGAAAAGTTACCACCTACGGAGCTGATGACGGTCAGTCGAGCCTGTGACTCCGTAGGTGGCATCGTTGTGTAGCTACTGAAGGAAAATGGGTAATTCTAACTTAGTGTGGGATTACGGAAGTCCACGACGGACAATCATAGCCACGACTGTCCGTCCTGCTCGTTCTTTGCAATGATCAGAGAGTAGTCCCAGCACCCAAATTCCAAGAAGTTTAAGTATTATGGAACGGAGAACCTCGATGGAACATCGTACTTGGAACGATCTGTCATACCTGCCGTTGAGGGTAATGAAGAATGCAGCAGAAGAATTTGTGAAGTATGGGACGACGGAGGCTATGACGTCCCGACGTGACCACAACGGTCCGTCATGAGGTCCGTCGATCCAATCGCGTTTTGATAGATTTTAAATAATTAGAATTCTTCTTTTATTAGGTTTTGTTTTTATTATAAATAGTTTGAAAAACCTTGTTTTTAGGGTTAGACTCTTTGTTAGTAGACTCTTTGATATTAGACTTTTTTATTTCTAGACTATTGGAGAATCATTAGTTCTCTTGTTCAATTATTGAAGGATTAATTTCAGAAATTGTTACACTTTTTCTAGAATTGATTGTTGCTGATTTTGTTGATTAATCCAGTTAATTTTTGGATTTTATTCTTTCTCATTAAAGTAAGTGCATGAATTCTTATATGAAATTTATAAATATTGTGATTATGACTATGGGTAACTAAACTACATAACTAGGGTTGTGGGAAACTTGGGTTAATAATGAGGTAAATCTAACCAAAACAACAATTCCAGAATAGTGAATTGCATGTATTTATAATTCTTTCGTTTCGAAGTCTTTTTAACGGTTGGCCAACGTTAAAACTCGCCTTAATGCTACTTTCTGGACGAAGGAGGTAGATAATAGGAAAAGAATTATCAACATAGATTTAGTGTATTCTATCTAATAGGCTAGTGTCAATTTGTATGAGGTAATAACTTAGTCAAATATCGAATACAATGCTTAATATATGGTAAAGGTAAGGGTTATTATAGCCACACACATAAGCAGAACCAACGTTCGGAGTGAAATTTTCTAGATGTCGGACCAAGGATTTTGAAATACATAACTTGTCACTTTGCATGCAATATACTAGAAAAGAATTGTTATAGTTAGAATTATCAAGTTAGGAACATGTGGGGAACACTTAAACCTTAGTTACTTTTATTAATAGATTAAACTCCAAGATGTGCATATTTAAGTTGTTTACTTTAATTTAGTTGGTTATTTTAATTAATTTAGAAATAACCTTCCCCCCTTTTATTGTCTTTTGTTTATCTAAGGTAATAATTGACTAAATAATGGTAATAATAGATTAAAGTTAAGTACGAACTAATTTCTTCGTGTGAACGATACCAACCTCATTAGTTGGGTTATTTACTTGATACAACCGCTTTACTTCTTATTTGTAAGTAAGTTTGAGCATATTAGAGATCGAGGCTTCCCTTATGATTTTAAATGTCGTGTTCCTAAAGTAATGGTTTTAAAAAAAATAAAACTTTAATTCCTTGTCATTTTTCCTTATGATCTAATTGTTTGAATGCTATAAGGCGTGTATAAGACCTCTTCAGAGGTAAATTACACTACCTTACGAGTAGTGGGTGTGATCGGGTTATGCCAGCTAATGTGGTGGTGGATTCTTTTAGTCGGTTATCCATGGGTTTAGGTTATCATCTTTAAGAAGAAAAGAATTATTTAGTTGAAATTTTCATAGACTAGACCGATTGGGTGTTCAAATAGTGGTGTTAGGAGTCATAATGGTTAAGATTCTCTTTTGTGGAAGATGTTAATCCAAGCAAGGCCTTGATCCAATTTTAGTTGAATTTAATGAAGTTGTGCTTATCAAGTACATTGTTTATATATCTGTCACGACCCAAAACCGGGGCCGCGACTGGCACCCACATTTACCCTCCTATGTGAGCGAACCAACCAATCTAACCTTAACATCTCAATGTATAACAACTGAAAATAACGCGGAAGACTTAACATCATTAATAAAAACCAATTCAATAACTATTAAAATTCAACATCTATTATTCCCCAAAATCTGGAAGTCATCATCACAAGAACATCTATGATCAAATTACTAAACTAAAAATGTCTAAGAAGCTAAAACAATTAAAAGCTAGTCCATGCCGGAAGTTCAAGGCATGAAGACTTGAAGAAGAAGATCCATTCCAAGCTAGACGCGTTAGCTCACCCTGAATTTCCGATGTAGTGAAGACTGGCTAGAATTACTGCTGAGTTGAAGATGACGGAACGTTTGCTGCACTCCACAAATAACAAAGAAGAAAACATAAAAGTAGGGGGTCAGTACAACCACAAGTACTGAGTAGATATCATCGGCCAACTCAAAATAGAAGATAATATATATCAAGTAATATCATAAATAAACTATAAACTCAACATGTAGCAACAACAAGTACTATAATCATCAACAAGTACCATCAAGTTCGTTCATGAGGGCTCAAGCCTCAATACCATACTCATTTGGGAATTAAGTTTATTAGATTGAGTATATTTATCATCTTTCAAGATTCATTATCTTTCTTCCTCTTGTGTCGGTACGTGACACTCCGATCCCCTACCACTATGTGTCGGTACGTGACACTCCGATCCCCTAATTTCTACGTGTCGGTTCGTGACACCCGATCCCCTATATGTGTCGGTACGTGACACTCCGATCCCCTATATGTGTCGGAACGTGACACTCCGATCCACTAAT